>CAUJNA010002702.1:791259-837286 GCA_963377175.1 Effrenium voratum | reverse complement strand
TGACCTGGCTTCGCAAACCCACGCGTGGAATTGTGCCATCCGCCTGGGCTGCTTCGCAAGCCCACGCGTGGAATTGTGCCATCTACTTTGCTTCGTTTGTGGGAGGTCACAAGGCCGCCCCCAGGCAGCGGGGAAGTCCAGATTTTTCCAGGCCCAGGCAGGGGGATGTCCAACCAGAAAGCCAGCCAGAAGCCAGCCAGAAGCCAACCAGAAGCCAACCAAACCTCTTTTTTTGATAGCCAGAAGCCAGCCAAACCAGGCAAGCAGAGGCCTGATTTGGCAAGGCAGCCTGGGCCTTGCAGGGAGTTGAGCTTCGTTTGTGCTCCGTGAACTTGTCACAGCTCGGTGCCAATCGGTAAGAGCCTCGCCACAGTTGCAGCTTGCAGGGTCCCAGGAAGCCTGGGGGAGGATAAGCTGTTGGCGGTTCCTAAGCAATGTGTAATGCGGACTTCGCTTTAGCAATGCTATCGATACTCAGGAATCGCGCAACTAATGCTTCAAAGCAGCAGCTTCCTTTTGAGCACCACTGTCCTTTCCAAACGTTTCTAAGTGTTTGGCCGGCTGAAGTCTAATATGCATCAGTAGGTCTGAATGGTCACAATGGAAATGGAGTGAGTCATAATCAAAAAGTTCGAAATGAAACGAGCCTTTAAAAAAGTGCGAACACATATGCGTGATGTTTGCAGTTTAATTAAAGCTCTTGCTCCGGCTGGCCCGGAAACGGGAGACCCATGTAGAGGACCCCTCCCCTCCCACTCCACTCCACTCCACTCCACTCCACTCCACTCCACTCCACTCCACTCCACTCCACTCCACTCCACTCCACTCCACTCCACTCCACTCCACTCCACTCCCCTCCCCTCCCCTCCCCTCCCCTCCCCTCCCACTTCACTCCGATCCACTCACAGAAGAGCCAAAAAGGGTCGGCGGACATGTTTGCAAAGTAGATGGCACAATGTTTTTGACCCCTCTGGATATTCCCTGACTTTTTGAGCCAGTAGATGGCACAATTCGCCGGATAATTGAAGATATGTGCCAACTGTGAATTGGCATTTTCAATTCACACCGTGCCATCTACTTAAAAATATACGTCGTAAATGTGCCATCTATTCTCCGGGTAGTGTATAGCTGTACCGGAGAACCCAAGCTCTTCTACGTATTGCAAAAGAGGTTGATTGTCGAGATGATCATGGACGTGCTCACGTGGGCGTGTCCCCGCTGCAATTCAATGTGCCTCAGGGCGCGACGGGCGGAAATGCCCGCTATCACTACAAGCCGGACTTCACTGCTCACTTCAACAAGCAGAAGAAATATCATGGGCAAAGCGTTCGGCAAGGAGGACGGCGACGACATGCGATCGAAGTGGTATTACTTCGAAGATGTCGTGGAATCACTCTGCCCACAATGTCATGCAGAGGGAGCCCAACCCACAGCCGACCATCAGTACTTTGCGGACACATGCATCAACTGCCACGCGGACGGGCTGATCGAGCAAAGTACCACGCACAAGGGAGCTGACCGCCCCAACACCATGAAAAGATTCTTTGCTGAATGCAGCCTAGGCCTCGGTGACATCAACGAGCTTGAGAGCGTTTTCGATGGGGACATGGAAACATTCGTGCAGCACCTCATCGTGAGTCTGTTCAACAAGAAGTTTGCGAAAGAGCTGTCGCAAATCGGTGGCATCACTCTCGACAAGGATTCTTTCGCAGACTACTTCCGCAGTGGCAACGGGAAGCAACTGTGGGTTGACAAGCTATCGTACATCGTCACTCACTCCGATGGAACAAGGGAGACACATGGAAGTTCCCAGCAGAACCGTCAGGGATATCATGGACAGACTGGAGTACTCGAACCCGTTCATCGATGTTGAGGAAGCCGGTTCATCAGGCCAAAAGAGGAAAGCAGGCGAGTCCGACAAGGCCGTGCGCCGTGTCTGCTCACAGCAAAAGTTCCGGATCCATGGAAGCCCCTGCCTGGCGTGGACGAGGAGGACATCCGGCACATGAAGCGCAGGGTCCTTATTTTCAACTGCACAGAGACCATTGCGCAGTTGAAGGAAACGGCTGCCGAAGCCCTGAGCATCCCAACGCTTCCACGCGCACCGCCCGGTCATCAACATGAGCCTGTGCAAGGTCTGGCTGTGCTGGCTGCGGGCCAGTTTGCCCAAGCAGAAAGTCCTGCTGTTCACAGCTGAGGTCTTTGCCCTGGGTGCTCTCAATTTTGCAGAGCTTACCCCCAGTGACTGGCAAGCCCTGACAGCCTTCAGCAACCACGGTGCCACTCGAAATCCACATTCCCATCGTTAAACGACTGCGACACCTGCGCCTCGAAGGGCTAGGCTGAGAAAAGTGGTGACTGGCACAGTTCTCTGACCATATTCCACTGGGCGGAAGTCATCCCAGAACAGGAACTTCTTGTCTTTCAGAATGTTCCGGAGGGAGAAGGAAGACCCCAGCGCATGCTTGTGGAAGACCTGGCCAAATCCAAACAGGCTGTCAAAAGGCAGGACAAAAGTGGACTTCCCAGAGTTGGTTGGGCCGACGATCATGGGCGTGCGCGTCGTCTTGGAGGGACCAGCTAGCAAGATGTTCCTCAGGGCCACTGCCAGCTCAGACCGAGACAATGTTGAGAAGTTGGCCTCAAAGAAGGTGGCTGCTGCGTGAGCGTAGGTGCAAGCATCACCATGTGGGAACGGACTTTCCGCCAAAGCCTTTCCCAATCAGACTTGCGATCGTTGGCTGCCTTTTGCCTTGCCAATCCCCAGTCCTTCAAGTACCGCTGCCGCTGATGCACAAAAAGTTGGGCCTGTTCAGTCCCATGGTTCTGAACGTATTCCAGCATGGCAGCCTGGGTTTCGAGGCCTTGGTTAGGATCAGAGATGTCAGATCCAGCTTGTTGGAGCGCTGCCTCTTCTGCGAAGCAGCTTTTGCCGTTCACTCGGCCCCCTCTCGGCGCCTTTTCCAGATCTCAGCATTCCACAATTTCGCTGGGGCTCCGCAAGCAAGTCCAGGGCATCCCCCAAACTCTGCGACCGCGAGACAGGGTTGGGGTCCACATCTGGCTTTGACAGGGTGGCAATGTAGCCATACCGAAGCCAAACAATCGAGAGTCGGGGACATCGCCTCAAGACGAGCAGAACTGTTGCGGATGTTTGAGGACCTTTGCGATCGCGCTGGCGAACTAAAGATTGCATGAAGTGCGGGAAAGAGTCCCATGAAGGGACATGCAGAGACACCGCAAGGGCAACTGAGTCTGACTCGGCACGTGGCAAAATCACAATGCTGTTTCTTCCAGAAGGGCATCCCTCTTCCGCTGAGGACATCGAAATGGAGGCACCTGATGATGAAGAAATGGAGCCGATGTCCAGCGATCCTCATGACAACCCACAACAACCGGAAAAGGAGGGGCCGATCTTCTATCCGAGGGAGGAGTTCCACAAATACAACTACGTCGTGAACCTCTCCGAGATGGCTGATCTGGCAGAAGGAGGAGAACTCCACGTTGGTCAACTTGACCTACACACAAATCCAAACGGAACTATGAGGGAGTATAACAATGTGCTCGATTCGTTTGGTGGAGCAAGCCCCTCAGTAATTCCTCAACCCGGTGATGAAGCTGTTTGCGAAGGTGTACAAGGATATTCATGTATGACCAGCACGCTGCCAAAGGGATTACACTTGGAAGTCATGAACATGCAGAACCGAGATACAAGTTTTCCCTCTCGGTACACTTGAGTACGCAGCGTTTGGGTCCAACATTCACCATCAAGACTTGCATTTCACGTCAAAACCGCTGGTGAAGATCCTACGACATCAAATTGGACAAAAGTGGGGAAACTCCATTCCTAGGGCGGAGGATGGGTAGACATTGACCACGTCCTGAATCGCGACAGCGCGTACCCGCAGGAACGGTACAAGAAGAGCGACAGATTCCAAATGATCGCTGAGTGCATCAGATCGGAGGATCGGAGAGCACGAAAGCAGAGACTGCAGATCCTTGCTGCGAAGTTTGATCAGGAGATCGACGCGGAGACGATGGAAGGTCTCATAGCGGCTGGATGGACAAAGAAAGACATCGACTGGATTCGTCGCGAGCATGGCGGATGGTGGCAACCATGGTGCGTTCGAGCGTCATCAGGGCGTTCGGATTTCGGGTTCGCTCGTCCTGCTAAACTTTGCAACATCTTGTTCCCGAACATGTCCGGTTGCTTGGGCGGAGCATTTCACGTGACAAAGCCATCAGCCCTGGAAGGTATCATTTTGAGAGGTATCGTTCCTGGCGGCAATGACAGTGCACGAAGACTGGCAGTGCACTTCGGAGTATTTGCACCTTGGGACAGCGAGAACATCTCGACCAAGACTGCAATGAACGATGTCAAAGAGGGAGACGACCTCATCGCCATCTATGTGCCGACAAGGAAATTGTCCGTCAGGGGTCACGTCGGGAGGAACGATTGTCGCCTTCGAAACCATTCCCTTCAAAGAAATAAGGGCGATTCAAGTCCATGAAGAAAGGGCCTGTGAAGGAAGTCAAGCGGATCTACTCTCGTGCCGTCGAGAGCGAGATTTGTCCTAGATCCAAGGACGCTGCGGGCGTGACCCCGGCGGACTTCCTTGGGAACCTCAACAGTTTCCTGGATGATGAAGATTCAGCGGGCGCCGACATCCTGAGGAAGATGGTTGCCGATGCATGCGTCAACGTCGGAGTGCCCGATGCGTTGGACAAATCGTTGGTAGAAATCCGAGATTTGCTAAGCAGATTCATCGTCTACCGCGAGGAAGACCCATCAAGCATTTCCAACAGCGTATGCCCAGCGTGCGCTATCGTTATTCCAAGGGGATTTTGCTATTGCACGGCATGCCAATGCGAGTTCATTTCCACCGGCAAGTTCGTGATCCACGTGGACGACGACGAGGCCAAACCATCCGACGCCACCAATGTGACGGAGGAAGTGAAACAAGCTCAGCGAGAAGCAAAGGAAGATGCTGAGCGATTCGTCGCCGAAGAAGAGCGACCCGACACCCAGGAGATGAGTGAGGAATGATCTGCAGGCAGATCGCACATCCCATCGGACATCGGGACGGACTTCGACGATGAAGATATGGGAGTTTGTCCGGATAACCCAGAGGAGGATGCGGACGCAACTCATCTCCTACAAGTCAAGGCCATCTGCGTTGACGAAGCCGGCGAGGCATCATACCTCTCTGGATTCATTGGCGTCGTACTTTTCAAAGTATGGAAGGTATTCGCCAACAACGAGGCAGATTTGGTCAAGGAGCCCGGCAAAGACGGCGGACTATATTGTCCTTACATTTCGTTCAACGGGAGGGACGATTGGATATTCAAAGAGGTTGATGAGACGAACATTCCAATCCCGCCGACCTACGAAGAGGTCACTGCCGCTCCTAAATTCAAGAATGTGAGGTTCAAGAGCACGAACCACAGGGACGAAGAAATGTTCTTTTGGTTCAAGAAGCTCAGAGGGCTCTACCTCATGTACCGGATCTGGACAGCCTGCAACATACTTGGTATTAAAGCAGATCAGTTCAGAGGTGTCAGCCATCAGAAGGACATTTCCTTCATCAGCGACACAATCTTCCGTTGCATCGCCCTCGGCCTCAACTGCGATTACATGACCTTCTACCGAACGGATGTGAACATTGGAAGAAAGTTTTTGAAACTTGAGCTTGGTGCAATTATCTGCATTCAAGGCGTCAAAGAGGTCGATACCCGTCTTATCCAATGGTCCTATTCCCGCAACATACATCTGCCCTCGCGTTTCATCGAGAAGATCAGTCGGACCGAGGAGACACCACAATCTCTGTTAGAAAGGTTCCGGTGGAGGGCGAGTAGAAAGGCCATCGCAGAAGCATCACTGGTGATCAAGCATTTTCCTTACGATTTCTTCTACATGGGGGACCAACTGGAATTTGCAGATATATACAAGACAAGGTCGTGATACTCATCGTGAATGATATCATGGCCAGCCCATGGTGATACCTGTCGTGAACGGCGCACCGGGCAATCCAAAAGTATTTGCATGAGACTTGCATTTATCACCACAAAATGTTTTCTTGTTTCCGTACAGTATCGTCATCGGCGAATACTATTCTGGAGATGCCAGGCGCTTGGCGGTCAACGATTATACGATGCTACATTTATTGCTGGTTACAAATTGGTGATGGACTATGCTCGTCATGGATATTCGTTTTCTGCAGACTGCTATGGATCTGTACAAGTACCTCATAGATAGCTTGCTGCATGTGCATCATTGCACATGAGGTCTGGCAAGAGACCTGTAGCATTCTTATTTCATGCCCAGTTTACAGAACCTGGCCAAACTCGTGCAGAGACGTTTCACTGAATTGAGTAAAAGAGAAGCCGTGCGTCCATGCGTGTCGGCATGCGTTTGTGATAGGTTCCCGACCCAGGGATGAACCCTAGCCCGGGATGGGGGATGCTAAGAATCTCCGAGCCGCAAGGCGAAAACATCCCAAGGGCAGGTTCTGAGGGTCACCCTATTACTTCCCCTCGTTTAAGGTCCTAAACCTGTTGGGCAGCCGACATGTACATGCGAATGCATTTGGCTCAAGACCTTGATGATAGGATCGAGGCAAACATCCAATCACAGCTGTGAAGCAAAGCCAAAGGGTTCGTATTCCGCGGTCGCGCCGAGTTGTGAGACAACGCAGATCATTTACCTTACAACCCCCTTTTACCACGACCACTACTACACGACTTACTGTCAAGGGTATTGGTCACCCCACGGGAGTCGAACCTCAACTGCCCTGTCAATTGATTGCGTGGTTGATCCGCCTCCTGGCACAACCTGCCCTGCGCAAATTCTGCGCGCAAGCAACCTCTGCGCGTCGCTCTTCGTAAACGCTTTGCGCAAGTGCAGAGCAGGGCAGGGGAGAAGGGGCCGGCGCCTACGCACAAGCTGGGGCAAGCCGAGAAGCCGAGACCCAGCAAGGCAATTTACGCCGAGAAGCCGAGAAGCCGAGGCGCCGAGATCTGTTTTTTCCAACAAAGAAAGGAGCGGAGCCATATACTCAGCAGATCGAGGCCTGGGAGCAGTCAAAAGTTGGAAGATGTGAAGCCATGAAGCGAGAGAGAAGATACCCAGCGAGGCAAGTCGAGCAGCAAAGAAGCTGAGACACAGAGGAGGCCGACAAGCCAAGAAGCTGAGAAGCCGAGCCGCGACACGATGGGGAAATCCGTTTCGCAGCACTTCTAGTTATTGAAAAGCTTTTGAAATCATTGACTAATTCAACACCATAGAAAGCCATCAGTCAGGCTGAACGAAGACTCTGCTATGTTGACGCGGGTTGCTACAAACAAAGTGTGAATTCGGAACTGAAAGAGGTTGTGGACTATCATTGGGACACGGAGGCCCAGACTCAGACCTTTTTGCGCAGGGGGATGTGGAGGTGTGAGAAGTGGGCAGCACCTTGAAACTGCCCAACAGTTGCCTTGTGGAAAAAAGGAGGATGGGGGTGACGGGTATGTGAAGCATAAACATGAATCTGAATAGCGATGCCAAATACCTGCAGAGTTGATTAGTGATTTGCTTGTTATATAGTTTGTGAACCATCCTCATCGACGTCTTCAGCTTTCTTCGGGTGTTTGGGTTGGCCCATTCCCTGGCTGTGTGATCTCTAGGTCTTATGGTTGTAATTCTGCTTTTCTTGGGTTCTTGGGCCCCACCCCATGGCTGTTTCTATTGTGGTAGCCGAAGAAGAGCAGAGGGTCAAAAAACGATGGCCTTAACCCCTGCACCATGTGCAACAGCTTGTTCCTGCGTGTGTGTGTGTGTGACGATGGTGCACGTTTGTTTTGCGGGGTTGGAGCGTTCTGTTTGGGGGGCCAGGGTGGCCCACGAATCAAGGAATCCAATAGCATACATCTTTAATGCCCCTCATCCTGAAAATGCGGACCTGGCTCATGGGCACTGCATGTGTACTAAGGACCTGTCAGGCACCCACTCAGGACTGCTGCTGGCTGCTGGAAGAGGCAGGGCTTAAAGAAGTAGGTGGCAAGCGCAGAACCCCTCTTTTTGAAACTAAAAAAAGGCCGTAGCGCAGGGCCCCTCTGGCGTATCGTGGACGTGCTCTATCAGGCAAGGTGGGGCGGTGGCTACGGGAAATTTGACTTCCATCCTTTAATTCATTGCCATCCCACACATATACTGACACACGTACACACATACCAAGGTAGGTAATGGACGTATGTAGTGTATGCATGCATGCACGCATGCATGTGTATATGTATGTATACACATATGCATGCACGCATGCATGCATGCATTGCGACGTTGCGCTCCTGGCCCTTTGTAATCCGCCGGCATATCGATATTTCCCTCTCGAATTTGCCAATGCGCCAAATCCTTAGTCAAGAAACTTGCGGCTTGGGGTCAGGCGTCCAAGCCCTTGTTTGCTGACCCCTTTCAATAAGTATCAAATTTGGAGCTCGGGGTTACCTCCTCGGTAATTGAGGAATTTTCGGCTGGGGCTGGCGTCCAAATTTTTCTGGGGGCCCGCATCAAGTGGCTAGACTCTCGGTTCAACATGTTCGTTGCAGCTAAAACCTCAAGAGATCAAACATCCCGCAAAGACTGGGCGCGATCGGCTGCCTTCAAGAAAGTTCTCGAGGGACTTGTGCCGATAAAGGCATGTTGGCGGCGGAAGTGAAGAACAACAAGAACAGGAGGCGCTTTGTCGGCATGTTTCGGCCTGCCTCCCGAATTTGCCAACGCGCTTGCTGCTTTTAGAAAATGAAAGAGGCAAGGAGGAGAAGCGAAGGGTCTGTTACTGTATTCTTTGGGCGTACTGGTTGCCATTGGCTTGCTTGTATGTTTTTTGGTTCACAGGGCCCATGTCCTTCACTTACTTCCTCCCCAACTATTGGCGTCACGCGCGTTGAAACATGGGCTGTAGAAAACTTTAGGCTGTGGAAAACTGTTGCGCCCATTCAGGAACACTTGGGGTGCGCAAGCGGCAACGCTTTGCCACTAATGAGTCGGGCCAAGTCATTAGCGCATTGAATTGCTTAAGGGCGCCAGTTGCTTGCAGTTATCAAAATTTCAGCACCTTTATCAAACAAAGTTGACTCTGGGGTGGAGGGGGGCTGCTCGAGCACATGCAGGGCTCGCAGGCATGAGCAAGCTGTTGCGCACAAGGGTCACAAACTGTCTGCCCCATGATTCGTCGAAAGGGCCTGCGCGCTGTAGGGGCAAACCCACAAAAAGCCTTTTATTAGGAGCTTGCCTTCTTCAACTACATTAGCGCTGCTGCCGGGCTCAGTTTAGTGACAATGCCTCACATCACAGACTCCTAAAACCGATCGTGAGAAGCTTCTTTTCCTGGGCCTGGTTTTTTCCTTCTTGGGGTTTTCACACAAGGCCGGCTCTGGGGGGAGGCGGGCGCTGATAATGCCAAATCATTAACTCCTGAAACAAAGCGTCGTGGAAAACTTCTTTTCCAAATTTTCCTTCTTGAGGTTCATGTCATTACATGGGAGGGTAGTGACAAAATAGTAGGCTTAACGGAACAGCACCCAAGCCTTCAAGCACTTGTCGGGCTGATCGTGGGCCAACTTGCGTGCGCCAGCTTGGACAGCAACAGCAGTTGGGCTACTTGGAGCCATTTGCATTTGGGTCTTGAATGATTCAGTGACACCTCCAGTATTGACAATCAGTCTGTTTGTCATGCTTTTTCTGGTTGTGCAACTGCGCGCATATCGAAGGCCCCAAAATTCTTGACTGACCCAGCTTAAAGTCATCCGGGCGGGGCTACTGGGCTGCGCAGCCATTAAATCATAGACTGCGTCAGACTTCATGCGGTGGCGCGCCGCAAAAGTTGAATGTTTGATTGGCAGGCATGCCTCCAAACAATTGGTTTGTCTTCTTGCATTGCGGGAGTGAGCAGTTGAGGGCTTCAAAAGCCAGCATCAACGCAGAATACCCACCTCAGCCAACATGCTGCAAAGTTTTTCTGGCAGAGCCTGGCGCACAAGACAGTGGCTAGCAGGACTTGTGACAGCAGCTTCAGTCAATGCTGCCAAAGAAGTGCAAGCGCAGCTGGCCTTCATCTTATTGCAGTTGATGCCAAGATGGAGCGCTACAGCCAGTCAGTGTGCCCATCACCAAACCCTTGCCTCTCCCTTCTCACTGAACACCCAGGTGACAGATGGAGAACAAGGAGGACTCGCATAGTTCATAGTAGTGAATGCGGAAGCAAGTTGCTTTGCGTCACACGCAGGTACATCTGCAGCAGTGACCATTCCGACACCCACTCGCACCGGTCTTTGTTGACCTCCACTTTCTTGTGGCGCATTCTGGGGGGCCCCAACACACTCAGGGCTGCTGAGCGCATCAAACAAACGCAGGCCTATCCTTTAATGCAACATCTGGCTTTACCCCTGCGCAAGGGACAGTTAGTAGAACTCAGATTTCCTGCTGTGATTCCATTGAAGTCTACCCCAAAGCGCGTTCGCTGTTCACTGGTTCCGCCAGGCGCCAAAGGAAAGCAGCCAGCAGCTGAGCTCGCAGGACTGCTCTCTCGGACGGCGTGTTAAGAGTTTGCCCAAACCACATGTGCACATGTTCATTTTCCTCCTTCATGCTCCGTTTACAAGCAACTTACAGCTTGCGTTGGCTTTGCAGTGTTTGGAACTGACATAGGGTAATGTCAAGCAACAGCCTCAATCAAGGGACCATGTTGCGCTGGGAGTTGGGGCCCTAAGGTTCTCCTGGCAATTTACCTTGGGCCCTGCGCAGCCCATCATATCGAAAAATTGGGACGTTGGAAAACAAGGTAAACGCGGACGCGCCCCAGAAGGTAACCCTAAATAGGCCCCCCCAACATGTTTCAGCCCACAACCCTCAACCCTAAACAAGCCCCAGGGTTTCGACACCAAGCAGACCTGCGCACACATGCGCACACACACACACACATGCACACACACACACGCACATACATGCACACACACATACACACATACACACATACATACATACATACGTACATACATACACACATACACACATACACACATACATACAGGCAAACATTCTACACACAACACGCGCATACAAATGCATACATTACCTTGCGTTACATTACCTTACCTTACATTGCATCACATCACATTACATTACATTACATTACGTTACACCATTTCATGTCCACGATGCGCAAACAGAGCGGCCCTGCGCTTATTCAGCACTACTCGCTTTGCAGCGGGGTCCTACCCATTGAGCCAGGCCCAACCAAGTCCACTTACTTTCAGGATGAGGGGCATTAATGATGTATGTTACTGGATTCCTTGATTTGTGGCCCACCCTGCCCCCCCTCAAACATAACACACGGGCAACCCCGCAACACAAAAGCGCGCGTCACACAGTTGCACATGGCGCAGTTAAAGCCATCGTTTTTTTCGACCCTACCCCTGTCCTGCGGCCTGGATGACCTGCTCTTCTGCGTCTACCACACTGTCTAAGAAACAGCCAGGGAATAGAGACAGCCACGGGGCCCAAGAACCCAAGAAAAGTGGAGCGAGACAGCCATACAAAGAATCAATCAGCCAGGGAATGGGCCAACCCAAAAACCCGAAGAAGGCAGAAGACAAACATCCAGGGAGTGGGACTCAAGGACCCGTTATGATGTTGATGAGGACGACTCAGCCCAAACTTTTGTAGCAAACAAATCACTAATCAACTCTGCAGGTGTCTGGCATCGATATTCAGATTCGTGTTTATGCTTCACATACCCATCACCCCAATCCTCCTCTTTTACAAGGCAATTGTTGGGCAGTTTCAAGGTGTTTGCCCACTTCTCAAGCCTTCTTTGCATACTGGTCTGAGTCTGGGCCTCCGTGTCCCAATGATAGTCCACAACCTCTTTCAGTTCCTGTAAGTCATACTTTGTTTGTAGCAACCCACATCAACATAACAGAGTCTTCGTTCAGCCTGACTGATGGCTTTCGATCACCCACCACTTTGGTGTTGAAATGGTGAATGATTTCGAGGATTTTTCAAAACAATGCTATTAGCATAACGTGTCCTCTGGACACCTGTTGTCTTTGCTCTGGTGTATTTGGTGCATGGACGGGATGCCCAATTCACAGAAAGCTCAGCCACATCAAACTGTTTATAGTCCCAACTCTCAACGTCCTGATTGATTTTAGCATCTTTCAAACTGAGCGAAATCAGACTGAAATCCAGACTGAGCAACCCTACCAACACTACCTGTGCCCATTAAATTGTTCAAGCAACGTCATATGTTTAGAACTATTTATTTGATACCCATGTTTCGGAACCAAGGCTGTAAGGCAATGTGACTTGAAAGCGCCAACGTAAATCCTTTATTTCCATAGTTTGGGAAGCTTTGTTTGACTTGACGCATTTGAATGATTTGATGAGATTCCTCAGATGAAGCAATGTTGAACTCAGAATGGCCAACGCCCAAGTAGTGAATGACATCACTCTTTCTGGGAAGACGGGATTTAACGTTGCATCCGTTTGGTGTGTGTGTGTGTGTTTCTTCGCAAACCCCCCCATTTCCCATTTCCCACTCTTACGCACCTTGATGAGCAGCAGCTCCATTCAAACTAAAAAGGCTGGGGGCTCTAGGTTGTCTAAGGGCTATTCAGTAAGCTCTGCCTTGGCTGAAGTGCTGGAACCTTGTCCAAGGGTCGCAGTCAAATCAGGGGCAATGGGGGCATTAGACCATGTGGCCCACTTTCCCAGCCAGATGTGACTTTAGGAAGACCTTTTCATTTTTCTCTTGGCATGCGTGATGTTTCCGCTGGCTTGTGGGCGAAACCCAGCCCACCCCCAACATGAAGAATAAATGTCAGCAGGCCAAGGCCAGAGCAGAACCCTGGCCCTGGATTGACCTAATGTGTGCAGTGTGGCCAGCACTGACTGCAAGACTCATGGTTCCAAGATCATTTTTTGTCAGCGTCAACTTGGCCAAACTCCTTGCAACCCTTAGCCAGAAGCCCTGATGACCAAAGCGCCCTCTCAAACGAAGAGATCTTTCTGCGCAGGTCGCTCTGCGCATGCCTGCAAACTCTCTGCTGCCAAAAGTTCTGGCAAGTTGCTCTGCGCAAGAGGCCAGGGATAGGGCCCTTTGCAAGTTTCCCTCCGCCGATAGCTCAGCGCTCGTTGCTCTGCACAAGATGTTCTGCGCAGGTGTCTTTGCGCGAGCGCTTTGCGCAAGTTGCCCTGCACAGACTTGCGCGTCGCTCTCTTCGAGTGCTCCGCTAAGTTTCTGAACGCAAGTCAAATGTCGACTTTGCGTGGGAATGCGCTTCGCGGACTGCTTGTGCGGAAAAAGCTGCGCTTGTCTATAGCCAAGGCTGCGGGGACGCGCTTCGCGTACTACTTTGTACTTAAGAAAGGGTTGCGCTTTTCCCGCATTGTCGAACACAACCTCCCAGGACCAGCCCGCAAGCAGCAAAGGCAGCAAAGATCGACATGGCCACAGCGAGAGCGATTTGACAGGCGCGGCCCGGCAAGAGATTTGCTTAGGAGCTCGCGCAAAGCTCAGTTTCTGCAGGATGACCGTGCGGACCCCGCCGACACGTCGTTAATTACCGCGAGCTCGCCGAGGATTGATCCAACAGTCGTAAGTTTGGCATCAACCCAACCGATCCCCGCAGAGGGTCGCACAGAAGCCATAGAAATCCAAAGAAGCCCTCCGAAATTCCCAACCTACAGACTACAGAGGGTTGATCCGCTCGTGGCAAGACCGTAAAAACTTTTGTTTCTGACATGAGCCATGCTGATGCTGGCAGTGGTTGTTGGGCGCGGGCCGCAGAAACATAAAAGGCTCAGTTTTTTAACACTGGCCACGCCGATCCCCACGGACAACAACCCCACGGAAGCGCCTTGCGCCAAACACGTTTTTTTGACATCAAAATGCGTTTTTGATGGCAGGGCCTTTATGCGGTGGAGCTACACGTTAAAGGGACCTTTGTTAAAAACTGCGCTCTCGCTGTGGCGCCGCACCCATCTTCGATTTGCGTGTTGACGGCTGGATTCCATGGCTAGCGCAGCATTTTGTGACACGGGCGTTCTTTTTCGTGGCACGCGCTGTATGTTTTGTGCTGATGCTATGGGTTGCGTGGCAAGCGCAGCATTTGCAGCAACAAGGTCAGTGACTTTCGTGGCAGGTGCAGCGTTTCGCTCATTTGCAAGTGTTGCGCAACAAGGGTAGGATCGTGCGTGTCGAAGCACTCTCGCTGTGGCGCCGTGCAAAAGCGTGTTGAGCTCGGAGAACCCTCTTTGGAGATCCCGAGTGTCGAAGAGCTCTCGCTGTGGCGCCGTGCAAATGTGTTTTGAGCTCGGCGAACCCTTGCGGAGATCGCGTGTGTCGAAGCGCTGTCGCTGTGGCGCTGTGCGAAAGCGCCTCAGGCTCAGCAACTCTGGCTGTGCCGCCGTGCAAATGTGTCCTGATCTCCGTGAAGCACTTTCGCTGTGGCGCCGCGCGAATGTGTTTGGAGCTCGGCGAACCCTTGCGGAGATCCCGAGTGTCGAAGCGCTGTCGCTGTGGCGCCGTGCAAAAGCGCCTCAGGCTCAGCGACTCTGGGTGCGCCGCCGTGCAAATGTGTCCTGATCTCCGTGAAGCAGTGTCGAAGCGCTCCCGCTGTGGCGCCGTGCGAATGTGTCTTGAGCGCGGTTATAACCCTCTGCGGAGATCGCTCGCGCGTGTCGAAGCGGTCTCGCTGTGGCCTTGCTTGGAGCGTCCAATGGTGTCCGCGGAGCGGCGTTTCTACAAGCGACGCCGTCTGATGTCTCGCGTTGAAAATGATGCTGGCCGCGATTTGTTGGCTGGACTGCGCTTGGCGTTGTCAGGCGCCGCGTGGGCGACAAAAGTGTCCAACCCGCGTCGCCGGATTGTCTAAGTGAGCTCGGCGAACCCTCTGAGGAGATCGTGCGTGTCAATGCGCTCTCGCTGCCGCGCCTTGCGTTCCGGTCACAAAATGGATTTCTTTTTATGCTTGAGTTGCAACCTTGTTCCATGGCAGTTTGCAACAGACGTTCTTAAGTTAGCGCCGGACGTAGTTGCCTCTGCTCTATGAGTCTCATCTCTCCCCCACACGTATAACGAGCGCGCTTACCATTGTATATATAGCGCGCGCAGGGTAGCATCTGAGCGAAGCTATCGCCCAGCTTAACGTAAGCAAGTCACCGTGCGAGACAGCTTGTTTCGTACACGTGCGCTGTTGGAGGCAAAGCTCACCGAGCAGCAGCAACTACCTACATTGCTCTAGAGCTAGCTTGCGCTTCAACATAGCTACGTGCTTCTAGTCTAGCATCATCACCAGCCAGCCAGCCACAGCCAGGCCGGCGGAATCACCCTGAATCCTTGCTGACAACAGACCAGCAGGTGTCAACAATGTGTTTGATCAAGAATCTAGTTTCCGCGCCAGGAGGTCCCACGCTGCATGGGCGCCTGGAGGATGACTTGTTTTGGTTGCACTGACGCTCGGGCTGCAAACTGGACGCCGTTATAAACGGGCGCCCTTGAACCTGGGTTTGGGTGCCACGGGCTGAGGCCACACTGATGTTCCAGGTGCTACGGGGCTTGGCGCTCAGGAGGCTTCCGGAAAGCCCAGCGCCTCTTTTTATTGTTTGGTCTGAGTTGACCGCATCCTCAGCGTTGGGTAGCTTCGTGATGTAGGGAAGGAAAGTAGCTTCACAAGCAATACTCTACGATCAAGGAGAGGGGCGCGCGCAAGCGCGCGGACACGCAAATCGGTTCAGGCTCCGGCTGGGCCTTGCCTGCGGCGGGGACTTGGCCGCCGCCCGCGCCGGTGGGGGCGGCCTGCGTGTCTTCAGGGCGCGGGCTCGGGCAGGGTGCCTGACGGAATGATTGAAGTTACAAGGTGTCACATGTATGCGTGTGAGCGTGTAGAGAGAAAGGTCTTCAGGATTGTTGGTTGTTTGACTTTGTCAGGTCATTTTGATACACTTACCCGTTGGCTTCAAGCACGACTCAGACCGGTTTGACACAGTTCGATGTTTCAACCTCATCAAGTCTAGATGTTTTCGGCTGAGAACCCTGAACGGAATGAGACAATCGGAATGGACCCGTCGTTCATGTTCGCGCGAAAAGTTGGCTTGGGTACTCCAAGCTCCAGCACAAGTGGTTCCTCTTTGGGTTGCCAAAGCTTGGGGAGGACCTCCAGTCGTGAAGGGGACGCGGCATGAAGAAGGCCCAGCCAGAAGACTTTCTAAGGGTGCTAGGGCTAGGCCCCACACCATCTTCGCGTCGATGACCGATGATCAGTTCTCAAAAGTCGTGCCGCGCGACAGCGCGAGCTGTTCAACGCACGATCCCACTTGCCCACGGTCCGCAGAGGGCTCGCGTGTGATCCAGGAAGTTGGGCCGAGGGTGATGGGACGCGCTCAAAGTTCGCAGGGGGTTCGCGCTCAATGTTCGAAACTCAGACTGCGTCGCAAGTGCGATCCGACATGCCCAGAGCACACACATGGTTTACTTTCTTCAAAGTTGCTCTGCGCAGCGAAGGGGACCGAACGCAACCATCAAAGAAAACAGAAGCCGCTTTGACGTTTGAGTTGTTTTCGGGCTGGCGCTTTATCTTCTCAGTTGCAAGAAACATGTCCAAGCTAACTGTAAACGGCGAGGAGTCTAAGAATAATTGCAGTTGTCGAACGAACTGAGTACTAAGTATATCCAAGAAGAGGAAGAAGGTGTTGGTTTTGAGAATAGAGGGCGCGCTAATCATCAGGGATTCGCGTAGCACTGCCGCGAGAGTGCCCTTCCGACAGGCCAGCGCGGGACAATCACACACATTTTGCGACCCTGCAAAGTCGACACGCGCTTGTGCCATTTGGAGAGCGCCACGGCCTTTTTCGGGCCGCGAACCTAATACAGCCTTGAATCAATGGCGTTATAATTACAACCCAAATGCTGCGCCTGCAAATTGGGTAGGCTTCCAAGGTGCCAGCTTCAGGAACTACAGGTTGGACTGGTTTGTTCAGAACTTAGATTTTGCACAGCTGAGCCCTTGCGCAAGTGCTACAGTGGTGCTGCAGTAGTGCTGCAAGCACTACAAGGACGACAAGTACTGCAGGCCGTACTGTGAAGTGCTACAGGTACTCCTACTAACCAGTACCACACGCGTTGCAAATACTATGAGCAATCGGCAATCAGTACCACAAGTGCTACCAACCGGAGCGGGGGGAATCATTTTTTGCGAAGGCTTGTTTGGAGCGATTCTAATATGTGGACCTCGGGGTGTTTGGGTGTTTGCAGCCCATGAGTGAGAATTTTCATGGATTGTTGTAAGACTTTTTGAAACGCAGGGCTCGGCCTGCTGGGACCGCCGCCAGCTGCAGCTGGAGAAGCAGCGGGGCGTGTGGGTGCATGCGCGCGCAGGAGCGGAAGGGACTGCGGGGTTCCGTGGCATTTGGCAACCAGGCCATTTAGACGTTCCCTTTTGGGACCGGTTCCACACTCAATTGTATCTTGGAGATCTGGGTAGCGGAACGCGTTTTGTAGCGTATGATTCTGTGTGGTCCTGAACTGTTGAACTGAACCTTTTTGACTTTCAGCAGATGTGTCCCTTTGTGTGTTGGTTTTTTGCTGCTTCCGTGCGCACGCCAATCAGATTAGCCAGGCTTGTTGTCGGTGTCCATCACTACCATGGCATTAGTTTGGTCTTTAGGCTGGGCTGGCAGACCCAAACAGACGCCTCTGTTGATACACTTTGCTGTTGCTTCCCTTGATCGCCTTCCAAGCGGAGTTTTGCTTCATGGACACGGTTGCCGCCGCATCATGGTTGCACGCATGCCTTTTCCGTTCAAAAAGACCGGTTAAGGAGCTGTTACAGTATGAGCATAATTCCTGTCGCATCTTGTTTTTCTTGTCGAAACGAAGCGGGCCCCCACCTAAATCGTGTAAATCCCACTGGCAGCGCCAGCTTCGCGCTGGCTCGGCGCTAGGTCGGGGACGTTAGTTGACGGGGAACGTGAGACGCGCACGCGTGGCCCGTCTGTCCGGTCGCTCTCAGGGCTCGAGGCATTCCTTGCCCGCAAAGCAAAAGTGCTGCGTCTGCTGCGAAATCTGCGCGCGCCTTGCGAAAGTGCCGCGCTTGCTGCGCAAAGCATGGCGCCTATCACGAAATCTGTACCTGACCTTGCGACACGTGACCCTGCAAAATTGTGAAAACATAAGCAGTTTTTCGAGCTGCCGCGCTAGCAGGGAGTTGCCAACTTGAGTGGCCTTGTTGCCACTTGCGTGTTTCTAGGCTGTAGTCGTAAGTCAGGTTAAGTAAAACCATTTACCCGTAGTACGAACCAATTCCGTTTTCTTACTTGCGGAAGATGTGGCGTAGAACATTGGGATTTCTCGCGTGTGAAGATATCCTATAGAAGCAGCTCGACAAGCTCGGATAGCTCATCCGCCACCAGCTAAGAAAAGGCCCGCGCTAGTGCGCCTGTCTTTGTACGTTTCTCAGTGAAACCTACTGTGCCGCAATGGTTACGTGTTCATATGGCCCGAATGATACGGGCCCCCATAGAATATCGATTTAGGCTACAAAATACTGGGAACCAACATTTTGACAACCAGCCACACACATGCAAGAACATACGTGCGCGCAGATTCATACATAAGCACACACGTACATGTGTGCGCACACGTACCCCCCCCTATGTTTCCAAGTCGAGTTCTTGGAGAGGCTTCCACAAAGGCGGGCAGGAGGCGCTGCGGCAACTGGCCATGGGCGAGGCAAGACGGGTGGCGGAGCTTTGGAGGTTTTTGGTGCTACCCCTCCTTTTAGGCCAGAGGTGCAATGTCGGCCTTGATCTGCAGGCATTACTTGCGTTGTGAACCGTGAATCGTGACGATTGACAATTCCCCAGTTTCCCGCTGCCATTGTTTGGGCAAGCGCTTCCTGCGAACCAATGATCGTGCAGAACATTACGCGGGGCAGCCGTGTTGTTGTTGGCCGGCCATACCTTTTGGAAGGGGTACGTTGAGCGGTTTGTTCTACCAAGGCTGTGCTGTGGCTGTGGAGTTGCCGCGAATAGCTTGGTTCTTTGGTTCCCTCGTTTTAATCCTGTTTGAATCTTTGGCCGCGTTGCCGTTTATGCTTCAAGCCTTCGGTGACATGTTCTCAAGGGTTTGATCCCTTTTCAAAAGCACCGCCATGGAGCCTGCGTGCTCCTGGGGTTTCTGCTGCGCCCGCAGTTTGCATTTCGCTTTGGTTATTTCTTGATGTTCCTGCACTTTTGCCAACACTTGCTGATGTGTAGTGAGGCGCCCAATAGCCTGCTGCCGTGATTTTGCCCAGCCAGCCGCATGACGCTTGCTCTCCGCCAGCCATTGTGATACGGCTTAGCATCGTGCCACTGCTGCTTCCTTTCAATTGAGAATGCCGTGTGCAGCATGTAGCTGTGTGCAATATAGTCATAAACCTTACAATCCCTGTAGGAGGTCAGGCGCTGCATGTGTTTCCAGGCCACGGATGCCTGGCAGGGCGCGCTCCACACATGCCATGTTGTGCCCTGCGCTGCCCAGGTCTGTCATACTGATGAATCAGGCCCGGCGCGCAGAATCATGCATGTTCCTGCAGCAGCAATGCCACCCGCAGGGGTATTTGCTGCATGGTGTCATGCGCAGGCGATGCAAGTCGCATGCTCAGACGCATGCGCAGTTGATGCCCGGCAGGGCACCCGATCCCATGTTGCGCCATGCTTTGCCAAGGTCTGCCACAATGACGAATCAGGCCTAGCATGCATAGTCACGCATGCCCCTGCCGCAGCTATGCGGCATTTGTTGCATGGTGTTATTCGCACATTGCAAGTCGCATGCTCAGATTGGATTGCACGGCAGGGCGCTCGAGCCGCATGCTCATTACATCCCATGTTGTGCCATGCTTTTCCAAGGCCTGTCATAATCATGAATCAGGCCTAGCATGCATAGTCATGCATGCTCCTGCCGCAGCTATGCCACCTGCAGGGGCATTTGCTGCATGGTGTCACCCGCACGTGATGCAAGTCGCATGCTCAGGCGCGGAACCAATCAGGGACCTGCCCCTGATTACGAGCCGCAGCCTCGCTCTGGCCCAACATGACGCATTCATGTACCGCATCTCACGCCGCACGCAAACCCAAATCACAGCCACGCCGCCAGCTGGCCATCTGTGCAGGGCATGACGCACTCATGTCCTTTTGCTCCTTGCGATGCCCGCAGGCTCGTGGAGTGTCATAACTTCTAATCGAAGAAAGCCGTGAGCTTAGCGCGCAAAGAATTGCCTTCTAAGCTAGCTTGCCATACCGACGCCACGCATTGCATGCGTCCCAGTGGCTTGCGCTGTGCTGTAGAGCTCAAGTCAGCCCGTCCTCACACGCATTCCCCAGCACCTCAGCATGGACATCCTGGACGCATTGCATTTCATTGTGGCGCGTAGCTACATAGACTTGGAAGTGATTTTAGAGGATCTGCGTTTAGTAATGCTTACATCCGCTTCTGGTGTAAAACAAAACCACCGCATACTGCATGGTCATCATTGCGGCAGTGCAATGCATGCATATGCTACGCACCATGCCGCGCTTGAATCAATCAGCTTCACTAGCATATCGTGGCTCTAACAGCACGGCCGCACACGCGCGTAGCAGAGGTCCAAAAAATACGCGCCTTCTCTCATAGATTGACAGCAGCGCACACAACCTGCTTGTCACATTCAGCGCTTAGCCATTCACTAATCCTCTCAGGTTGCTAATCCTGCCAGGTTGCTGAACTCACCTGCCACGCTCATCGACATCAGCAAAGCTGCTACAGAACGCTATGACTAGCCTGTTTTTGGCAGCCTGGACCTGAGCATCGCAGTGCAATCTCCAGAAATTGTTTGAGCCGCATCATGATCAACCCTAGATCTGCTATTGTAATGGCTCAAAATCGGAAACTCTTAAATCCTTCAGCCCGCATAGCGTGGCTTTAGACATGGAAGCTTTCAACGACAGCACAGATTTCGAAGACCCTGCACCTTTGCAGTGGCCTCAGCATCACCGCATAGATGCATCGCCGTCTAACACATTGCAAGACGGCTTTGCGGCCTGGCCTGCACGCACGCATTGTCTGCATTTGTTCATTGACTATGTCCGCGTGGACCCGCGAATCAACGTGGACGACGTGCTGGAAAATCGAGCCAAGGCGCCGCATGGTGGGGAAGTACTTGGCCATCCTGCAGCCCTTCTCCGCACTGCTGGCCAACCCAAAGTTCCGGTCGGCCAACAGCCTGCGTCAGCTTGTCACTGCTACGTGAATGGGAAGCCTTCCTGGCCATGGAAGACAGCCCAAGAGAGGCTAAAAGACTCTAATTTTCGCCTTCGCGAAAGAGACTCTAATGTATGTCGGGCTGTTTTGAATGTTCTCATGATTGCTGGTTTCGTGACATTTGCGACCGCGCGCGGGCCGCATTTGCATCGCGATACCCCATAGAAAAGCAGTTCAGGGCAGCTTTGCCCTGGGCATGCGCCGGCTTCAACGTGTGATTACATGGCTCAAGACGCATTGGGTCAAAGGTCCGTTGCAACCCAAGACACATCCAGGTTAGTTGGCTGATTCGCTGCGCTTACCGAGTGTATGGCTGCGCAAACGGTCAATGTGAGTTCACCGTTAGCATGTGCGATCTGCCAAGAGGGATTCCGAGGGTTCCCCTATATGTGCCAAGGGTTTGGAAACACATAACTGACCGTGCTTGCTTGCGCAGTGAGGCGATCCACGGGGCCCGCAACGAGAAGGGGAAATTTTAAGTGTTCGAATTTTGTTTTGTTGCGTCGGGCTTGCCCAAGAAGACGTCAGTCCTTGTCACAGGGCCATTGCAGGAAAACACTTTCAGAACGGATCTACAAAGCCCCTAATATACGATGTATCTTTCTCTGCACTTGTGGGACGCAGAATGCTAGGGAACAGTATTGACAAGTCTGGACATTCAGTTGATCATGCTATTGGGCGGCGATTCGTCTCTCGACCTTGAAAAAGTGGTTTTCCAGGCATTTTATTTTCTCACGAGTTTTGCGCTTGCAGGATTCCACGTCGACTTGTGCGCATTTCACGGAATCCAGGTTTTTCGCAGCCATTGAGTGATTTCACGGCCAAAAGAAATCCTGACAGAACCCCACGCAGTCTGTCAGCCGGTGGTCAATTCAGACCTGCAAGCGCCTGCGCGGGACACGCGCGAGCGATTTTTACGGCTCGCGCGCCGCCGCCCCGCGTTCCGGAACGATTTTCTTGGCAAGATTACCTGCACTCAAAACCCGCAGAAGAAGCCAAACATAAAGAAATCCGGGGTGCTCCTGGAAATCAATTTCCACATCTTCGGGATGCCCGCAAGCACACCCTTAGTCAGCAGTGGCTTGCAGCGATCGTCCCAGGCACGCTTCGCAAATTGCTGGTGTCAAGTTCACGTGGCTCTTGTGCCTCAAGCTCTCAAGTTTCAGAGGCCATCTCTGGGATTGTGGTTGGCCGATTTTGGGCGTGAACTCATGAAATTTCAGAACTGGCGCCCCCCGATTTTGTTTTTAGGCTTGTTGTGCTTTTTTCTTTCTTTTTTTTTTTAGGGGGGGGGGGACGCGTGAACTTTCGTGAACTTGCGTGAAAAAGACTCTAAACTACGGTGTTTTGGCGTGAACTTGCGTGAACTTTCGTGAACCTTGGAATTCGCATGTTCGTTTGTTAAAAAAGACCTTTCGCGGCCAGCTGCGGGGGTTTCGCGGCCGATTTCCGGATATTCGCGGAATTGTGCGGCCATTTCTGCTCACGCTCATGGCTTCACCCATTTCGCGGCCATGTGTTAAAACGGCGCACGCCCCCGTAAAAGACGTTTGTTCGCATGTCCAAGTTAACGCTTTGAAGCCTTCCACTCTCTTACATTCGTTCGGCCCGAATTCGCGCAAATGCTTCAACGCGATTATGACCTGTCCACGCATCCGTGAGGGGTTTGGAGTTGAAACTTCGTGAGTTAAACCCGTCCAGCGTGCGAACCCTTGAAAACCTCAAATGGCCGTGAAACCCGTTTCTAGAGATGAATGATTGCCCAATCGTGAGCAAATGAATAATCACCGGGAATTGCGTAGCAATCCCTTGTTTTGAGCTGCGCCTTTTCGCAGAGTGAGAGTGGAAGGATTAGAAAAAGCGGCGCTATCCAAGAAACAATGCGAGAGTTGTGATGGTTAGCGCCAAGAATCAAGTAACCTAAGCCTTCGCGAGTACTTGATGATAGTGGGAAAAGAGGAAACGCATTGAGGACAATTGCTGAAAATACAAAAGCATCTGGTGCCGAAACGCTCCCAAAAGGCTGCGCCACTTGCGGGTTATAATCTAACGGCAAATAGGCGGGCGCGTTGCTTCAGAAATCTTTGGAATGTCCGCGCGCCATTCTTTCTTAGGATTGGGTCGGTTGATCCCAAGGCGGGCAGGTGTGCGAACTAACCTCCCCCCACCTCTCTCGCCCCCCCCTCCCTCCTGCCTGTTCTCGTTTTGTTGGCTGCCAAGGTCGCGCTTTAAAGGCATACTTGCGTCGCTCGCTTGCGCTCACAGCTTTGCACTCATGCAACTGAACTCGGCGCGCCCTATTCGACACTGCGTTCTCTACAAAGAAATAGATCCAGCTTGACAAGTGTTTGGCCTTGGAAATTGCATGACGTCATCTTGCGTCGGCGCAGCCGATTGCGGCCTAAACTGTCATTGCGCCGCGGCTCGGCTGAGATTTTTTGGAACCCAGCTGGCCCATCCATTACGCACAGCCGCCGAATAACGACCCTTTGGCGCAATCTGCAAGATCCCAAGAGTTTGCTACTCGACCGGCGCAAGCACAAAAGCGATACATTAGCGCCTCGGGCTCTAAACTATGTAGTTTAGTGTCTTTTAGCCTCTCTTGGGCCCTGGTCGTCCGTTCGAGTATCGCATTTCTCGAAGGCATCAAAGCACGCGCTTCAGCGCTGCCAACGCCTCGCAGTGCGCATTTCCTGCAGTGGACCGACAAGCGCCACGAACTTGCAGAATTGTCAGACGAATGGGCGCAGTGCGTGCCTAGGGCGACGAACTTGCCCGCAATGCATAATTGCTAACACCGCAGACGCCTGCGCCTGCACGTGCACGTACGCCCTCGCCACGGCGCAGTAAACCCATTTGTCACAGATTTCAGACAAATTCACGCGCCTCGCAAGCGTGCCGGCTCGCACACGTATGCGTCGTGCCCGATTGCACACAGTCCGGCACCGGAAGGCCGCAGGCTTCACCGCATACTGTCTCGAATGAAAACCCCCCGGCCTGCTTCTTCAGGCATGTTGCAGATACTCCTGCGTTCACTTTTTTGACTTGTCCTGCATCTTGCCTGAGGCCGACATCCGTGCAGGCCTCAACTTCAGCAACAAGCGCATTGCCCAGCTTCCAAGAGAGGCTAAAAGACTCTAATTTTCGCCTTCGCGAAAGAGACTCTAATGTATGTCGGGCTGTTTTGAATGTTCTCATGATTGCTGGTTTCGTGACATTTGCGACCGCGCGCGGGCCGCATTTGCATCGCGATACCCCATAGAAAAGCAGTTCAGGGCAGCTTTGCCCTGGGCATGCGCCGGCTTCAACGTGTGATTACATGGCTCAAGACGCATTGGGTCAAAGGTCCGTTGCAACCCAAGACACATCCAGGTTAGTTGGCTGATTCGCTGCGCTTACCGAGTGTATGGCTGCGCAAACGGTCAATGTGAGTTCACCGTTAGCATGTGCGATCTGCCAAGAGGGATTCCGAGGGTTCCCCTATATGTGCCAAGGGTTTGGAAACACATAACTGACCGTGCTTGCTTGCGCAGCGAGGCGATCTCACGGGGCCCGCAACGAGAAGGGGAAATTTTAAGTGTTCGAATTTTGTTTTGTTGCGTCGGGCTTGCCCAAGAAGACGTCAGTCCTTGTCACAGGGCCATTGCAGGAAAACACTTTCAGAACGGATCTACAAAGCCCCTAATATACGATGTATCTTTCTCTGCACTTGTGGGACGCAGAATGCTAGGGAACAGTATTGACAAGTCTGGACATTCAGTTGATCATGCTATTGGGCGGCGATTCGTCTCTCGACCTTGAAAAAGTGGTTTTCCAGGCATTTTATTTTCTCACGAGTTTTGCGCTTGCAGGATTCCACGTCGACTTGTGCGCATTTCACGGAATCCAGGTTTTTCGCAGCCATTGAGTGATTTCACGGCCAAAAGAAATCCTGACAGAACCCCACGCAGTCTGTCAGCCGGTGGTCAATTCAGACCTGCAAGGGCCTGCGCAGTTTTCGCAGAGTGAGAGTGGAAGGATTAGAAAAAGCGCCGACGGCCTGGGCGCTATCCAAGAAACAATGCGAGAGTTGTGATGGTTAGCGCCAAGAATCAAGTAACCTAAGCCTTCGCGAGTACTTGATGATAGTGGGAAAAGAGGAAACGCATTGAGGACAATTGCTGAAAATACAAAAGCATCTGGTGCCGAAACGCTCCCAAAAGGCTGCGCCACTTGCGGGTTATAATCTAACGGCAAATAGGCGGGCGAGTTGATTCAGAAATCTTTGGAATGTCCGCGCGCCATTCTTTCTTAGGATTGGGTCGGTTGATCCCAAGGCGCGCAAGCTATCAGGGCAGGTGTGCGAACTAACCTCCCTCCACCTCTCTCGCCCCCCCCTCCCTCCTGCCTGTTCTCGTTTTGTTGGCTGCCAAGGTCGCGCTTTAAAGGCATACCTGCGTCGCTCGCTTGCGCTCACAGTTTTGCACTCATGCAACTGAACTCGGCGCGCCCTATTCGACACTGCGTTCTCTACAAAGAAATAGATCCAGCTTGACAAGTGTTTGGCCTTGGAAATTGCATGACGTCATCTTGCGTCGGCGCAGCCGATTGCGGCCTAAACTGTCATTGCGCCGCGGCTCGGCTGAGATTTTTTGGAACCCAGCTGGCCCATCCATTACGCGCAGCCGCCGAATAACGACCCTTTGGCGCAATCTGCAAGATCCCAAGAGTTTGCTACTCGACCGGCGCAAGCACAAAAGCGATACATTAGCGCCTCGGGCTCTAAACTATGTAGTTTAGTGTCTTTTAGCCTCTCTTGGTTGCCAGCAATGGAATGCCTCAAATATCGATCGACCCGCCTGAAGCACATGCCAACACGTGCGCCAAGAGTTTGCTGGCATGGCAGTTGTGCCCTGCTGTGCCCCTGTGACATGCATGTGAGCAGAATCTCTCCATTCCCGCATGCGCAGAGCCATCCTGGATACAGCTTTTCAATTTGCCGTCTCTCGCACCGCCTCGCTTTGCACAATGGACATCACCAAGGTGGTCGAAGAGAACAGGGACAACCCAGAATTCCTGCGCAGCGTGATCCGCATGCTTAGCATCGCAAGCATCGCAAGCATCGGCGCCGCATGCCGTGGCAACAGACCTGATCGGCCTGCAGAAGCCCCTCCAATGGTGAGAGAGCCTTGGTCAGACGTCGCCAAGGCAGACCGCGTGGACGGTGGCGCAGATGTCCTCCGCCAAGAAGTCATCCACGAGCAAGAGGGTGCGCGTGCCTCGCATGTTTTCAAACAATCCAGAGGAGTTCCAACCTGAGGAATCAGGAAGAGCAGCAGCGCATGCATGAGGCCTCGCATGACAAGCAAGCGCCCAAATGGCCCGGGCAGGCTGCGCCATCCGACAGGCCGCCGCCTAGCAATTGGCCGCCGCCAGAGCATGATGCCAGGCACCCGCCAGCCTCCCATTCGCATTTGGCGGGTCGTGGCGGGTGTGCTTCTGGCCTGGCCAGGTCGGATCCCGGAATCCGCTCTCGGTCCGTGGTTGCACCAACGCACCTGCCAGCCCTTTTTCAGCACGCACTTGCACGCATTTCGCATGACAGCCGACAATGCAAAACCTGAATGGACTTTGCTCCGCGTGTCCGATTTGTTCATGCTAAGAGTCTCTTCGTTGCATGCGCCCGCCTGTTGATTCTGGTGTTCACATCCAGGTACAGCGGCGCGTTTGGCAGAGGGCTTAGACAGTGTCTGCTTGCCTGCTGCTTTGGCAGCTGCCAAAATCTGCCCAGGCCACCAGAACACAGCTCCGAACTTACTGACAAGTCTCAGAGCCAGCGTTGCACTTGACAGTTGATCGCTCGCTCGGGCCCAAGTGACAGTGTCCGGTGTATGCCCTGGCGAGATAGAGAGCACTGGGGCTCACTCCCTTCGTGGTCTTCTAAAAGAAAAGCCGAGGATGCCCTCAGCTCAAAAGCTTCAAGTCATTCGCATGATTCAGAGCGTGATTTGGCGCGCCCATTAGCCAAGCCACGCGCTATACGCCCCGCTCGCCTGCATTTTGGCGCACGATAGCAAGCAGGAGCCCGCAAGTGCTGTGTTCCAGTGCACACAGGCAGACCCAGCTCTTGCGTTTGGAGCTATAATTAAACCAGTTAGCCAGTCTGTTGTGCCTAAAGCCAGAGGTGCACGCATAAACTGCTGTTTCTGCGGTCGCCGCCACACAGCAACCCGCTGAAGCTTCCAGAACACAGGCCGCCGCCCCGCAGCATAGCAGACTTGAACAAGCCGCATTTGGCAATTCCTGACCTTCAACAATGCCACACATCCCGAACTCCGCTGGCACCAGCACGGGTGAGCGTGACAACGCAGCAGATGCTTGGGCGATTGGCAAGAGATTCTTTCAGAAAGCGGCCAAAGCTCCAAGCTGCACATTGCTGCAAAAGCATCCCAGGCCCCGCAAGCTGCCTAGAAGCATCACGTCGGGCTTTCACCCCTTCCACACTGGCGCAGCGCGTTGGGTCATGCTAAAAGCCTTGTCATGGTGCGCGCGCTGTTGTCGAATCCACACACCAAGGCCTTTGCGTCGCCGCAAAGGCCACAAGAGCGCAAAGAAGCGTTACCTTTGCCGCTCGGGGTCCGAGCAGCCTGGGAAAGGAAGGTTTGCGAAAATGATTGCCCGCCAGGCTTGTGCATTGTTTTAGGAGCCTTTCTCCTAGCAACGCGCAACAGCGTGCGTTTCGGGGACATTCAACGCATAAACGTGGTTCCGTTGAGCTTGACCGCGCGCGCTCTGCGTTGTTCGTGCTGGGCTACGAAAACCACAAAATTCGGGCAACCATTCGCACGCGCCGTCTACGGATTCACAGGAAGAGACGCACATTCGTCGTGGGTGGTGCAATGGCTGAAATGCATGAGCGCCGCATTCGCGCGCAGCACGGGCGCACCACATTACCTGCCCGCGCCAGACTTCACACTGCCGGCAGTCGCGCAAATTTGCGATGCAAGAGTTTCTGCTGTTTTCCGGGCCAATCTCACACACGCAAGCATTGACAACTTCGCGTTGGGCAGTCCAGGTGGTCTGGGAACCCCGTTCATCAAAACAATGTATAGCCTCAAGGTCGCATTACCACGTGCATCGGCACAGCTCCGCTTGCCCGAAGAATCCCGCAGACAACAGGGTCACAGCCGCATCAACTCCACGCAGTTGCACGGTAGGTGGAGAGCCTTTGGGTACAACCTCAGCTTGCGTCCGCATTGATTCGAGGCTGGCGACCAAGCCGCCCGCAATCGCGAGGTGGACAGCACCCTGTGATAGAACCAGCGTTTGCAGTTTGTGCGGACCCAACACCAGCAGACATCGCGTTGCGTGAGCTGCCTGCAGAGCTCCGCATGTTCATCTACGAAAGAGAAGAACAAGCCCAAGCATTGCATGATGACTTTGAGGCATTCGCAGTGCAAGATATCTCCTCGTCAGATGAATCCAGCATGCTGGCCTCACAGACGAGGGCACCCGAGGTAACCTGCCAACTCCTTCCAAGTCAAACGTGTGCCTTGTTCAACTGGCCACAGGGGCTGCAGCGGCTCCCAGGAGCACGTGCAAGAAGCGTTCTGTGCAACACCAGTGCTCTACATCACATACCTTGGTCAGGGTCGCCCGTGCAAGCGCAAGGCTTCCAAACACACTGTTTCGCTGATGCAGTGAGAATAGCGAGACCTTGCCTGTCGCACGCGCAGACACTTGAAACATGCTCTGGCCAAGCAAATCCCAACTGACCGGCAGCATCGCATGCCAGCGTCGCCTCCGCGGCCGGACGCCCAGACCACTTGCTACTTTTCAATCCAAATTTTCGGCGTGATGTTTCACTCCTTGCCAGCCGCTCGCTCGCTCGCTCGCTCGCTCGCTCGCTCACTCACTCACTCACTCACTCACTCACTCACTCACTCACTCACTCACTCACTCACTCACTCACTCACTCACTCACTCACTCACTCACTCACTCACTCACTCACTCACTCACTCACTCACTCACTCACTCACTCACTCACTCACTCACTCACTCACTCACTCACTCACTCACTCACTCACTCACTCACTCACTCACTCACTCACTCACTCACTCACTCACTCACTCACTCACTCACTCACTCACTCACTCACTCACTCACTCACTCACTCACTCACTCACTCACTCACTCACTCACTCACTCACTCACTCACTCACTCACTCACTCACTCACTCACTCACTCACTCACTCACTCACTCACTCACTCACTCACTCACTCACTCACTCACTCACTCACTCACTCACTCACTCACTCACTCACTCACTCACTCACTCACTCACTCACTCACTCACTCACTCACTCACTCACTCACTCACTCACTCACTCACTCACTCACTCACTCACTCACTCACTCACTCA
This sequence comes from Effrenium voratum, assembly GCA_963377175.1. NCBI lineage: Eukaryota > Dinophyceae > Suessiales > Symbiodiniaceae > Effrenium > Effrenium voratum. The sequence continues at coordinate 807,563 of CAUJNA010002702.1, read as the reverse complement.
CTCACTCACTCACTCACTCACTCACTCACTCACTCACTCACTCACTCACTCACTCACTCACTCACTCACTCACTCACTCACTCACTCACTCACTCACTCACTCACTCACTCACTCACTCACTCACTCAGCGACCTTGCTACTCGGATGGCAGAGTCTGCTGAATCAGTTGATGCATCTCCAAGACTTGTTGTCTGACTGCAAAGTTCCAGACATACTCGCTGAGTTTGTGCCCTCCCGAGGGTTTGAAGACACTGCCGACTTTGCAAACGCATACGCAGATGCATCACTGCGCGCAGAGGCGCAGGATCTCACTGCGGGCTGGCTGCTTCGCACACAGACTGCATTCCGCAACTGTGCCAGGCCGTGCGTCTGCTTAACGCAGAAGCATTGGACCAGCGGGTGTCAAGCTCGTGCCTCAGCCAGCCCGCCCCGCATTGACACTGCGCACAGTGACAACAGCAGAGCTGCTGCAAGCCGACTGCAAAATCTGGGGCACCATCATCGATCTCACGCAGAAGAAGCGGTCCATGGATGATGCATTCCACGAGCTCACGCATGGGCGCATGGAAGTGCCATCCCTACTCATGCTTAGACCCAATGCGTCCAAGCCAGCGCAAGCCTTGCCTGCCCCTGAGTGACCGCCGCGGCCAAGGCAAGGGTGAAGGCAAGAGCAAAGATGGATGCGCATCCACGCATAACGGCACACCCATTTGCCGCCGATTCCAGAATGGAACATGCGAAGCAGAAAGCTGCTGACATGCGCGTGTTTGCGCGATCAAGGGATGCCAGCAGCCTCACGGGGGGGGGTGCCGGCTACACCCGCGTACCGGAAGCACTGCCAGCGTCGTGCAACCGCAGGAGCCCTTTGCGCCTCAGCAGCCAACTGGAGGGATGCTGTTAGATGTCTTCGCAGGCGCGCATGCACCCATATCAGCTGCCGCAGACAGAAAAGGTCTCGTTTCGAACCGTTTGACCTAGCCATAAACTCAAAAAATGACATACTGGACGACACATGGTTCGAGCTCCTGCTCCACACATGCTGGTCAGGTGTCGTCAGCCTTCTGACGTTGGCGTGCAAAGAATATAGTAAGCTAAAGCTTAAGCCAGGAGGGCCAAAGGCCCTGCAACATAGCCAAGAAACTCATAGGAGAAGCCGGGAGCTATTCAAGGCAGCGGCTTCTCAAAGCGGCGTGGCAATATCAGAACAGCCCTCTTCTAGCGTGGCGTGGCTCGAACCAGAAAACTTTCAACGCTTGCAACATTTCCACGGACACCTTGCTTGGGCCGACGCGTGCCAGCATGACATGATGTTCGCCAAATCCTGGTGCTTCTCGAGTATGAATGTGTGCATCCTGCATGTGGCGGCAAGATGCTCGCGTAAGACAAGGCGCCCCAGCGTTGCAGGCGTGCGAGACAGCTGCGGACAGTACCTCAGTACGTTGACAGCAGAATATCCCGCCAGTCTGGCTGACTCAATCGTGCAGCGCTGCGCGTTCAAGGTACGTTCCGACCAGCGCGTGCAGGAACCACCGGCCTTCAATTTTCACTTTGCACCCTCGACGACTGAACGTCAGCAACGGCGCGGGCATGCGTTCCACCGCCGACCACTCATTGCCAGAGCCAGAACATCACTGGGCAAAGAAAGTAGCGTCTGCCTGGTTGCAATGGATGGACAGCCGCGTATCACGCAATGGCCCGAAAAAAAGAGCGTTGCGAGCAGCCCTCTGAATTGTCAGAGTGCATAGGCAACTGGAAGGCTGCCGAATCAGAGCCGGAAGTTGCGCAAGCCTTGCCCGGGAAGGAAATCGCAAATCGCTGAGTGGTCCGCGCCAGCTTATCGCTCGAGCAAGCGCGACAACATTGGCATAAGGGCATTGCCGTAGGCAAGCTCAATGTCGTGCATGCAGAAGGGAAAGAACCGCGCCATGTTCTGGATAGCGCCGTGTCTGGGGTCAACCCCAACTCCAGCGTACCGGAACGCATGAGCCTTCCAATGGCATCCGATGTGAGACTCGCCTTTCTGCCAGAAGACACGCGTGCAGCTTTTGTCGGAGCCAGCTTCGACTTTAAAGCAGCACATAAACAAATCCAAGTGCGTCGCGACGAGCATGGCCTGTTGCTCTTCCGCTTTCAAGAAGTGCTGTACCATTACAGAGTGTGCCATTTCGGCGCACGCTTCTTAGCGTAGTGGTGGCAACGCGCGCGGGCCTTCCTGCTTGCGCCTTTTGCATGGCTACCAGCCGGCACTCCGCATAGAGCTTGGCTCTTCGTGGACAACCTTCTGGCAGGCTTGTCTCGGCCCAACTCGCACGAGCAGTTTGCTCTCACTGTTGGCACCCATTTCATGGAAACAAGTGCAGTTCCAGGACAGCCTGACCTGGTGCGGGTGGTCCATAAACTTCGCATTGGAGACCATCGAACTATTGCCCGCAAAAACCATCTTTACGCCAATTTGCACCGGGTTGCATGATTTCGGTCAACGCAAGACTGTGGCCTTCGTTTGTTTCCGCGCTCGATTCCAAATCAGAACGGCTCATCTCCAGCAAATCTGTAGCCTGGTTTGTAGAAACTTGGAACTTCTCCAAAGTTCAAAAGCAATGGCCATGTCTTACCAAAGGAAGCCCAGCGATACATGCGTGCTTTGAAACCCTTGCGCAGCTGGCCCTCATGCGCATTGTGTGGACAGCTGAGGGGCACGCGCGCCACTCCATCTGCATCCCCACAGGCACAGATAACACAGCATGTGAAGCAGGGGTGACTAAGTTACTCACTACCTCGTGGCCTTATGCAGATTTTTGTGCAGCTAATGACCGCATGGGCACAAGCACAAATGGCCAGTGATCGCGTCGCATATTCACGTCTGGGCAGAACAGCTTAGCAGAGGCAACCTCACTGCATTTGCGCATGGGCCAGCGCTAGAACGCGCTTCAGTCCGCATGACTGTTGGCCTTGCAAGTCTGCTTTGACATTGCGTCCTGAAGATGCTCCGCGGCGGGCGTCGCAGCCGCACTAAAGAGGGAGTGAGAGACATTCCGGTTGCTCAGTGCCCTGAAGTGGGGGTATGATCACAGGCTCCGCATGGGGTGCAGGTGCGGGGTTGGACACGCGTTGTCAACCTCCCTGCACCCCTGAGCCTGTACCTCTGAGCAACATCAGACAAAAAAGGTGTGGAGCAAGACGCTTCAGTTCGTTCCCCTTTTTTGGGTTACATGTTCTCCCTGTTGGCTTGAAGCAGTGAACAGGATTCTAACGGGTGCGATCTTGAGATGGATCCGTGTTTGAGTTCCACATATGGCAGTTGCCAAGAAAAAACACCAGGAGATTCAACTTGTTAGTGCAAAACAAGGAAATCCTGTTTTCTGGTATGGTTTCTGGAGACGCAGCATGTCGTTCGACGCCAATCCTGGTGCTTTCGATTGGTTTCCTTTCGGCTATGCTCAGCGGGATTTGCCCTGCGTGTTTCCCAACACGCAGGGGAGCTGTGAGGGGAACACAACACAGTCAAAGTTGTGTTTGTCCGTTGCGCAATTTTGAGGCAAAGTTGCTTTGAGGCAAGACTTCACAAATTTCGGAACGCTCAAAGTGGCGTTTCCTTCTCGCGAGCAATGTGAGTTGTGCACAGTTGGAGCAATGTGAGCTGTGCAAGGCCAAGCTTCGGACTCTTGCGAGAATGCCTGCGTTTGGCACAGGGAGACCCCAGACCTTAAGCCATGGATCTTTTCCAGTCTGATTTCTTGTGGGGTCCATCCAGGGTTTCACTCGGCTCTAACCGCCCCAATCTTTCCAAATTCACTTTGGGTCCGGGGGTCTCCTTGGCCATCAGGCCAGCAACGGGTGGCGCCGCGCCCTGCGTGCTGCTGGCTTGCCGGCGCGCGGGTCTCGGTGTGCCTTGGTTCAATTCGAGTCGCGCAACAGATATGATTTGCCCACAGCTCAAGGGGTTTTGGTTTTCCGAACCTGTGCTCATTGCAAGGCTAGCCAACTTCCCCCGCGGAGATGTTGATCGTCTTCTGAAGGCAGAGGGCCTTGCAGTTTATGTTGACACGGAAGGATAGGATTGCCGCTTGCGATTTGAAGAGTGAGTTGAGAGGTTACTTGTCTTCAGAACGTTGACTTGGGTTTGCCGGATTAACAATGAGAGTGTGACATCCTGCGCTGACTGAGTTCTGTCTCGACTTCCAAGCTGTGTCCCTCCGAACTTCAATGTTCACGCCCGCACCGACAGGGCCCAATGAACCACCTGCTTGTGGCATATGCAAACGGAAGGCAGGCATCACAACGAACCTACAACAAGAGGATTCGAATTATTGGATGTTGAATTAGTGGCAACAGCCAGGGTCTACACAACATTTGAGCATGTCGACGTTGGAAGATGGCGGCAACTTGAGAATTCATGAAACGTGACAACGCAAAGCAAAGCCGCTTGCGACGAGGCTGGCCGGAAAGACTTGGTTGTCCTTGAGCAACAAAGCATGGAAGCACCATCATACAGTAGTCGTGCCGCCAGCTGGCAAATTGACATATGCAGCTCGCGCCCGTTAGGCTCCAGGCATTTGTTTAACAACAGCCGCCGAGGGCCTGGGAGTAGTAGATATCGGTCGAATAATTTGTCCAATATTCGCTGCTTTGAAATCAGCAGCCAGAAGTTCTTGGCTGAGCCTGGCAGGACTACGTCGGCTCGCACCAGAGGGCGTTGGCTATGAAAAACTGAGCTTGAGCGCGATGAGCGATGAGGATAAGGGGGATTCAGGAGGGCATTGCAATGAGAATTTGCTCCAGACAAGAGAGCAACGTTTCATGCAGCACCAAAGGGGGGAGGAATCAACCGAGCATCCAAAGCCCCAGGCTAGTTGAGTGGCTGGTTCTACTACCAGCTTCATGGGGTGTATAAGAAGTCCTATACGAATCTTTTGTACCCAGCATCACCAATACTGGGTGATGGGGGTGGTGGTCGTTGGTGGCACAGTGGCACTGCCAGTTTTCTGAGGACCGCTTATCTATATTGAACATGTATTTTGTGGTGCTTCTTCCCGCTTCTGAGTTTGCGTGCCTCAACTAGTGACTGCTCAAATCGTCAGCCAGGTTCGGCTGCATGGCCGGCTTACTCCAAGTCAGCTGCGAGCTTCAGATTTGGCAAGTAGAGGCTGGCACGTAATGAGGGCCAGCAGACATTAACAAAAACTATGTGAAAAGACTCAGCCCAGGTCTTTGCCGGTGGACATTTGAAGAAAGTAGGACTTGCCAGAGCACTTGCCAGAGCATGCTTAGCGTGTGGACTGGTTTGTATGTGGCCTCCCCACCTCCCCACGACCTCCCGCCACACGTATGCAGCGCAGAGGAGAGCCTTTATCCAGGACTTTCCAACTGTGATTTGCTGTTGTGATACCCAGGTCAAAAGCCATTTTCAATGCGCCAGAGGGAGACTCCATCAGCCGTGACCCCGTTTACAGATTGGCTGGTTCCGCGACTCAGCTTCACAGGGACAAGTTCCTGAAACAGGGCCTTGGGGAGTATTCCCATGCCCAGGTTTGTTTCAACTTCCGGCCATCTAGCCGCACAATTCAGCCTAGAAGCACTCCGACCGCCAAGCGTTCACATGTTGTTCGTGCAGGGCACGCTACTCATATCTAAACTTGCAAAAGCAAGACAACAAACGAAGACGCACGCGCACAATCAACTTGTTGACTAGCCAAGATAGTCGAGCACCAAGCAAAGAAATGAGTTACAAAGCAGACGCGCAAACACGTTAAGACAACACCCACCAGGCAGCAAGAAAGCGCGAAAACAAAAACGCAAGAACGCAACAAAACAAGCTAGCCAGCCAGCGTATACTGTATACACCGGGCCTGCCATTTTTCGGGGGGGGGGGGGGGGGTACAGTATACACCCCTGCTCAGGGGGGGGGGGGGGGGGGGGGGGGGGGCAAGAAAGCATGAAAACAAGGAACATCGCAAAAAAAAAGCTGTTCGTTAAAAGCATGACAGACAGAAGTGTTTTTACAATACTTTGCTCACAACATTGGGTTTTCTTGCAACGGCTTGGGGACCAGCACCTATATGTGTTTGATAAATATGTTGTGCACAAATGGGATCCTTGGCAAACAAAAAGTCAAGGTTGGTGCAAAAGACAAGCGACAAGGAGAACGCAAGCAAACACTGTGCCAAATACAAAGCGAGCACAGACATTTACGCAACCAGAATGCATGCGGACTGCAACATGCTTGCACAAGCAAGCAAACCTGAAAGCAGACAAACAAACAAGCAAACAAACGGGCAAGCAAGCAAGCAACCAAACAAAGAAGCAAACAAGCAGAGACACATGCCGGCAAAGAATGATTAGATCAAGCAGGCAGGCAGGCAGGCAGGCAGGCAGGCAAGCAAGCAGCAGACAACCACGCAACCAAACAAGACATTTACAAATAAGCGACCAAGCAAGCAGCCGAGCAATCAAGCAACCGCGCAAACTAGCAAACACAGCTAGCACGCAAGGATGCAAACCAGAAAGCAACCGAGCAGGCAGGCAGGCAGGCAAGCAAGCAAGCGATCCAGCGTGCTAGCGAGCAAAACAAGCAAACCAAAAGTCGAGCGCGCCAACAGGCAACTACAAAAGCAAACAAGCGGGTATGCAATCAAGCAAAGTCAAGCAAGCAAACAAGCACACAGGGCAACATGCCAGGCCACCCAAGCAAGCGATCGAACCAGCAAGCTGACAAACCAGACAAACCAGAAGCACGCCAGCATGTTTTGCCAAACAGAGAGGACTAAACGCATACGCTGAGCTGCTGAGCTGCTGAGCTGCTGAGCTGCTGAGCTGCTGAGCTGCTGAGCTCAGCCTTGATTTGACCTTGGGCCTTCGGCCGGGTTCACTGAGGTGCTTTCGCTGCCTGCGACTCCCAGTCGTTCTCAGTACTGGGCACCGCAAAGGGCGCGGTGTACTTCCTCAAGCACCTTGGAAAGTGTTACTGTACTTGAGGATAGTTGGGATTCCTTTCTTGGGGGAGACCTGAGTCAAAGCTTGGGTTTAATGAATCAGATACCATGTGCTGGGATTCTTTTTGAAGCTTCGGCCATGGCACATTTGGGCACGTGCGATTCAGCTTTGGAATGCCTCAGCGGCTCAGCAGGCAGGTTTCGTGCCACGAGGCTTCGAACATCACGGCAAGTGTTTTTAGTGTATTGATTTGGATGGGTCCTCGGTTGCCTGTGATTTGGAGCTTAGGAGTGGGTCCCGTATCACGACAGCCAGCTCCTTGCGCTTGCACGTGTTTTAGGGTAGCACGCAGCGGACATCCCCTTCAAAGCCCTGCTTATGCCCATCGAAGCACTGCGACGAAACATAGGTCGAACCCCGCCAAACGCTCCCATTGGGCCCTATCCCACCGTCGAAACACCCAGTTGAATCATTTGCGGATCTTCCAATCCCAAATCAAAAGACGTCAAACCGCCTGCCACCACCCCACCGCCAGATCAAACCTTCGTCCAAGCGAAAAGCGGCCCTTGCCGACCACCTCCCCCAAATCGAAACTCCCGCACCACGCAAACTTGTGACGAGGCGTCCATTGACCCTGGCCATTTTGAGACTTTTGCCGAAGCACCAGATCGCGTATCAAAGCCTCCCTCCAACCCCCGTCGAATCTCCCTTCCAAACCCTTTCAGAGCCATTTGCATCCCCGCAGTCTTGTCGAAACTTGTGCTGAAACTTCAGCGAGACGCAGGTTGCTGGGTCCTGTTGAACCGCCTTTCAAGATACGTTAATACTCCGTCAGCACCCTCTCCTGTTGGACCCCACCCACTCTCGTCCAAATCCAACACAATGTTTGCAGCAGTTCTTCAATGGGCCCAGCCGCCTTCCGCAAAGCGCCTGTTTCACATGCGTTTTGTTACTTTGCATATTGTTTTGAGGGATTCTGTTTTACACACTGTCTCAAGTCCGATGTTTCTGTTTTTCAGTTGCGTGTCAGAGGTACCGGAGCGGCTTCCCGCTGCGGGCATACCACCGCAGGCAGGGAAGCGCACATTTGGAATGGAAGGCTACAGGCCGGGGTCAATCTAGGCACGTCTCTCCAAGTTGGGATGTGTCCCTTTCAATTTGTTTCACGGCGCATCAAACTCCATGTCCTCCTTTGTCAGTGAACGCCTGACACAAGGCTGCCTTGTCAAGGCGGAGTAGCACCTGCATCTTGTTGTCAAGCGCTAGAGCGGGCTCCCACAGACTCCAACAACCAGCTTTGAAGGCTTGGATTGATGAGACAATAAGATGTGCGGCAGCTAGAAAGAACCCTTGGGTGGCACCAGCGAGTATTATTGACACTGCCGACCAGGGCTTGCCTAGTGTAAGAGACTAGTAAGAGACTTTGAAGCGTACCACTGTGACCAAAACAACTTTCGAATGCTCCAAGAGTGTGTTGTGGGGACTGGCCTTGCTTTGCGTATTACTTGGGATACTCCATGTTCAGCAAAGTATTCTGCCGACCCCTGTCTTCAAAACTCAATTTGCCCGGTTCTGTTGCAGCAAGGAGCTGCAAACAGGTATCGGCTGAAGTGTCATTGTTCATGTGTGGTCGCGGGTGGGATGGGAAGGTGGTTCTAGGCCGTTAGACCTGAGATTGGCCGGCACGACTTGCTCACGTGAAGACTATTGAGCTTGTTGCTCACGTGCGCACAGAACACCATCCAATCAAAGCACGGCCCAATGGGAACACAAGAGAAGCTCGTGGCGCCAGCAACGTGCTTAGCATTTGTATCAGACCGAAACAGTCTGCCAAAATGGCTTTGACGTTCATGAGCAGCCATGCCTGTAAAAAAGACAAGGGCTGGTCTCCAGGTCCTTGTCAAGTGCATGCCAGAATGAGCAGAAAAAGATACAACAATGTGGGCCAATAATTGCCTGTCCAGCATGAGAAGCCCTGTCTGTGGACAAAAAAACAAATGTGTGCCAAACAATGGTGTTTGGTGGCAAGAACCAAATCCTGGCGTCTGGGCCAAGCGCGCAGAGGGTGCTTTTTGCAAGGGTTTGGACAGTGCCCAACTTTGGGTTGATACTTTGAGAGACTTTCGCAAAGCACAATGCTAGCTTGAAACGCACAAAGTCTGGCGGCGCTTTTCACATTCCTGCAGTCCACGTGTTCCAAAGCTCCTTGTCAGCCTCTGTGCTAGGCGCGAGGATGGAGAAGATTGGTCAGGAGGCGGCGAGTCTTGACTCGGATGCCGATCCGAATGGCTTACGATGGGGCGATTGGCCGCTTTTGCGATTCTCAATCGGCTTGTTCCCGCATGAAGAGTGACGTGCCCTTTTGCGCGGCAAGTTTGGCAGGAGTCTTTCTATCTGAGAGCAAGTGTCGGGGGAATTCCGCTGTCAAGTTCGTGGCCTCGAAAGGGTTTCGAGAGCCGGCTGTTCGGGAAGGCGGCGTGCGGGTGCCCAGCCAGTCGGCTTCGAGTTCCTTTCCAAGCCTCGAACTCCCAGAGGCAGGACGTAGACCAAAGCGGAAATGGAAAAACGCAAGGCGCTCTAATAGTCCAAGGCATCGGGGATGTTTGGGGACCTGCGCTTGGCGTCTCGCATCTGTTTGCGCCTATCTCAGACCGATCTTTGGAGTGCGGCATTTCCCATTTCGGATGAGGCCTTCACGGAGCTGGAGTCAGGCCCGGTCGGAAATCCAGAAAGCTGTTGGTTGCTCAACATCGGTCCCGTGCTTCGACCCGCTGTGGATGTCACGCATGGGGGTTTTCCGGGCCATAGGCTGCAGAGTCTCCAGTTCCCGGGCAAGAGCATTCTTTCGAGGAGCTTGGCTGGGGCAGTTCGACCGGTTGGGTTTTGAGCAGTTTTGGAGACTTGTCCGGCTGGGGGCTTGGGCGAATTGCCACTAAACCTGTTGGGCCGCTATGTTTCCGCTTGCCATGTCCTTGTTATTCACAAAAATGGACTCCTAGGCGAGCGCAGCGCGAAGCCCAAGTGATGGATGACGCATCCCACGCGCTTTGCGCCAATGACCCGGCTGAAGCCATGGTGGCTGTCAGCCAAGGCCTAACGGATTGCCAGCCATTCCAAATTCGATCAGCCCTGAAGCGCCTACCGAGTGGCACTGAGGCCCGTCCAGCCGGCGGCCTCGGGTTTGGGGGGCTGTGGCTAACCCAGCAGGCTGCATACTTGAAAGCAATTTTCCAACAGGGGGCATGCCCTATTTCAACTTGACTCTGCCAGCCCTGTGTTGAAGCCTTTGGCTCATGAGCGCGCTGCCGAGTTTGGTTGGACAGTCAGTTTGTCGTCCAGTTGAGGCCGGCGGTGGTGGTTAGCCGAGCTTTGTTTTTAATCAGAACAGGTGTGGTAGGATGTTTCGTTTTTGCTGCGACGCTTGCCGCCTGCTGCCCTCAGTCAGTTGCATGGGTGCAAATAGATCTCCGAGCGCACTTTATGTGCAAGTCATGTCTGCCTTGTAGAGCAACCGCAACTGTGGGGCACCATGGCCACCTTGTGTGACCCAAACTTGGAAGATAGGCATTGTCCCACACTCCTACCAAAGTGTAGACAACAAACATCCATGGGCCTATGCGCGCAGCCATGACATACTGACGCTGCAGAGTACCAAAAAGAGCAGGTTCTATTGCCAATGCCGTTTCCGGGTCAAGACAGTTGGCCTTCTTTCCATGTCAGGAATTTTGCTCCTCCCCGCGCGGACTCCAAGCTGGTGAACTTTCGGTTTCCCAAACCGGCGGCGCCATGCCGGCCTACAAGCAGCGGCAGCACGCCGTGCCGGCGAGCCCAGATCCCCCGGAGGCTCTCCGAGGCTGTCTTGGAACCCCGCTGGGAAGAAGCCAAGGTAGGTGGACGCTCAGTTTGGGGCGCCTCGAATTGGCGGAGCAGTTTCGAAACTTTATGAGTGGGATTTATGAGCGGGGCCGCAGGTCCGAAAAGCACAAACAAAATGGGCCCTTTCTTAAGGGGCGAAGCAAAGCAAGGCGGGGCAAGGCTCGCAGGTATTTCGCTGATTCGCACATCGATGGCTTCCGTGACATGCGTGCGATGCGGGCTGTCTCCCCTCAGGGGATGCTGAGGTAAGATGCTGCCTTTGCTCCACACACGCTGACCTCTGCAAAGAAGCCTTTTCTCGCTTCATGCTGATCGCGCCCTTCTTGCGGAACTCGCTGAAGAGCCCATCCCCCATCCGCTGGCTGGCACAAGGTGGGAACCCTTCAGAACATGATGCAGCTGGCCCGCCCGGTCCCAGACAAGCCAAGGATTCCATCCAATCCGCAAGTAGAGCTGCTCGTCCATTACCGTTCTCATTGACTGGCCCTCGGCCGCCAGGATTGACCTTGCTGCCTAAGCGATCTGCCGCTGCGAAAGCCAACCGCGGCCGACGTCCCACAGAAGGCTCCGCGCAGTAAAGGCAGTGCGTGGCCTCTGGTCCCTTACCATGCCGTGCCAAAGTGGGTCTTACTCCCAATAGATCGTGCCCTGGCCTCGTCCACTGCGATGTGGGGCCGCAGGTCCGAAAAGCACAAGCAAAAGGGGTCCTTTCTTAAGGGGCGAAGCAAAACAAGCGGCAGGCCCACACCTTGCCTCAACGCATCATGTTGGTGTCTTTGTTGCTTCTACTGTTGTTGCTGGTTGCTCGCAGTGCCATGCAAGACCTTTGCCAGTGGACGGTTACGGATGAGGCATGGGCTCCTTTGATATTCTTTGGCCTGTCTCCACACGACAGTATCTACACAGAGGGGTTTGGGGTCGACTGGCTGGACATTTTGGAGCCAACCAACACAACCTGAGCCCCATGAAACACCACGCAGTACAGTGAGCTTGCCAAGGCGACGAAGGCCTTGCACTTCGATCCAGTTCGTGAGCCACCTTGTAGGGTCCTTAAGCTTAGCCGGGCTGAAAGGGACAACTTGTGCGAATTGGTTCTCGCAGATGCGCGTGGTTCGCGCAGATGCGTGTTTTCGTTCAGCCAAGCCGACCAAGCTGTGCAAGACGTTGAAATCGCGTGCTTACTGTGTGACACGATTGCCCTCGTGGAACGCTGGAAAGATGGTGCTGGTTTGGCACCAATTTCCGTCGCTGCTCCTGTTTGGAAGCAGCCAGACTGCAAGAGAGGGTGGTCTGATGATTTTCCGCGCTTGCCAGATTTCTCATTAAGCTATCCCTTCCTCCTGAACAACCAGAGTCGAGTTAGGGCTTGACCCATAACCAATTGTCAATACCAAGCTGCTGAAGTTAAGACGCGGAGACTTGCAACCCCGCCTAGTTGCAGCAAGCTGGTGCATCGAAGCTGGGAAGACGAGACTGCCTAACATGAGCCATGCCGCATCTCGTAGAAGTAACAGGCGGGGGGGGGGGAACTGGGCCGCATTTTAGTAGCACCAGGACCGCTTGAATGGAATCAAGCATGCGTCCGGGCTTGCGCCGCTGTTTCAATATTGCTGGTGGTAAACAGGCATCAACCAGGCGCCACGTTTTTTGTCCCAATTTCATGAACCAACTTTAAGCTATATTGAGTTAATGGGCAAAGCTGATGACCATGGCTTGAGGCTACCTTCTACTGCATCACGTGCTTTGCGGCAGTGCTCCAAGTGTCAGGTGAGCCTCAAGCCTGTCAAAAGCCAAGGAAGTTAAGGCCCCAATGTTCAGGATGCGTTGCGTTTCTTTTCTACTGCTTTCGCTTGAGCTGAAGAGAAGTGGAGCCTGAACGGTGAACGCAAAACAGCAGAAATCGCCCAGGTGCTGATTCAACCAGGTTGGCTGGAGCTGTCCTGGGCAATTCCGCTGGTGGGGCTTTCTTGTGAATTGCGCAACGCCTGCGAGAGTTGCTGCAATCTATTTTGCGGTGTGTCCATCACAGCTTTTGCTTGGCTAAGTGGTATAGGAGTTACCCCAGAGGAAGAGGTCAAATCACCAATAGCTGCCAGAGCTCAGGAAGCCAACAAGGGAGTCAGCTTTCTGCGGCCATTTCCTCATTTCCCGAAATGATTTTGCCAAGTACCATAAGTACCATGGAAGGATCGCCCCGTCTGAAGCTTGTTGAGAATGCATGGAAGAGAATGCCCTGAAGGGCATTTGGGCTCGAGATTGCACGCGAGCCATTTGAAGGTGAGATGCTTAGAGTCTTCGACAGCAAGCTGGCGCTTATCGGACATTTCTTCCGCCAGCTCAACACAACTGTCCGATTCAGAAGGGACGGGGTTGGCGTCAAGCTTTTTGCCCAGAGAGTTGGCAGACTTCAATTCCGAGCGCCGAACCTGTTTGAGGACTGGAAGCGCAGCTGGGGGAAGTGCCTCTCAGGAGGGGATGCGGGATATCAAAGTGGACTCAGGATTTTGCAAAGCCTTGGAGGGGAGCGGCTTTTTGCTTTTTTGCTTCCCACCTTCATTACTTGTAGTTTTGCCTCAAGTCTTTCCCTTTTGCTTGGCAATCCCATGCGAGAGCTGCGAGCTTTTTTATTTTTTCTTATTCCCCTTTATCGAGGTGGGCGAGACTCAGAATTCCAAGCGGGCTGAGAATTACAATGGGTGCTGTTACAGAGTGCTGCTGAGAGGCGCAGGCCAAGTGCCAAAGCTCCCTCTCAGCTTTCCAGTACTTACTTTAAGATTGCCAATCCTACTTTAGTATTGCCAAGGCTGACTCTCAGCTTCCAAGTACTTACTTTAGCATTGCCAACTCGACTTTAGTATTGCCAACACTGACTCTCAGATTCCCAGTACAGTATTGCAATTTCTACTTTAGTACTGCCAAGATCGTTTCTTCAGCAACCCCCAAAACCAGTTGGACACTAAAGAGGACCCCAAAACAATCGCATTAAAGAGGATCTGGGCCTCTTGTGGGCGCCCTCCTTTGTGTGACTGTTTGCCCGCACTTTTTTGTAAAGAAGTTATCTTGAATTTGATGGTTTGGGACCAAGAAAAGGATTCCAAATGTTTGCCAGGATTTGTTTGCCCGTTTTTTTGCCCATATTTCCCCAGCGTGTTTTCGACAAAACTTTCCATAATAGAGGACCCTTAAAACAGTCAAACGATCCTGAATTAGAAGCAAGTTCGTACAATAGAGGGTACTATCAATACAGGAAGGTTCAACATTAGCGTATAAAAGAGACGCCCAGAGTTCATTCACCCAACCGATGTCTGCGTAGAGACCCGCGCAACAGATCCTGCCAAGGCTGCGTGTTGAGACATCTTGTAGATCTTGTCCGGGAGTTTACAGAAACACTCAGCTAATTTTGTGCGTGCGACCCAATGCCTTCTATAGACCCTGAGTGCATCTTCTGAGCCGTTTGTCTTGCTGGCGCAATCAAATGAATGAAGCAAGTCGGCTTTGCCGGAAGGAATCCACGTCTCGCTCCGAGCGTGGTTGTGTGGCGCCAGGCCGTCTCGGTTCGGAGCCATCAAGGGCTAGACCGGTCTGGGCGCGTGCTTTATGGGTGGAGCTTCCCACGGGGCAGGACACCTGACTGGCACAGCGCGCTGAACAAGCTCTTCGGGTCTCGTGGCCGCACTCTTGGACGGACTCGGAAAATTGGGTTGCCCGAGACTGGGCTGGGCAGTTTTTTTCGCGCGCCAGAGGGTGCCCAAGCGTTTCGCGCCCAAACAAGTTTGAGTTGGAACAGTCATGTCAAAGACGGTTGGGAGCAGAAAATGCGTCAGGCTAGAGCTCCCTGACAGTGCGACATGAATTCCACCGCTGTTTTCTCTCTGCTTGAAAAATGTTGAGGCAAAATGCTCTCGAGTTGAAGGAGAAAGGTCCTGAAGAGTACCTGCTGGACGGCTTTATTAAAGCGAGGCCAAAGACTTGCAAACAGCCAGCAAATCCAATCAACCTAGATCCCTTTCCGGGATGGCTGACAGCAATCCGATTTGTGCTTCCTCCCCGGAAAAACTGGTTGAACGTATGGTGCTTGCGATGTTGCTCTGCGCGGCTTTTGGTGCGGGGACGCTGGGGGTGGGTTTCAGGCTGAGACACCAGGAAAAGACGCCAAGAGCCCGTGGCGAGTCGGGGATGTTTTGGGCTTCAGGTTTTCTTGGCTGGCCCGCGTCCGGATGGCGCAGGCGATGTTGGGCCACCGTACGGGTTTCCGCTTGTCAAAGCAAGCAGCGCGCGTCGCACGACCAACGCAACAAATTTGGAGAAGGCGTCTCGGGCGCTCTGGGGGGCTCTGCTCTAAGCTCCAGGCTCCAAGCTTCAGCGCCGCACCCGCCCGCAGCTCGGCCAAACTGGGCGCTGGCACACGCAACGCCGGATTGCATGAGGCGTCTGGAGGCATCCGGCGTTGCTGGAGAAGACAAAGTCTTGCTTTATCGGCTGTGCGTTGATGTTGGCACACATTTTTAATCAAGTGCATGGTTGCTTTGGGGCTGTTCTGGCGGAGATCCGGTCCACCCCAATTGCTTGTTGGACGCGCCTGCGTCGCCCTTTGTGTCGAACTCACCCACGATGCGGGCCAAAGTGATCCGGCGCGTGACTCACAAGCCTCTGCTATGTACTTTGGGGCAGAAAGAGTGCGTTTTGAGAAAGCTCAATTTGCCCACTTCAACGCCAAACCAACATAGCAACATTCAAAGGGTTCAGTGTGTTCCCCGGTTTGCCACTTGAATCGTTCTTCAGCCACACCAAAGCTGCTGAGTATTTTCAGAACGGGGCCACAAGGATCTGGGTCGAGGGTTTTGTGGACGCAACGACAAGCATGAGTGTCACACATTGGATCAGCCAAACGTTTGGAGAACGCAGGGAAGGGATCGCTTCTTTCATCGCTTTTTTTCTGGCTTCGCTGCCAATGTCCAACAGCAACTTCGCGTCACATCCATTCATTTTTGCACCGGAAGCCTTGAAACCGGCAAGATTTTGCACTCTGTTTTCTTTAGCTGGCCTCCAGCCCGGGTGGTTTGATTTTGGCCCCCAGAGAGGGGCACGCCGCAATTTGCGGACTTTTCAGGAAGGTTTGGAGCTGGACGATGTGGCCGGCTACAACAATGCCATGCATGCCTGCAAGCAGGCGCGGCAGAGGGGTGCGAGGGTGCGAGGTGCGGAACTACGGCCGCCGGCTTTCAAGGTACACGGGCAACGCTGTGAGACTCTTTCACTCTGGCAGGAGCTCGCGATGGAAGCTGGCGACTCATTCCTTGTGAGGTTTGTCAGAGATGGTAACCTCCTTGGACCGAGCTTGCGCAAGACTTGGACACATACAGGCGTGAACCATACTTGGTTTGCAAAAATGAGCGTCGCACACCTTGCAGACTTTGACTATGCTCATCCCCGTCGTGCGTCGAAAAAGGCGGGGCGCACATTTTCTCCTGCAAATGCGACGCCCAAGCCAGAGACG
>CAUJNA010002702.1:763759-778759 GCA_963377175.1 Effrenium voratum | reverse complement strand
GTGTGGGTGTGGGTGTGGGTGTGGGTGTGGGTGTGGGTGTGGGTGTGGTGTGTGTGTGTGTGTGTGTGTGTGTGTGTGTGTGTGTGTGGTGTGGTGTGTGTGTGTGTGTGGTGTGTGTGTGTGGTGTGTGTGGTGTGTGTGTGTGTGTGTGTGTGTGTGTGTGTGTGTGTGTGTGTGTGTGTGTGTGTGTGTGTGTGTGTGTGTGTGTGTGTGTGTGTGTGTGTGTGTGTGTGTGTGTGTGTGTGTGTGTGTGTGTGTGTGTGTTTGTGTGTTTGCGTTTGCGTTTGCGTTTGCGTTTGCGTTTGTGCGTGTGTGTGCGCCGGTGCGCGTGTGTGCGTTTGTCCGTGTGTCCGTTTCTGTGTGCGTGTGTGCGTGCGTGCGTGCGTGCGTGAGTGAGTGAGTGTGTGTGTGTGTGTGCGTGTGTTTGTGTGTGCTTATGTGTGTGTGTGGACACATGACTGCTTCGGAGTTGTTTGTTGGTAAGCCGTGTTTTGTGCGCTTGGTCATGTGTATGTGCGTGCGGCAGTGGACTTTTCCTTGAACAATGCGCCCGCGTGAGCAGCTTGTTGGCATCATGCAAGCTACGTTGACTGAATGTAGCGGGAAGTATGTTTCTAATGGCAGTTTTCGTACGTCATCCGCATGGGCGTCGCTGTTGCCGGTTTATTGAACACGCAGCCCTGCGAGAGAGTCGCCCTGGCTCAGATTGTGTCGAGCCCCAGCGCCTTGTTCAGTAGGCCGTGTCCCTGCTTGCGGCCGCGCGGGAGAGGAGGCTGCCGGAAAGCGCAGCTGCGAGCAACACGGTGACCTAGAAGAACGGATGGGCGTTTGTTTGTTATAGTCAACAGATGCCCTACGCAGATAGTTTGGTCCCAATTTGCGGGCGGCAACTTCCGCACTGCTGACACGATGCGTTGCAGTCTCGCTGGCATGATCGAGGAGTGTGTTGGCCAACGTTGGCCACACTTTGTATTTTGTATTTCAGTAACATGTCTCTTTGCGTCTAGCGTTCTTTTTTGTGTGGTTGAACGACTGGATGCGCGCTTTGTCGTTTTATTCTTGGTTGGGCGTGACAGGCTTGAAATAGGCTGTAGGCTGTGTGCCTGTTCTCTCCACGGCACTCGGGCCACTGCACTGAGCAGAGTTAGTCTGAAAAGAGGGCCCCCTTTTTCGCTTGACCTTTGTGGTCATTGTGTGGAAAACAGGTCACTGCGGCCTGAGTGAAGCCCAAACACGCTGCTGCGCCGCTGCCCCGCGGCGGGGCAAAAGCTCCACCTTTTGCTGCAGCGACCGTCAGCTCTCCCAAGCGGGATACCAAGGGTAACAAGTGTGCCTCTCGAAGGTGCGGGGGTTAGGGCCCCAGCTGCTCGACTGGCCGCTCCTCGACGGATCGATCCGCCAAGCAGGGAGAGTGGGATGCTGCCCAGCCCAGCCCTGTGTTGTGCAACTTGCGCCCCCCCACCTTCACGAGGTGTGTTGTCACCTGCGCCCAACGGGTAGCAGTGCCGACGTGTTGCCGCAGATGAGTCTGTCATGTTGCACTGTTCTGTGGGCAGGGGCAGGGGGGGTGGGAGCAACTTGCCACGAGCTTTAGATCTGCTGCATGGGCATGACTTGCTCGCGGATGACCTTTACGGGGTACCTTCTGTTGCCTGCCAGGGCTGGGAAAGTTTCTGGGCTGGTCGCGCCAAACTTTCGGTGTCTGGCGCAACTTCGTGCAAGGCGCGGGGGCTTCGGGACAGGGAAGCAGTGGGTTGGTTGGCGCCACTTGTGCTTGGCGTGAGCTGGTTGTGTTCAGGGTTGCCTCAAAAAATGGGCGAGGTGGCTTGCCGAGGTGCTGAGGCTGTTGTTGAGGAGGCCTTGTGGCCTCCTTCGCATCGGGTGCGCGGGAAGTCGGGGGCACCTTGAACAAGGGAGGTTGCCGCGAGGAAGGTGCGCGTACAAGAGGATGAGGACGAGTCGTGGTTCTGTTGCGCGATACGGTCGTGTGGGGAAAAGGGGATTGACTTGCTGAGCTGGGTTCACTACAACCAGGGCCAACTTCTGGCCAGCAAGGAACGCGTGCTTCTGCGTGACCTGTTGAACAGGTGCTTCGCAGCAGGACGGCTTGAGGAGTTCTTACTCAGGGGCGGTCGCGGTTGAAAGCAGTCATTGCGGCCGGAACGGAGGAGCAACAGGTGACAAACTAGGGCAGGAAGTCAGGCAGGACCCGGACAAGCGGAGAAGCTCAGCCAAAAGCGAGGTGACCAGTTTGTTTGAAACTGGTGCCACCCAGGCCGTTTCAGCCGAGGACCAAGCGCGCGTGCACCGTGCCCGCAATCCCAGACAAGACCCTCTTCAGCACCAGACATGCGACGCAAGACACGAGCCATTGCTTGTGGCAGCTTTGAGCATAGACAAGGACTCAACGCAAGGGGGTTATGAGGTGTACTCTTCCAGTGTAGAAATCGGCACAATCCGCACGCCGTTTGCTTGTGGGGAGCTGCTTCGAGCTCGTCGCTGCAGGTGGCGGGCGTCAGCTCAAGCCGCTGCGGAGTTGGACCGTGACCAGTACTACTCCAACCAGGAGCACGACCAGTCAACAACTCAAGGTCACGGAGAGGAAGGACCTGACCTCAAGAAGCACAAGCTGCGCTGTTGAAGCTCAGAGAACCTGGTCAGAAGCTCGGCGAGCCACGGCTGCGACGCGTCAACAGCCACCTCGCGGAGGCTCTGCTCGCAAGGCTGCTTCCGCTGCGATGGCAATCACCTTTCTTGAGGCTGCCCAGATTGATCTCATCCTGGCTTCAAGAGCAACGGGCACGGCAAGTTTGTGCACCTTGCTGATGAGATTGATTTTTTTTGAGGCGTGGCAAGTTTGTGCACTTTGCTGAAGAGCTTGATTATTTCGAGGCGTGGCAACTTTGTGCGCTTTGCTGGTGAGATAGATTATTTCGAGGACTACTGCGCACACCGGTCAACACCTATGCCTCTAAGATGCTGAAGAATGGGTTGGGGTTTCGCAGCATGCTGAGATGAACTCCAACAGCGCCGGCTCCAATCAAGGAGCGGCAGGCAAGGGCTGGCCCAAGAGGAGCAGTGAAGGGACTGATTGAGTCGGTCGAAAAGCACATGCGACCGTGCTTCAGATTCGGAAATATGCCCAGGCCAATTCCGGAGTTTTTCAAGACAAGAGCTCCCTGGACTACCTGTTGGGTAAGCGTTCTGCAAGGGTTATGGACTTCTCAACTCATTTGGCAATGAAACTCTTTCGCTTGCTGGCGCAAGAACCCTGCCAGCTATGACGCAGCCAAGTGGACGGCGCCTGGGCTTTGCAAGAAGCAACAGTTCTGGATCTAGCTAGTAGACTTCCGTTGGTTCTGCCGCTGCTGGAGCTCTATGAACTCTTCGTCATGAAGACAGAGAATTCCGAGCATGTCACCAAGGCCTCGCAGAAGGTTGGATTCGGCACTTTTCGCCGACAACGCGAAGTCCTTCACCTCGGATCGGTTCTCCGCATTCTGTCGCTCCATTGCCGAGAAGGATCCAACTTGAGGCCCGACCTTGGCACTGATGGCGTCCACGCGTTTGCGCGGAGGATGTGCTCCGCAACCAGTTCGCCTTGGATGATACAGATCCGCGCCGTTTAGCCCGCCCCAGAGCAACTGCGCCCTCAGGCACCTCGGCATCGTTGCTGCCAGTCGCCTTGCGCATGTACGCCAGCTGATGACGCGCACGGGGCTGATCTTGCCGTTGCCGTGACAACCTATCACGAGTTGCTCTGTGTGGCGGCTAGCTTCAGACTACGATTTGGCCGACACCTTAACAAGGAAGCGTGCTGAGAGCAGGACTGGCCTGGAATGGTTTTTCCAGCTCGTTTCAGCCAAGCGCAACAAGAAGTTGAGCGCGTCTGCGCTCTTGCAGATGAGGCGAAGTCAGTGCCTGTGACTTTTGTCCCTGACACAACTCCTGAAACTTGGTCAGTTGAACACTACGGTGCATGCGTGTGTTCAAACGAGGCCCCTTTTATCGCTGATCCATCAGCACGGAACAGCTCACGCCGGCGCCGTTGTGTGGAAAGCAGGTCACTGCAGCAAACCAGAGTCTATTTACCACGCCTGACTGCCTCCGACCCCCCAGCACTATTCCTCCTGGGCTCAGACAAAAGAAGTGTGAAAGGTCGAATTTTGCGCCCCGCAAATGTATCGGAAAATCAGGCTCGGGGCGGTTGGGATGGTCGGGATGGCTGGAGTGCTAGGGGGTCCGGGAGGGCTAGCGCGTTCGAAAGTTGCGAGGTGCAAAATTTGCCAGGGCCAGTTCCAGGGCCAAGAAGGCTGGGGCTGGCCCTGCAAGTTTTGGGGAATCCACATCTTGGGGAAGCGAGGTGTTTCCCGTGTGGCGCATAGTTGAATAGTTGCAAACCATGGGTGTGAGCACATGCTAGCAGCAGGAGGGGTCGGCGGATTTTTTGACAGCTCGGATCAGCTTGGATTGGCGGAGGGTTGGAAGTAGGTGGTTTGCTGCGTAGAGTTGGTTCCAAAAGCGCGCAGATGTGACTGGCGCTGGTGTTTGTATTTTGCGGGGCTTCGCGGCCTTCCTCACACTCAATGTAAATGCTTTAGAATTCACATTACCAACACATGCTGGCTATGCTTAGCTGTGCGCAAGCATCAATCTAGCAGGCTGTTCTTGCCGTGGACGTTTTAGATTGTTGGCCTCTGTGAATCTATGGGTGCTGCGCTTTATGAAGGCTCAACCGGGAGATGTGGATGTGATCTGAGGTGGTGAATGTGTGCGCCAACAACCACCAATGGCAGCAAGCCCTGGAAGTGCTCTCAGACATGGGCCTGCAGCGTTTGTGGCTTGGCTTGGCCATGGAAGTGGCCCAGTTTCCGCGCTGGGCGCGATAGATACGTGGTTTGCGCCCATCAACCACGCAGGCCACCCCTTGTTTTGGTGCTTCTCATTTCTCCCAAACATGCCCAAACCAGCGCCCACTTGGATGGGCAGCCTACTCGCTATGCAACTGGCGAACTTAAGCCACTTGCAAGTTGAGTCAGTAAGTCTGCTAAGTCTGACTTAGCGGACTTACATCCTGGCTTGAGTCAATAAGTCTGCTAAGTCTGACTTAGCGGACTTACATCCTGGCTAAGTCCACTTGGCGGGTTAGAGGACTTAGCTAAGTAGATGCTGAGCAGTTCTTAGTTAGCTAGGTCCTCTAACTCAAGTGGACCTAGCCAGGTTGTAAGTCCGCAAAGTCAGATTCAGCGGACTTACTAACTCAAGTTAGGCAACTTGCAAGTGGCTTAGCAAGCCGCTTAGGTTCGCCAACTACATAGCAAGTAGCCCGCCCATCCAAGCAGAAATGGTGCGAAAGTCAGCGCTGCCAGCAATTCCTCCGTCGCCGCTGCGTCAGCGCGAGAGATGCCTGAAAAGAAGCTGCCAGCCTAGTGTGGTGCGACGCCAAAGACCTCACACTCGTCCAGCGCTTGGACGCGTTGCTCCCGTCGCCAGCGTCGCCAGCGTTGGCCACTACCAGCTCCCTAGAAACAGAGCTACAAATTAGTTGAAGGAGTGCGCCAAGTTGTTGATGCTGCAGCTTTTGCGGCCAGGCAGCAACATGGATGGGCGTGTCGTGGGACACGGGGGCCGAATTGCAGAAACATCTACTGTAGGACGTGCGTCAGAGCTCAGTCGTGTAATAAGCAGACACGATACAACATGGCTTCGGGAAGTCACAAAGAAGGCAATTGTGCACGCTTCACGTTCCCCACCTCGACCCAGCCCGGCACACAGCGATTGCGGCTCGGAAAGCAAGCGCTGCTTGCTATGGACAGGTTCTGGTGCTGTTGGACCAGCAAATGTCAAGGGCCGAAGTTGCGCAGAAATCTCTGAGAGTCAAGGCCGCTTGGTGCGCAAGCCACATTGGCCTGGCGTCGGTCTTTCGTTTTCTACCACCACTACCCACAGCGAAAACAAGAATGACAACCACCAGGGTAGCTGGGAATCCAGTTCTCTCAAAGAAGCCTGGCCATCTTGGGAGCTCGGCTCAGCTGTGTCCAGCCTGCCCCGAGACCCTAGCCCGGCCTTGCGATTAAGTCGCTTAGTTTCATCCCGCAATCGCAAGCCGACGGGGTAGGGGGGTTAGGCGGAGCGCTATGACCACGCGCAACAGCCTCCTGGGCGCCTGCGGCCGTGGTAGCACATGGAGCGCTGCGCTGGCGATCCTCGTTTGTCAAGAGGCCAGCCGCGGGGGTGGGGGTGCGGGGTTAATTAACTTGATTCTGTTTTCTTCCCCCACCCGCCAACATGAGCTTCATCGAATTTCAGATGGCAATCGCCCGCTCGGCTTGTATTCGCATAAAGCGAGCACCGAACTGCCCGTCAGCGCCTTTCAGGTAGATGCGTTCGGCTATAATGCGGTGCTCACTGCCTGTGTCAAATCCAGACAGTGGCAGCAGGGTATCCAGGCCGAAGGAGTGACATCCCGTTGACAGAGTCGCAAGATTTCTGGTGTTTGGGTGGTCAGGGTCAATGAGGCAGAAGAGGCCAAGGCAAGTCGAGGCGTCGCAAGTCGCAAGCTCATGGTGGGGTCCCCGCTAATGTTTGTGCTGAATTTGTAAAAGCGCCCGCCGCAGTCTTGGAATGCGTCAGGTCTTTGAGGCGATGGACGTTCCACACGATGGCATCTCCTATGAGCTGGGCGTCAGTGCCTGTAGCAAAGGGGTGCAATGGTACCAATGTCTACAGTTGATCTCCACCATGAAGGATATTCGGCTGCAGCCCAGCGCCATGACATGCAGCGTGGCCTTAAGCATGTGCGCCGTGGTTGCACAGACCTTCTTCAAAAGCACTTAACTTACTCCAGCCAAGGCATTTGAGTCCTAGATTTTCTCTGCTTTAAGAGGCATGCGCTGATCGGGTTGCCGCGCGACTGAGGCCAAAAGTTTTCAAGGTGGCAGGAGGCCTTGGATCTTCTTGAGGGAGACAACGTCATCTTGAATTGCTGCTTTGCTTCACGGGTGGGTGGAAGACATCGCAAGTCATCCCGCGTTCGGCTGGGGCATCTGTGTGAAAGTGCTAGCACGCCCAAACAGCCTGCGTGCCATGGAAATCAGCAAGCGCGTCGTGCAGTTTTAGAGGCTCTGAACTGAGGAGAAACACATTGCGGCGATTCGAAGCGTGGAATTCCCATTGTGGCGATTGCAGTCAGCTGCTTCGCGCAGTTCCAAAGCTTCACAGTGCTACCTCACATCGTGGTTCTGTAGCTTTCCTTAGTGAATCTGTTGCGTTACACGTGGCAGGGCTTATTTGTTCCACATGTTGCGTTTCCTTGCTTCCGCTGGTTTGGCATGCATCGTTGCAACGCCTTTCATTGCCACTTTCGGTCTGTAACAAATGCTCAATGTAGCGTTTGTTCGTCGCATTTTTGCGCGGGTTTGCTTTGCTTGGCATTGTGCTATCCTCCGCATCGCTCTGCTTCATTTGTTCTTTGCTTGTGCCTTGCGGCGGGCCTGAGACATGCACTTTCTCAGCCAGAGCTTACCAACATGTCAATCCGAGCAGCGGAGTACATCCAGTAAACGATCTGCGCATGGGCTGATTGCAGCCTGAAAAACAGCCAGCGTCTGGTGAACAAACAGAAGGAACAAGTTTGAGGATTTCTGCACGCTGCCGCGCTGCTGCACGTGGCCAGCTTCCACTCTGGTCATGTGCCTGTGGCTCAAAGTTCGCTGACCGCCAAGCTCCCAGAACCTCCCAAACAACATCTTTTCCACAAGATTTCATGGGCCCAAAGCCAGCTCTTCGGCTGAGGCAAGGCGCTCAGCGCCTTGTCCCGCGGGCTGCAGTGGCAGCAGGCTGTGGCACTCTTCTCGTCCATGCGAGAGCGCCAGGCAGGGTCCGGGGCGCTGGATTTCATTCTTTTGCCTCTTCCCTCACGGATCGCATGCGGTAAAAGGTGTGCTTCGTTTTTCAGTACATGGTCAGCCCCAATCGGGAGGCGCCACCCAGCCACCACGAACATCCAATTCCCATACGGTCGATCGGTGTGTTCAGCAAACCGTTTTAAGTGTTTGATAGGGGATAAGAAATGGTGGTATTCATGGTTCCGGCTATCCGGGGTTTTGCTTTGCATCTAGGGTTTTGCTTTATCAACAAAAGCAGCGTCTCAGTGACTGCTGCTCTGGCCACACAGATGAGTGGCGCTTGCACGCGTGCCAATGCATTGCGCTGCAAGTCCCACGGTGGGAAAATCTTGAGGATTACAGCTCTGCGGGGATGACGCAACTGATTCAGAATATCGCGCCAGTCATCCGGAATTGTGATGAACATCCTGGTTTTGCCCAAGCATCCTTCTGGGCCGCGCTGTTCAAGTCAAGTTGCTTCTTCTCGCTGCTGTATTCGGTGCGCGTGCAACCCAGCAATGCGCTGCAGGATTTTAGTTTATGGTTGCTTGCCCTGTCATTCTTAGGTCCTTCAAATGTCAAATTCATGAAAGGCTTTGCCTACAGCAACCAACCGTTGAGCATGCCCCCTCCACAAATCGGAAGGGTACATCGCGTACAGCGCGTGATTCGCGTTTGCCTCTTCTGTGGCACTCACGCTCTTCAGTCCCACATGCAACTTGTTTTTGAACAAACGGTGCTGCAGGATCTGTGTGGATAAAAAGGTATCTATATATGTTGTTGATTTGCGTGCTTTGAACGATTCCCCTTTGTCACCTTATCACCCCCGCGATCCCTTGCGCAAATTGGCAAGGCGGGACCGCTGGCGTCAAACTTGCGAGATTGCCATGTTACCGTGTTCTTATACAGGAGTGTGAACGCTCACAGCGATTGTTGGCCGATTTTCTGGGGGAAATTGTTCTTCAGGAGCTGCCAGAGAGAATTCGCTTGTGGAGCTTGTTGTGCGATAGCTTGCAAGGGTTGGCGGGCTCTAGTTTGCAGAATTTCCCTTGCACATACTTGCAGTGTTTTTGGGGCCTAGTTTGCCAAATTTGCTACAGATTGGCTTGCGGAGATGATTGGGCGGTAGCTTGCGGAATTTCGATCATCTGTGAACTTGCAAGGGGGTTGGCGTCTCTGGCAGGGAGTGTTGGGGTCCAGCTTGCGCAGAGTCCTTGGAGCATGCAGGTTTGACTCTGGCTTCTGCCATGTCCCAAGCTGGTTTGAAGAGATTCTTGCATGCTCTTCCCCACGGAATCTCTTGCGCTTTAGCTTGCAGGGATTGTTGGGTTCTGGCTTGCAGAATTTCTTTTGCGGAAGCTCCTAGGGATTGTTGAACTTCGCCTTGCGGATTATCCGCTCGCAAGCTTGCAGGCGTTGTTGCATGGTGTTTGGCTTGGGCAATTTTTATCGGGGGGGTGGCCAGGAGTGGTTGAGTTTTGGCTCGCTTGGCTTGCTGGGCTTTCTGTGCGCTCGCTTGCAGATCTTTGCGCAGCTTTCTGTGTGTGAGCCTGCCTGCGCTGCGGAAATGTTTGATGTTAGCTTGCAGGGAGTTTGGGGATCTAGTTTGCACAAGTTCCTGAGCATTGCCGTGCAGAGGTTGCTTGGGAGTCTAGCTTGTGGAATCCCTGTACTGCCAGCAATTTGCAAAAGCTAATGCCAAGCAGTGTCCGCAAGCTAGACCAAAATAGCTCTGCGAATAAGCCCTGCCAGCTCACGAAGATTTCTGCAGCTAGACCCCAACAATCCCTGTAGCAATGCGCTAAAAAGTCCGTAAGCTAGCGGGAAATGCCTGCAAACTTGCACCCGGAATTCAACAATGTCTGCAAGCTCACGCTGTGCTACTTGCAGGAGTTGCTGGCTAATTGTCTGTGAGGAATGTGGGGCTCTTCTTTGCGGAGCTTTTTGCGCAGTAGTTTCGGGCTGTTGCGCAATGAGTTTTGTGACGAGTCATTTTGTGACGAGTTCGGGTGGCGCACCCCTTTTGTGACGAGTTGAGCTGTTGCACCCCCGGTTTTGTGACGAGTTCGGCCGTCAGACCCAGATTTTGTGACGAGTTCGGCTGTCACACCCTGATTTTGTGACGGATGTCATTGTCATTCTTCACAAAATGTGCGGGGCAATTTCTGCGCTAAGTTTGGCCGGGTTAGGGCCAGGTGGTTTGTGACGAATGTCATTGACATTCTTCACAGAGCGCGCAACAAGCGGGCCGGACTTCTCGGCAGACCAAATAAAGTGATTTCTGGTTGTTTTGTGACGAATGTCATTGTCATCCTTCACAAATCTGCCGCCCCCGTGGGCATTCAGGTTTGTGAAAGAAAGGCCTCTCAGAAAAAAAAGGCTTCTCAGAAATTTGGCTCATGAAGCCAAATATTCCGTCACAAACTCCGGGTGTGACAGCCGAACTAATCGCAAAAGAGTGCTGCGACGGCCTAACTCATCACCAAATCCGGGGTGCGCCATCCGAACTGGTCACAAAATTCGTTGCGCGACAGCCCGCAAACTACTGCAAAAAAGAATCCACAAAGAAGAGCCCAACATTCCCCACACACACACACACGCACACACACACACACACACGCGCACACACACACACGCACACACACGCACCGCATAGGATCCAGCAACTCTGCGAGTAGCACAGCGTGAGCTTGCAGACATTGTTGAATTCCGGGTGCAAGTTTGCAGGCATTTCCCGCTAGCTTACGGACTTTTTAGCGCATTGCCAGGGATTGTTGGGGTCTAGCTGCAGAAATCTTCGTGAGCTGGCAGGGCTTATTCGCAGAGCTATTTTGGTCTAGCTTGCGGACACTGCTTGGCATTAGCACAAGCTAGACTCCCAAGCAACCTCTGCATGGCAATGCTCAGGAAATTGTGCAAACTAGATCCCCAAACTCCCTGCAAGCTAACATCAAACATTTCCGCGTCGCAGGCAGGCTCACACACAGGAAGCTGCGCAAAGATCTGCAAGCGATCGCACAGAAAGCCCAGCAAGCCAGGCAAGCCAAAACTCAACCACTCTGGCCAGCTAGACCAATAAGAATTGCCTAAGCCAAACAACACGCAACAACGCCTGCAAGCTTGCGAGCGGATAATCCACAAAGTGAAATTCAACAATCCCTAGAAGCTTCCGCGAAGGAAATTCTGCAAGCCAGAACCCAACAATCCCTGCAAGCTAAAGCGCAAGAGATTCCGTGGGGAAGAGCATGCAAGAATCTCTTCAAACCAGCTTGGGACATGGCAGAAGCCAGAGTCAAACCTGCATGCTCCAAGGACTCTGTGCAAGCTGGACCCCAACACTCCCTGCCAGAGATGCCAACAACCTTGCAAGTTCACAGATGATCGAAATTCCGCAAACTACCGCCCAATCATCTCCGCAAGCTAATCTGTAGCAAATTTGGCAAATAAGGCCCCAAAAGCACTGCAAGTATGTGCAAGGGAAATTCTGCAAACTAGAGCCCGCCAACCCTTGCAAGCTATCGCACAGGAAGCTCCACAAGTAAATCCTCCCAGGCAGCTCCTGAAGAACAATTTCCTCCATAAAATCGGCCAACAATCGCTGTGAGCGTTCACACTCCTGTATAAGAACACGGTTACATGGCAATCTCGCAAGTTTGACGCCAGCGGTCCCGCCTTGCCAATTTGCGCAAGGGATCGCGGGGGTGATAAGGTGACAAAGGGGAATCGTTCAAAGCGCGCAAATCAACAACATATACAGATACCTTTTTATCCACACATGATCCTGCAGCACCGTTTGTTCAAAAACAAGTTGCATGTGGGACTGAAGAGCGTGAGTGCCACAGAAGAGGCAAACGCGAATCACGCGCTGTACGCGATGTACCCTTCCGATTTGTGGAGGGGGCATGCTCAACGGTTGGTTGCTGTAGGCAAAACGTCGCCTTTGCAGGACTTAAGAATGACGGGGTCCGTACAGGCAAACGTAAGCCCAAAAATCACGCTGCAACGCATTGGTGGGTCGCACAGCCGCATTGCGCTGGAAAACGTGGCCTAGGCACACCGAAAAACGCAGCGAGAAAAACCACTTGACTTTTGACTTGAACAAAGCAGCCCGGAAGGATGCCTGGTCAAAACATTTTCGTCATCTCAATTCCGGAAGACTGGCGCGATATAATAAATCAGTTGCGTCATTCCGGAGAGCTAGAATCTTCAGACCTTGCTCGCCGTGGAACTCGCAACTGCGCAATGCCTTGGCACCAGCGCTGCGCGCGCAAACGCCACTCATTTGTGTGGCCACAGCAGCATCGCTGGGGCGATATTTCTGTTAACAAAGCAAAACCCTAGATGCAAAGCAAAACCCCGGATAGCCGGAATCATAAATCGGTGTCAATTCAGAGTCCTAACCGAATTTCTTAATATCATAGAATGCTAACCCCCCCCTTCCTGGTCCAAAGCGGCCGCCACCTCGAATCGGAACCGGAAAAAGGCTCGAATCGGAACGCGTGCATCGATCCTAAATCTTCCCCAAATCGGAGCGCGCCTTTCTGGGGTGCTGCTTTCGTGGCTTTCTGGTTTTCTGGTTTCCTGGTTTCCTGGCTGCCTGGTCTGGTTTCCTAGTTTTCCGGTTTCCTGGTTTTTTGGTTGGTTTTCTGGTTCTTTGCTGGTTTCTTGGTTTTCTGGTTTCGTGGTTTGTCTGTTTTTTCCGGGTTTTTCTCGTTTTCTGGTTTTCCGATGTTCTAGTTTTCTGGTTTTCTGGTTTCTTGGTTTTTCGGTTTTCTTGTTCTCTGGTTGTTCTGGTTTCCTGGTTTTCTGGTTCCCGGTTTTCCGTTTTTTTCTCTAGTTTTTTGGTTTTCTGGTTTTCTTGTTTTTTGGTTTTCTGGTTTTTCTGCTTTTCTAGTTTTCTGGTTTTCTGGTTGCCTGGTTTTTTGTTTTTTTTTTCTTCTTGTTTTTCTGGTTTTCGGGTTTGTCTGTTTTTCCTGGTTTTTCTGGTTTCCTGGTTTCCTGGTTTTGTGTTTGGCTGGTTTTCCGGTTTTTCGGTTTCCGGGTTTGTCTGGTTTGCTGGTGTTTGGTTGTCCGGTTTTCTGGTTTTTTGGTTTTTGTTGTTTTCTTTTTTTCGTCCGGGTTTTCTGGTTTTCTTGCTTTCTTGGTTTGCGGTTTTTCTGTTTTCTGGTTTCGGGTGTCTTAGGATTTGCGGCTTTCGCGGTTTCTTGTTTTTTGGTTTCGGGTTTTCGGTCTTTGTCGGCTTTCTGGTTTTATGTTCTTCTTGTTTTCTGGTTTTCCGGCTGCCTAGTTTTTAGGTTCTCTGCAGTCCTGGTTTTATGGTTTTCCAGTGTGTTGATTTCCTAGCTATCTTTTTATCACTGATTTCCGGCTTCCTGGTTTCACGGTGTCCTGATTTCCTGTTTCTGTTTGATTGCCGTTGGCAGCATCATCCTTAAAAATCAACACTTTTCGGAACATAATGGGGGGCTGCCCCCCCCCCCCCCCCCCGCTGCTTTTCGGAACATTTCGGAACATTATGCGGGGGGCTGCCGCCCGCCCCCCCCCCCCCCCGCGTTGCTTTTCAGATTTTGGCGCAAAAATCAATACTTTTCGGAACATTATACGGGGGGCTGCCGCAACCCCCCCGCTGCTCCTTACATTTCGGCGCATCATCCGGAAAAAACAAACAACACTTTTCGGAACATCATGGGGGGGGCTGCCGCCCCCCGCTGCTTTTTAGATTTCGGCGCATCATCCTGGAAGTCAACGCATTTCGGAACAAGAAGTGTGCAAGGTTGCAAAAAAGTTGCCCTTGTAGGTGCTACGAAGCCTGCGTTGCTATACAGGTTCTAGTTGAATTTAGTTATTTACAACGCAGTCAAAAAAGCTGCGCTGCAGAGGTCTACTTCAGATGTTGCGTGTGTTCCAAATTGAGAACTGCCTGTGTTCCAGATTGAGCTATTTTTGGGTTCCAATTTGAGGTGCTTTTCAGGTTCCAATTCAAGATCCGTGCCTCCAAAGCTCCCCCCCAAAAAAATATGAGATCCAAATTTGCTTAGTCGGGGCCCCAGCATGTTAAGGGGAATAGGCCTGGCTGCAGCGCACAGGCAAGCCACCGTGGTGAAGCTATTTGGGGCCCTTTTGAGCTGCTCCACACATTCCATGGCGCATACGGACGCACTCCGGATCTATTGCTGGCGCATGCCTTTTTGTTTTAGCTTTCTTAAAATCAGTCTTGCGAACCTATAACAAAGTATTGACTGCACCAAGTTCAGTTTTCTTGATACTTCAGAATTCTCGATACTGAGTGAGTATTTTCTGGGCCTGCGGCCTCTAGCCGGCTACGCCTCTTTGAAGTTATACCATGTCATGTCATGTTTTTGTATGAGAGACGTATCCTGTGCTATGATATGGCTGGTTAGGTTATGCATGTTGCCCACCCCAACCCCAGATGATAGGGGATGCCAGCTTTCTGGGCCCCAGCCGGGCCCCAACCCAGAAGGCTGACATGGGGTCGCGCCGCGCGCGCGCCAGAGGCCCGAGCAGCCCGCAAGCCAGCCCGGAAACGCAAATGCAACAACACACCGTAAATAGCAGCGTTTTGTGGCTGGGGCCGCGCGCGCGCGCGCCAGAAGGGAAAAAGCAAGGACCGCGCAGCGCACGAGCCCATTTTGCACGATTTTGGGAACCATATGCCACGGGATGTTTTTGAGAATGCATTTCGCCCCCCAAAACCGATTCGGTGCCCCCCTGACTGCACTCCCTCTTGCACCCTGTTTCTCAAGGACGCACAGGTGAGAACAATGAGCTACTGGTCGGGGGTCGGGCGTTTGTCGTGCGTCGGGGGGGAGGGGCCACTGACAAGTGGCGGGGGGGAAGCCACTGTGTAAGTGGCGGGCCGCTGTGTAAGCGGCGGATGATGCCATTGTGTAAGTGGCGGGTCGCTGTGTAAGTGGCGGATGAGGCCACTGTGCAAGTGGCGGATGATGCCACTCTATAAGTGGCGGGTGAGGCCACTGCACAAGTGGCAGATGATGGCGCTGTGTACGTGGCGGGGAAAGCGGTTTTTCTGCGAGCGCTGAGCAAGCGCAGTGCCGAGCAGGCCCCTCTCCTGGCCAGATTTGCCCGTGACATC
>CAUJNA010002702.1:736259-758759 GCA_963377175.1 Effrenium voratum | reverse complement strand
GCAATTCTTGAAATTTTGCAAGAACCAGCGTGTAGGCGCCGGCCCCGAGGACCTCCCACCTCCAACACTGTTCAGCGTGTATGCTTCACAGACACAGCTTTAGGGTTTACGCAAGGTTTTGCTGGCCCCCCCCCAACACGTTTTAGGGCTAACGCTGGCCCCCAACTAGGGCTTATGATTGTCTACACTTTTTAGGGTTTATGCGGGCGCCACCAACACCTTTTAGGGTTTTTGTCGGCCCCACCAACACCTTTTAGGGTTTATGTTGGGCCCAGCAACACTGTTTTCGGTTTACCCAGACACATTATAAGGTTTTTGCTCGCCCCGCCACCACTGTTTAGGGTTTATGTTGTGTCCCCCACTGAGACCTGTTAGGGTTTGTGTTGTGTTCACTGTTTAGGGTTTGATGACCTGTTTTAAGGCTTATGTTGGCCTCCAGACACCTTTTAGGGAGGAGCGGTCGAGGACATTGGGGGCGGGCAAATCTCAGGGTCGAGCGAACAGGTGCATATGTGGACATGTAGCTTTTGATGTACAAACGCGTCAATGTGACATGTATATGTAGCTTTTGATGTAAAAACGCCTCTATGTGAATATGCTACTATGTATGTATGTGTGTGTGTGTATGTATGTATGTATGGCCATGAACCGCCGCTGTAGTCTATTTTGTTGCCAAAGGACACCTTGATGTTCAGCTCTCCGATGTTGGCATGGGCACTGCAGCTTGTTGACACACGCCTTGCTAAGCAGCCCCAGTTGGTGAGGCTGCTCGGGTTGGCCCGTCTGCGCCAGGGGATGTGTGCGTCGTCTACTTAAACCCCAAAAGGAAGAGCTACGGCTGATAACCACCTAAACGAGGAAGCAATTCACCAAACAAAGAAAGGGAACCAGCGTCTATTAACCCTGCTCCCGTTCGGCTGCAGGCATCAACCTCAAAGTCAAGTGTGTCTCTGTGTACTTCACGGGGCAAAGCTAAACACCTATGTGGGGACTTATCAAGGTCCACTTGAATTCCAGTTCACTTTGTGCAAAGCCCCACATGCGGAAAGGAATTCCGACTTAAATTCTGTATCGACAACACCGACTTGAGTTGCAATTAACTTCTTCAACCTCCTACTTGGAAAACCTACTTAAATTCTATATCCACATAGACATTTAAGTTCAATCATCCCCTTGTCTAGTTCTACCAAACGCCTAGTTGCATATCCTGGGCAGCCATCACTTGATCGCGCCGCGGTTGTTTCGCGTGCAGGTTGTTCGACCGTCGTGCGTGGTTTGGCTCGAGTGAAAGGATGCTGCTGTTCTGCTACGTTCCCGGGGAGGAGGTCGCTTGTGAACCACAGGTGCCTTGACTATCTCGCCTTCTGCGCGCGTGGTGCGCGCGTCACGCGGGTTGTCAGGAGGAGTGTAGATATCAAACTCTTCCGGCGCAGCTTGCGCACGGACGTGGCCGGAGCCACATGTCGGAGGAATAACTGAGCAGGATCCAGCCCCCATCCCGGCACAATCCTGCACACGTGAGGGCGTTCGCTGACACCACGCCGGCAGGCTGGTGTCTGTGAAGATGTCCGCGGGCAGATGGACTGGACGATCTCCGGCGCCTTTGCGAGGCGGCCTTTGGAACGCGGCACCCGCGGTCCCGCAGCCCAAGGCGACGCGCCCAGCCCAAGCTTCCCAAGTTTAAGGGCGCTTGCCCGCCGCATGCGTCCACAAGCATTCCACCTGCCCTGCGAATAAGGCTCCACCGCTTAGCTTAGTTGGGCGGGGCCAATCGTTTGCATTGCGCTTGACTGGCACGACGCCCTGGACACTTGTTGCGACAGGGACGCTCCAGAGCAGTGGCTTCTGCGCAGACTTGTGGGTGCAATTGTGCTGCCGCCCCCTGTCTTTCATTTGGTGTCATTTGCAGTTGTTGAGATTGCGTGTGGAACAGGTACGCAGTCAGACAGAGCTTTTTTAAGATTAGTACTGGGGCAACCCGTGTCCCAACATTGATAGTCACCTCGCAGCCAAACAGGCGCGGAAGGCAAGGCGGCCGTTTTAGCAGCGCCGCGTTTTCCTCAACGTCTGATCAGATAGAGTGTAGGCGCGCGTCACACCTGCCCAAGGACTACCTGTGGTTTTGCAAACGAGGGGGTAGTTTGCCGTGGGCCTGGTTCCGCAGCCGCGCGGTGCGGATTGTTCTGTAGGGCGCAAGTGTATAATAGGCAAGTGTCATGATGGGGCTGCAAACATAAGTTCAGGTTAAAGTACACCAAAAGCACACCATGAGACACAACCAACAACACACCCAGAGAAACATCCAAAAGAATACACCTTGTTGTGCAAACGCAGGCTTCCCTGCGCAAGGAGTTCAATCCCGCCTCGGCGCATGCCGGGAGGGAGTCCAACACAGAGACAGCA
The DNA here is from genome assembly GCA_963377175.1 of Effrenium voratum. NCBI lineage: Eukaryota > Dinophyceae > Suessiales > Symbiodiniaceae > Effrenium > Effrenium voratum. The sequence goes on along the minus strand of CAUJNA010002702.1, from coordinate 756,356 downwards.
CACACACAGGCATCCATGCGCGCACGCAGATGTGACTTACTACCTTTGTTTTTTGCGATAAGCGCCGCGAAAAGTTTGAAGGGCAACTGCTGTTGACATTTCAGCTCGTGACATGTTTTGCTACTTAGGTCACTGGCCTGTGTGGCAATTTTTAAATTGGAGGCAGTTGGCCGTACATCTTGCACTCATGTGGTATTTGTTTGAAAGTTGAGGGGCGTCTTGCCAGTGTATTGTTTGTTCGAATTGTGTATTTTGAAGTTGGGGGCCCCTGCGCATTGCCCCTGCTTTGACAGTTCTGAAACCGGGGGTCCCCCGCCAGTGATATTTTTCATGTGTTTTCGTACCTCGAAACCGGGGTGCATGGACAGTGTATTTTTTGGTCTTCCATTTTGTGTTCCATGTTGCGTTTCATGTTGTACTCCACTTTGGACGTTTTCTGCTTGCTCCATGTCCCCTACCTGACGGGGCGCAATATAGGCGCATGGACTTTAGTTGCAGCTGCGTTGTCAACCCTGGAGGTCAGCTTCCTATTCCTTTCTGGTGCGGCAGCACTATGTTGTTCTTACCGGGGAAATGTGGGAAGCCTTTCAGGCGGGGTGTCTAGGGCTGAAACTATTGGACGTCGATTGAAACAGCAGGAAGACATGACATGCTTTTTGGAGATGTCAGCTTCCTATTCTGTTCTAGTACTCACTCACTTACTCGCTCACTCACTCACCCACCCACCCACTCACTCGCCGACTCACGTCACTCACTGACTTGCTCACTCGCGTCACTCACCCACCCACTCACTCACTCACTCACTCACTCACTCACTCACTCACTCCCTCCCTCCCTCCCTCGCTCGCTCACTCACTCACTCACTCACTCACTCACTCACTCACTCACTCCCTCACTGCGCTCACTCATGAGTGGAGTGAGTGGAGCCAGTAGAGGGAGTGGAGTGAGTGGAATGAGTGGAGTGAGTGGAGTGACTGGAGTGAGTGGAGTGAGTGGAGTGAGTGGCGTGCGTGGCGTGCGTGGCGTGAGCGCGTGAGTGCGTCCGTGCGTGCGTGCGTGCGTGCGTGCGCGCGCGTGCGTGCGTGCGTGCGTGCGTGCGTGCGTGCGTGCGTGCGTGCGTGAGTGAGTGAGTGAGTGAGTGAGTGAGTGGAGGGAGCGGAGGGGGACGAGTGAGTGGAGTGAGAGGAGTGAGAGCGAGCGGAGTGGATTGAGTGGAGCGACGTGGAGAGAGTGGAGTGAGTGGAATGAGTGGAGCGAGTGGGGTGAGTGGAGTGAGTGGAGTGAGTGGAGCCAGTGTTGTGAGTGGAGTGAGTGGAGTGAGTGCAGTGAGGTGAGTTGAGTCAGGTGAGTGAGGCGAGGCGAGCGAGGTGAGTGAGGTGAGGTGAGTGAGTGAGTGAGTGAGTGAGTGAGTGAGTGACTCAGTCCGTGAGTGAGTGAGTGAGTGAGTGAGTGAGGTGAGGTGAGGTGAGGTGAGGTGAGGTGAGGCAAGGTGAGGTGAGGTGAGGTGGGGCAAGGTGAGGTGAGTGGAGTGAGTGGATGGAGCGAGTTGAGTGAGTGGAGTGAGTGGAGTGAGGGGGGTGAGCGGGGTGAGCGGGGTGAGCGGGGTGAGTGGAGTGAGTGGAGTGAGTGGAGTGAGTAGAGCGAGCGGAGTGAGCGGAGTGAGCGGAGTGAGTGGAGTGAGCGGAGTGAGTGGCGCGCGCGGCGTGCGTGGCGTGCGTGGCGTGCGTGGCGTGGGCGCCTGAGTGCGTGCGTGCGTGCGTGCGTGCGTGAGCGAGCGAGCGAGCGAGCGAGCGAGCGAGCGAGCGAGTGAGTGAGTGAGTGAGTGAGTGAGTGAGTGAGTGAGTGGAGCGAGTGGAGCGAGTGGAGGGAGTGGAGTGGAGTGGAGTGGAATGGAGTGGAGTGGAGTGGAGCGGAGCGGAGTGGAGTGGAGTGGAGTGGAGTGGAGTGGAGTGGAGTGGAGCGGAGTGGAGTGGAGCGGAGTGGAGTGGAGTGGAGTGGGGTGGAGTGGAGTGGAGTGGAGTGATGGAGTGAGTGAGTTAGTGAGTGAGTGAGTGCGTGCGTGAGTGAGTGAGGCGAGGCGAGGCGAGGTGAGGTGAGGTGAGGTGAGGTGAGGTGAGCGGAGTGAGTGTAGCGAGTGGAGTGAGCGGAGTGAGTGGAGTGGAGTGAATGGAGTGAGTGGAGTGAATGGAGTGAGTGGAGTGAGTGGAGTGAGTGGAGTAAGGAGTGAGTTGTGAGTGGAGTGAGTGGAGCGAGTGGAGTGAGTGTGCGTGAGTGAGTGAGTGAGTGAGTGAGTGAGTGAGTGAGTGAGTGAGTGAGTGAGTGAGTGAGTGAGTGAGTGAGTGAGTGAGTGAGTGAGGTAGGCGAGGCGAGTTGCGTGAGTGGAGTGAGTGGAGTGAGCGGGGTGAGTGGGGTGCGTGGGGTGAGTGCAGTGAGCGGACGCACGCACGCACGCACGCGCTGACGCACTCATGCAGTCACGCCACGCACGCCGCGCGCGCCACTCACAACGCGCGCTGCACTCACTCCACTCACTCCACTCATGTGACTGAGTGAGTGAGTGAGTGAGTGAGTGAGTGAGTGCGTGAGTGAGTGAGCGAGCGAGCGAGTGAGTGAGTGGGAGTGGGTGGGGGGAGTGGAGTGGGCGGAGTGAGTGCGAGTGACTGGAGAGAGTGGAGTGAGATTGGCGTGAGTGGAGCGAGTGGAGTGAGTGGAGTGAGTGGAGTGAGGGGAGTGAGTGGAGTGAGTGGAGTGAGTGGATTGAATGGGGTGAGTGGGGGAGTGGAGTGAGTGGAGTGAGTGGAGTGAGTGGAGTGGGTGGAGTGAGTGGAGTGAATGGAGTGGGTGGAGTGAGTGGAGTGAGCGGAGCGAGCGGAGTGAGCGGGGTGAGCGGAGTGAGGTGAGTGAGAGGAGTTGAGCGGAGTGAGTGGAGTGAGTGGGGCGAGTGGGGCGAGTTGGGCAAGTGCGGCAACTCATTTCACTCTCACTGGCGGCCGGGAAGGGCCGGCAACTTCTCAGGCTGGGGGTTGTGTAGGGCAAAAGCCATTAGAGGACTGCTCTTGCACATATGGACTTGAAACTTTCCAGTTTTTTCAGGGTTGAGGGTTGAGGGTGTGCTACGTATTCTGGAGCAGGCTCACAACACAGCCGCCCACAGAGGCACCATTGTCCAGTTTGTCATATGTTGCAAACAAAGCCGTGTGAAACGCCAACCCCTCCACAGAAAAAGTGCATAGTAAGATAGCAAAATCCCTGGGTTCACCAACTTGTGCCTTTTCGGTGGCTTTGGATTGATAAGCAAAGTCACAGTTTACATACTTGGCCATTGTTGATGTTCTAATTTGTGCGTTCTAAAGCAAAATACTCAGAGACATATCGCACGCCCGAAAGAGTTCCAACCCGGGTTGAGTTAGAAAATGGATTCACCACACGATGTTCTAACATAGAGTTTGTCAACACACATCCTTTTTTACTTGAAAGTCGGGGGGGCATCTTGCCAGTGAAGCTTTTGTGTTCGAATTGTGTGTTTTGAAGTTGGGGGGCGCCTGGCCATTGTCCTTGCTTTGTGGTTTCGAATTCGGGAGGTCCCCGGCCAGCGGGAGCCGAGTGCATAGAGCCAAGTGCATAGGGCCAAGTGCATAGAGCCAAGTGCATAGAGCCAAGCGCATAGAGCCGAGTGCATAGCGCCGAGTGCCCAGAGCCGAGCGCATAGCGCCGCGCGCATAGAGCCAAGCGCGTAGAGCCAAGTGCATAGAGCCAAGTGCAAAGAGCCAAGCGCATAGCGCTTTGGCGTTAGCAGCTATGTAAGTTAAATTTAGCTTTCTAGGGCGCCGGGGCAGGACTTTGATCGTCGATCGGGTTTGCGACCCTCTGCGGGGATCGGCGTGGTCGAGGTGCAAAGACTCGATTTCTGATCTGCCCGCGCGACCCTCGGTTGGCGTGGTCAAAAATTCGAGGCTTTTTGCTGTGCGCGGATGATCTGTCTGCGGGGATCGGCGTGGTCAAGGTGGAAAAACTTGAGGTTTTTTGCGATTCTTGCAGTGCCCGCGCGGCCCTCTGTGGGGGTCGAGGTACAAAAACTCGAGTTTTTTTTTTGCGTTTTTGCGTTGCGCGGATGAACCCTCTGTGGGGATGGTGTGGTCGAGGTGCAAAAACTCGAGTTTTTTTTGGCGTTTTTGCGGCGCACGGATGAAGCCTCTGCGGGGATCGTGCGTGTCGACGTGCTCTCGCTGCGGCGGCGCGCGGTTCGTCTTTGTATCGGCGAACCCTCTGAGATCGTGCGTGTCGAAGCGCTCTCGCTGTGGCGCTGTGCGGTTTAATTGCTTGCAAAATGGCGTTTTGAAGTTGTTTCGTGGTTTGCGCGCCTTCTTTCGCAATCCCGCGGTCGCGGGTTCGATTCCCGCCTGGTTCCTCCAGCTGGAAAATCGCAACTTTTAAGTATGAAAGTAGCAGGCGAAGTACACATTCGCAGCTCCGGCTGGAAAATCGTAACTTTTAAGTACGAAAGTAGTACGCAAAGTGAACTTTCGCAGCTCCGGCGCAACTTTTGGGCGCGAAGAACACTTTCGCAGCTCCGGCTGGAAAATCGCCTTTTAAGTACGAAAGTTGTATGCTCTGAGCAAGTTGTCGGCGCGATTTCCCCTGAGCAAGTTCTCCAAGAAAGTTCTCTCAGCAAGTTGCTCTGAACAAGTTTCCTCTATTCGCGAAACACTTTCGTACTTTTAGTTGCCATTTTCCAGCCGGAGCTGCGAAAGTTTACTTTGCGTGCTGCTTCGGTACTCAAAAGTTGCGATATTCCAGCCGAGCAGCGAAAGTTTACTTCGCGTACAACTTTCGTACTTAGAAGTCGCGATTTTCCAGCCGGAGCTGCCGAAGCTTACGTCTTGCGATATTCCAGCCAGACTTGGAGAACCTGCTCATAGGAACTCGTGCCAACAACTTGCCCAGAGCAACTTGCACAGAGAACTTGCTTGGAGAACTTGCTAAGAGGAACTCGCGCCAACAACTTGCTCAGACGCGCAACTGCGCGGAGAACTTGCTAGGATTGCTAGGAGAACTTGCTGCCGCTGCTACTGCTTTCGGGCCACCCATCTGCTAGTCACTTATTTTATTCGGGGGGGGCGGGCTGGGGAAGTGCTCAAATAGCTTCAGCCCGAGCTTCCCCCTTGAGAATAAAATGAGTGCCGCGGAAGGTGACCTCTAAGGCCGCACTAGACGGGAATAGGAAGCTGAGTGAGTTTTCTTCTTGTTTCAAGGAACGGGGCCCGCAGTTAGAACATCAGCGGATGCACGGTTGTCCGGTTTGAACCCTCAGCAACCCCCCCACATCAACAAGAGTAGTCCTCCGATGGTTTTAACCTTAAACAACCCCCACGCCGACCTGAACCCCCTGCCGACACAGCTGCAACTAAAACCCCCGCGCCCTAGGCGAAAAAGAACATGCTTCAAGAATCATGTTATCTTCCTGTTTCAACTCGGGGGGCCACAGTTAGACACTCCGCTCCACTCCCACTCCACTCCATTCCGATTCCACTCCACTACCCATTCTCCAATTTCTGGCACTCCACTCCACTCTCCACACTCCACTCCACTCCACTCCACTCCACTCCACTCCACTCCACTCCACTCCACTCCACTCCACTCCACTCCACTCCACTCCACCACCCTCCCTATATTTTACAAAACCATGGTGCAGTTTTGCTGTAGTTTTGGTGCAGTTGTACTAAAACTGATTGCACCAACAATGCGCCGGGGGCTCTGCTGGGTTAGCCATCTCGAGGCAAGTGTTTTCTGTTGGGGGAACTGTCGTTCTTTCTGCTTATAACATGAGGGGTGGGGGGGCTGCAAAGAGTGAAGGAGAACCTGCAGGCAGCTTGGAAACCCACACAAAATCGGTCACACACACATGGAGCGGGCGTGGAGTGGACGTGGACGTGGACGTAGAGTGGGAATGGAGTGGAGCGGGGCGAGAGCAGAGTGGCATGACTGGAAGGCTGAATCCTTGAACGCATGAACGCATGAATGAGATGAAATGAATGTAAATGAAACAAAATGGAAGGAAATGCAATGAATGAACGAAAGAACGGATGGATGCACACATGAATGATTGAATGAAATAATGCAATGGAATGGCATGGCATGGCATGGCATGGAATGAACGAAATGAGTGAGTGAGTGAGTGAGTGAGTGAATGAAATGAATGAATGAATGAATGAATGAATGAATGAATGAATGAATGAATGAATGAATGAATGAATGAATGAATGAATGAATGAATGAATGAATGAATGAATGAATGAATTGATGAATGAAACGAATGAATGAATGAAATGAATGAATGAATGAATGAATGAATGAATGAATGAATGAATGAATGAATGAATGAATGAATGAATGATTGGAATGAGTGGAATGAATGGAACGAGTGGAATGAACGGAATGAATGGAAGGAACGAACGAATGGATGAATGAATGAAACGCATGAATGATATAAATGAAGGAATGAATGAATGAACGAACGAATGAATGAATGCAAGAATGAATGATAGGAATGAATGGAACGAATGGAATGAATGGATTGAATGGAATGAACGGAACGAATGGAATGAGTGGAATGAACGGAACGAATGGAATGAGTGGAATGCATGGAATGAATGAATGAATGAATGCATGAATGAACGAACGAATGAACGAACGAACGAACGAATGAATGAATGAATGAATGAATGAATGAATGAATGAATGAGAGGGTGGAAGGAGTGGAATGTATGGAACGAGTGGAATGAACGGAACGAATGGATCGAACGAACGAATGGATGAATGAATGAACGAGATGAATGAATGAAGCAAGGAATGAATGAATGAGTGAACGAATGAATGAATAAATGAATGAATTAATGAATGAATGAATGAATGAATGAATGAATGAATGAATGAATGAATGAATGAATGAATGAACAAACGAACGAACTGAGTGGAATGACTGGAATGAACGGAACGAATGGAATGAATGGCGTGAATGGAATGAATGAACAAATGACTGAGTAAATGCATGCATGAACGAACGAACAAATCAATGAATGAATGAATGAATGAATGAATGAATGAATGAATGAATGAATGAATGAATGAATGAATGAATGAATGAATGAATGAATGAATGAATGAATGAATGAATGAATGAATGAATGAATGAATGAATGAATGAATGAATGAATGAATGAATGAATGAATGAATGAATGAATGAATGAATGAATGAATGAATGAATGAATGAATGAATGAATGAATGAATGAATGAATGAATGAATGAATGAATGAATGAATGAATGAATGAATGAATGAATGAATGAATGAATGAATGAATGAATGAATGGAATGAATGAATGAATGAATGAATGGAATGAATGAATGAATGAATGACTGAATGGAATGGAATGAATGAATGAATGAATGAATGAATGAATGAATGAATGAATGAATGAATGAATGAATGAATGAATGAATGAATGAAATGAATGAATGAATGAATGAATGAATGAATGAATGAATGAATGAATGAATGAAATGAATGAATGAAATGAATGAAATAATGAATGAATGAATGAATGAATGAATGAAATGAATGAATGAATGAATGAATGAATGAATGAATGAATGAATGAATGAATGAATGAATGAATGAATGAATGAATGAATGAATGAATGAATGAATGAATGAATGAATGAATGAATGAATGAATGAATGAATGAATCAATGAATGAATGAATGAATGAATGAATGAATGAATGAATGAATGAATGAATGAATGAATGAATGAATGAATGAATGAATGAATGAATGAATGAATGAATGAATGAATGAATGAATGAATGAATGAATGAATGAATGAATGAATGAATGAATGAATGAATGAATGAATGAATGAATGATGGATGGATGGATGGATGGATGGATGGATGGATGGATGGATGGATGGGAGAGCCAAATTGAATGACATGGAATGAAACGAGATGAAATGACCTGAAATGAATGAAATGAAACACATGAATGAATGAATGCATGAACGAACGAACGAATGGAAGGAATGAATGAAACAATGAACGAACGAATGAATGAATGAATGAATAAACGAAGGAATGAAATGAATGAATGAATGAATGAAATGAAATGAAATGAAATGAAATGAAATGAAATGAAATGAAATGAAATGAATGAATGAACGAATGAATGAATGCATGCATGAGAGAATGAAGGAAATGAATGAATGAAATGAACGAACGAATGGCTGAATGAAAGAGTGAAGCAATGAATGAAATGCATGAATGACTGCGTTGCAATTCAGCGCAACGCGACGCAATGCCACGCAACGCGACCCGACGCAACGCAATGCCACGCAATGCAACTCAACGCAACGCAACGCAACGCAGCGCAATGAAGGAAGGAAGGAAGGAAGGAAGGAAGGAAGGAAGGAAGGGGGAAGGAGGGAAGGAGGGAAGGAGGGAAGGAGGGAAGGAATGAATGAAAGAGTGCAGTAACGAATGAGTGAATGAATCACTGAAACAACGAATCAATGAACGAATCAGAAAGTACAAAGCACCCGGCGTGGGCAAAAGGTCGTTGTGGTTTGACGGGTTTTAGCGAATCTCATGAAATTCCCAGTCAAAAGTGTCACTTTTTCTTGCTCACTGGCTCTCTGTAGTTTTGATGAGTTTTAAGAGTAGGCATGGGGAACGAAAGCGACGGACACGAACGAAAAGGAAGCTGTGGCTAGATGGAGTTGGCCCAAGCTATTCAAATTCCCAATTTGAAAACCGCCAGCGCCATGAAAACAATCGCATGCAGCCATGCGCTCACGCTTGTCTGTTGCTGTTGGTCGCCCGCAAATCCACGCGGTTCTTTCAGCCTTTGGCCACTTTGGCGCGGGGTCAAGAAAATTGTTTTTCTTACTCCCTTTTCAGGTCTCAAATGTGCCTCAGCTTAAGCTTGTGCAAAATCAGGCACAAGCTGCCATGATGCATAGTTTGTTGATGAGTTTTTAAGGGTGGCGTCAGGTAGTGTTTGAACAATTGGAAAGCCGCAAGCGTGTCAATTCCAGGCAGAAGGCTAGTGTTGGTTTCACAGAGTTTGAAATCACTCAAAGTCGACTGCGTGCCTACAATATGTTGGTAGAAGGGGCACGCAAGGCAAAACACGGGTAAAGTCCATGGTTTTCTGGGAAGAACAACGTAAAGTCGCAAACAACCGCGCGTGACTCCCAGAGGCTCTTTTGGATTTGGAAACCCCGAAGACTTCAACGTTGAAGTCTGGGAGGCTTCATGGTTGAAGCGCAAATGCGGAAATGTGGAGATCCAAAACACAAGCAACAAAGTTGTTGCAGGCAATGGGCTTAAAACATGAAGTGTCCGAAAACCATCTTCGTTGATATCGCGGTCTGAGGACACTTTCAATCCTAAGCACCATTTGACGAGTAGTGTCAAAGACCAACAGAGTCGCAGAAACGCATAGCCTGCTCTCAGAGTTTTGTCTCTGCGCAAGTGGGGGGCTAAGAGTTGATGCGCGCTGTATATGAAAGTTGCTCTGGAGCAGAGCTATGGGCGCTTGCTGTTGCGCTTCACCAAGTTGCCCGCTGCGCAGCTCACCCAAACCACAACAGTTGGTTGGCCGCATTTGGGTTGTTGCGTCCATAGAATGTTTCGCCAGACATGCCACGCGCGCAGTGTGAGTGAGACTTTCTGTGTCGCAGGAACTTCCGTGACTTGAGCTTGCCTTGCCAGACAACTGAAATCCTCACGCTCCTTGGGCGCACGGAACTCAAACAGAAGCGCAGCGCTAGTTGGTGCGCCGCGGACTGAAGCGCATCTGATTTTTTGGCTGCGACGCTGGAAGCTCAACTACGTGCGTAGCATTCATCGCGCGCTTCCTTACGAAACGCAGTTAGAAACCAGCTTCTGTTTTTGCAATTCTTCATTAGGAAGCAGCAGTGTCTCTTCATTTGGATAATTGTTGCAAACTTGTTCAATCTGCAGATTTCTTCGCAAGCGCCTGTTACAGGCCACCAAACTCGTTGCACGCTCTAGAACACCAAAAACATGTGTTAAGTAGGAGACACAGTTTTCGGAAAGCCACTCAAGCAGGTTCTCAACTTTTACACCAGCAATCACGGCTCAAAGCCCGCCCCGCAAAGCTAGTGGTTGGTAAGATATGATGACTGGTAGTTTTGTTTATGAGAGGGCGCTAGACACTGCTCCAACACGTGGTTTGCGCCTTCAGAACGGGGAGCTTTCACGGAAACCACATGTTTACCGCACAAGCAAACGCGTGCGACACGACGGGGCTCATTCCAAAGCAAAGACAGAAGTAAGAACCCTGCCACACTTTTTTCGCCGCACGTGACACGTGTCAACATGTCACGCGTGTGAGTTTACTTGTGAGGCTCAAGTAAACGCAAAAGCTCAGCCAAGAACCAGCCCCGCGCTTATATGCCTGGCCAAGCTTGCGTATACTTTTAGCATTACACGCTCACGGAACATCTAAGAGACTCGTGTAAGAAACCGCTCTCAACCCGGAAGTTGCAAGTACTTTCCCGAGCTGTGTCAACACACTTTTCGGTGTAATTTGCAAGTGTTTCAAGGGTTTTGCTATGCTTCGCAAAACATGTTATGGTTTAACTAATGTTGGATTGCTAGAACATTTTACTCGCAACTTTTTCAATCTTAGTAATCGGCTCCAGTCTTAAAAGTGGACAGTCGCAGACGCCTTTCTGTCCTGAGGGTTTTCTACCCAGCGAAGATGACAACACGGACGGCGAGCTGCGTTCTAAAGCGTGCAAGCTGTTGATGAAACCTTATGGCTAGGACGACCAGCTGTCACGGCCGGACATCGTCAGGCGAATCGGTGATCTCGCAACGTGCAATGCGATATTGGTTAACAAGGCCTTGGTCCCGCTTTCCTTGTTTTACGTTTCTTCCTCGTTTGACGCGCAAAGGGCTTAGCAAGGGCTTTGGCCCCCCCCGGCGCACAGAGGGATGTGTTTTGACAGTCTTCGGCAAATCCAGACATGCGAAATCTTGTGCGCTCGTGCGAGGGAGGGAGGTGCTGCGCAGATCCATCGCAGCCATAATACGTGCAGAGGTGGCTCGAAAGAGAGTTGCGAGAAGCAGGCGTGCAAACTGCGAGGTTGACCCTCCAAGCAAGCGCGCAGCGTGTTATCAATGGGCTCCCAACGGTTTGCGAGGAGCGGCGTAGATTTCACTGTTTTGTTGTGTGATTTTGGGGCGGAGGTGGCTTTCAACACTATCCTGGGCGTGTGCCGGACGCAGAAGCAGTGTTTTGTCTTGCGATTTTGGAACGGAGGTGGCTTTCAACACCATCCTGGGCGTGTGCCGGACGCAGAAGCTGTGGGAGGAAGCGCTGCTGCTGCTGCAGGAGTTTGCCGGCCAAAAGCTCCAGGAGTGAACTCGATCGGCCGAGGGTCGGGAGGTGATCTTGAGCTGCTCGAGGCCTTTTGCCTTCTTGGGCTCTTGGGCACTTGTAGCGCAAGACGCGTTGCGCGGTTCCCACACAGGCGCGCAAACACACACACACACACACACACATGCCCACAAGCGCTCATGCGCGCGCCCTGCGTGCGCCCAAGCGGACCCACACACACACACCCGCGCGCAGTCGCACACCCACACAGCCTCACACGCCCTCACACGCCCGCCCGCCACATGCGACACGCGCACGCACACGCAACACACAACGCGTACCGCACACGCGACACACAACACACACACACACAAACGCACGCGCAACACACACACACAACACCTCGCACAAGCGCACAAACACACAACTCAAACACACACACACACACACACAAACAAACATACACCTACACACGCAACCGTACACAAACACAAACACACACAATCACACCGACACACACAAGAACACACACACAAAACACACAGAGACAGAAACAAAACACAAACAGAGACACACAGACACACACACAGGCACACACAGGCGCAGCGACGCGCGCGCAGAGACACAAACAGAGAGACGCACAGAGACACAGAGAGACAGAGCGACACAGAGGAGAAACACAGACGAGAGACACAGAGGAGAGACACGGAGGAGAGACACAGAGAAGAGACGCGGAGAAGAGACGCGGAGGAGAGAGACGGAGAGAGACACACGCACGGAGACATGGGCAGAGACACACATAGACACACGCAGAGGGGCGCGCAGAGACACAGAGAGACACACACAGAGATACACACAGACACACAAACGGAGGCACACACACACACTGAGACACACACAGAGACACACAGACAGAGACACACACACAGAGACACGCGCAGAGGACAGAGACACACACACACGCAGACACACACACAGTGACAGAAACACGCGCGCCGACGCACAAACACAGTGACACACGCAGACACACAGGCTGAGACACACTCGCAGACAGACGCACAGACACACGCGCAGCCACACGCGCAGACATACACACAGACACACAGACACACACACACAGACACACAGACAGACACACAGACAGCCACAGAGACAGACACATCCAGACACACAAACACACGCCCACGCGCGCACACACACACACAAATGCACACGCGTGCGCCCACCCGCCCACCCGCCTACCCGCCCACACACAAACACGCGCGCGCACACGCACGCGCACGCGCGCAGACACGCGCACGCACGCGCACACACACACACAGGCACACACACAGGCACACCATTGTCACACACATAGGCGCACACCACACACACCACCCACAAACACTGACGCGCTTACGCGCACGCACACACACACACACACACGCACGCACACACACACCCACTTACACACACACACACACACACCCACGCACGCACGCACGCATGCACGCACGCACGCACGCACGCACGCACACGCGCAGACGCACACACACACACACACCCACACGCACGCACGCAGTCGCACGCGCACACACACACAGTAGACAGACACTGACACTGACACTGATACAGACGCAGACACAGACGCAGACACACACACACACAGGCCCACAGACGCACACACACACACACACCGACGCGCGCCCGCAAACCCATGCACGCACACACACACACACACACACACACGCAAAAACCCGCGCACCCGCGCGCGCAGGCGCAGACACAGACGTAGGCGCAGGCACCGGCACAGGCGCAGGCTGGCGCAGATCGTATCCACAACACCTAAATCTTGCGAGCCATCCGCTCATGGGGAGTTGAACGCCAATGCCAGGCCCTGCTGCCCTTCCCAGTTGTAGGACAAAGTAGCTTATGCTTTAACATGCTTCCGAGGTGTGTTCTTATTCCGCTAAACAGACACGTGATCAGTGCATCAGGGTTTTCATTCTGCTAGCGCCTCTGACCAAAGCTTGCGCTTAAATTGCTCAAGGAGGTGCGGCTAAGTACTTGTCCTAGCCCAGAGATCGCGCACACCTGACTCATGTAGCCGACCTCTGGCAAGGAAGGTGGACATTGGTTTTGATGCCCTGTCAACTCCTGCTTTTCAGGGTGAGCGGGCTGAACAGTGTCGGTGAAACACGGCGCTGGCAACAGACAAATGTCGCCGGTCAAAATATGCTTGCAAGCACTGTCGTTCTAGAGGTTTCCCCGGCAACGATCATTTTGCCAATGGTGTCACCGACAAGGAAGCAATCATGTGAATGCAGGCGCGCCCCGCGTCCAACCAGTCTTGTTTCTCCATGCTTTGCCGAAATGGCTCTTTTTGACGAACATCAACATTGTCAGCAGCGTAGGATTGTTTGCGACCTCAGAGGGTTCTTTGACTGGTGACTCTCTTTCTGTCTCTCTCTCTCTCTCCCGCGCGTCAAATTCAAGCTGCTAAACACGTTCAAGGCTGCTGGCAGTGTTCAACACTTCAGCAGCGGTTGTATTTGCATTTCTTGTTGGTACCGTCACTGTGGTTTGTAGCTCAAGGCCTGCGGTAGTGTACAACACATGAAGCAGCTCAACAAGAGGCGCAACATGTGGTTTGGCGCGCTCATTCCGCCTGATGGTTTGTAGTAACATCAACGAAATGGAATGCAAAAGAGGGCTGAAGTGTCATGCTTATGTTCACTCAACAGTAGTGATGGGAACTGGCGTAGTTTTCCAACAGTTTTGTTGGAGTTTCCTGAAACAAAAATGCAGTACGCTTGCCGTCCGAAGTCAGTCCATGATGTAGTGGGCCTGAGTGGCTGAAGTGCTGGATGTAGCCCATCCAAAAGATTCGAGCAGTAGTCTGCTTTGTTTCGTTTGGGGTAGTGTTCCATGTAGTCAATAAGAACTTCTCCCCGAACCCCAAAAGGGGTTGTAGCTTTTAGCATTGTAGTGAGAAGGTGGTGCCCGTAGTACACTTGTTTTGAGTTGTGTGCGCTGTGTTGCTCGGTTGTTGGTGTCACCAGCTGCGTGTAGTTGGTAGTGCTGAAGCAGTTGGCCGGTGTCGAGTAGCAAGTGGCAGTTGTGAGTTGTAGTTAGGTGGTCGTTTCCAGTAGTGAGGAAGCAGTAGTCTTCACCGTGAGTGGAATGTAGTATTTGGTGTGTCGTGTTGTAGTTGGAACTTGTGGCGTTGCGTAGTTCCAGTGTTGTAACGAGTTGAAGGTCAAAGCTGCTGGGTCGTGGGTGTCGCGCAAGTTGTAGCTGAGTGGAAGGTTGCGCAGTGCCTGTCGTTGGGCGAAGTTGTGAACATGTAGTTTTTAGTGGAAGCATCCACCATCAGGCGATCCTAGCGTGCGCGGGCAAGCGCGCGAACAAACAAAACTGTAGTGTTGCCCACTTCGCCAAACACATGCCGCTAAAAGTGCAAGTGACATGACTGTAGTTGTCGTTACGCACATACTTTTACATGTAGTTGCCAACATCGCTGCCAGGCGCCTGGCAGTTGTTTAGTCTTTACCATGGTTTTCAGCAAAGAAGGGGGACGGGGGTTGGCGCATTGGATGGCAAACGTTGCTGGCGCGCAAGGCCAAGCTTTGTTACAGCATGATGAGTGCGCGCGCACGCACACACAGACACACAGATATGCAAACACACCCACCGACACTTCGACGCGTCCCTATAAAGGGTGGCACTCGGTGCCTCGTGCTGACTGGAAGTTGGTTCAAAACGTTTCTCCCAAGCCAGCTGAAACAAAAGTCTCGTCGTGGTGCGTATGGTACGATTGCGCCAAAGGTGCTATCAGTGGGTGTTCTGGAGATCCATGAAGGGCCCCAAGCTGCATGTGCTTTTGCAAGAGGGGCTAGCCGAAGCTTTTGCCAACTAAGACACACTTACCCGCCTGAATGTGCTGAAAAAGTAGTTTTGCCGAAGCCACTTTTGCCAATATTGCACGGCGCCAGCCATTACAGTGGGATTTACGTCAATGCCAGTAAAACGCACCAGGCGCCCAGCGGCGTTGCTCCCATGTAGTTGCATACAGCTTGTTGGATTGGCGTGACAGTGTTGCGAGACAGTTGTTGTGAAACGGCCGGTCGTAGTGCTATGTGCTAACTGCGTACGCCAAGGTTCTGGATGCGCCTTTGTAGTGTTTCTTTGCTAATGCTCCTGGTGCACAAAGCGGCGCTGTTGCGAAGTGTGTTGATCTTGTGGATGCGCAAGATGTCGTGTTGTATGAGGTGTTGTGTGGAGAGGAATTTGAGGTTGATGCGAATTGCTTGTTTGCTGGTGCCTTGTCGGGTAGCAATGCTTTTGGCTGCTGTGGGGTCGGTGTGTATGCGTAGGTTGAGCTTGCTGCAAACAATGACGTGTAGTCCATCATTACCACTTGAACAGCACAGAAGCGCACGACCCGACATTGCCTATGCAGCAAAAGAACTAGCAGGACACCTCACAGCGCCTTCAGAACTTCGCAGAAGAGAGCCAAGCACTTACCACGCTACTTGCACGGCGCCAAACACTACAAACTCACCATAGAACCAACAAAGCAAGCAACATCCTGCACCTTTACGTCTACGTTGATGCGGATTGGGCAGGATTCCCTACTAAAGGAAGCGCCAGCAGGTCCTCCACATAGACCATGATGTAGCAGTCCCGAGCCGCGCTGGTGAGACGTTTGGTGATGACTTGACCGAGTGTTTGTAGCGCATCAGACAGGTAGTCTTGCCAAGCCTTAGGTGAACTGCGTAGTCCGCGCATGGTTTTCTTTAGCCGCCATAGTTTGTTTTGTCGCGGGCAGAGTTCTCTTGGTGAATGTAGACGTCGCGTCGGTTGCCGTCGTTGTCCATTGCGATGGGCGCGTGTACATACTGTAGAGACGTCGCCGAGTCTTGCAACCCAGTTTGACCAGTTTGACCTGACACCTCCACGGCTAGAGGCGTCCGTAGTGTTGCGAACAACGGTGTAGAGGCGTAGACGGAGCCCTCGTCCTCGATCTTCTGTGTAGCCTGCTGCGACGATTCTACTTCGTAAGCCGGGTCCTTTCTTGCGGCGGGCCCATCTTGCAGGAATCGCTTCTTCTATGACATCGGTTCAACTGTAGAAGTATCTACCTGTTTTCTCGTCAAAACCTTCTGGGTGCCGTCGGAAGTGTAGGCAGGCTCTGACGTGCCGCTGGATAGTGTTACTGTGTTGGTTCTTTGTCATTTGTGGTTGTGGTCTTTGGTTGTTGCGTTACTTCTTCCGGAGTCATGCGTCGTAGTGACTGTCAAGATGGTGGTGCTGGAAGTGGTTGATGTTGTTGTCCGCTGGGTGAAGTATCCATAGGGCAATCTGGTAGTGGTCGTGAAGGCGACGTAGCGCCATGCTGTTTCATCGCTGGTTACGCGAGGCCGTTTGAAACATTTGTTTGTTGTTCTGCGTTTTGCGTGGTTCGTCTCTTTTGCTCTGAAGTTTGAAGCTGGTAGGTCGCGCTTGAAGTCTGGTTGTAGTCGACGTACGGCCCTTGCCTTGTATACGCCTTGTTCTGTTGCGACGTAGCTCTCTCCGGTCTCGGAAACTTTTCCGAACCAAATGCATTTGCGTTCGGAGATCTGAAGGTAGAGTGGTGTTTCGCTGAATCGCAATTTGCGCATTCGTAGTGTCTTCCCCAGCAGTGTTCGAAGCTTGTGTAGCCGCTGAGTGAACGACGCATCGATTGACTGTCCATGCTGCATGTCGTACGTAGCAGACAGTGCTTTGTTGACATTTTTGTGCTGCTTGTGCTTTAACGACGCGAATTTGCCCGAGAAGTGTTCTGTGTAGTCGTTCAACGCTGCCTTGCCTTTTGCTGCTGCAGGACGTACGGTCATTGATCAGACTTTGGATGCAGTTGCTTTGAGTAGCGCGTTGATTGCGACAACGAACTTGCAGGTTGTTGATCATGTAGTCCATCATTGAGGCCTTCTCAGGAACCAACACCGCCACGCACGGTTGTGTAGTGACACCAACTGCGAATAAGACTTAAGGCTGGTGTGGTTTTCGGGTCGGTGAAGTCTACTTGAATGACGGGTTGTCGTGGTTGTTGTTTCCTGTGCTGAGTAGTCTTGGCGTCCATTTCCTTGTGTGCACATTGAACACCAATTTCGGCATGGCAAGTGGCTTAGGTTGTGTTCTAGTTGTTGCGGCGTTGTTTGTTGAGGTTGTCGTAGTCCTTTTGTTTTTTGTCGTCGTCCTCTTCAGATTATTCGTAGTCTTTCTCGGTGGTGAGCCTTGTAGCACCTTTCCATTGGAATGGTGGTGCTGCGCTTCCGACAACTGTCCAGTCGTCTGTGCATTGTGAACTTCGCCGAAGTTGTTGCTGCAGGTTGTAATTCTGAAAGGTTCGAACGCATTGGTGGGTGGATGTCCTGGTGCATCTGTAGGTGTGAAGGGCCTCCATATCTTTTGAGGAGTTCGTAGTTGTAGCTTTGGTCTTGTCGGTGGTGTCTCTGCTGTAGTTTCTGGTGCGTGTTGGTGTAGTCTTTGTTTTCATTTGGTGTGCAGGCGCGACTTTTCTCCGGAATCTGGTTTCTTCAGTCCAGTCATCACCTTCTAGTGAGGTGAAGAGTGCCTTGGGTGGTTGCTTGTGGACTTACCGTCGAGTTTCAAGTAGTCAGTGTTTTACCAAGGATTCATCTTAGTCCTTGGTCTGAGAGTGTCACTTGCAACGTGCTTTCTGTTGTTGTCGTGTTTCCTTTGTAGGCTGAATCACAGCAGCGCCCTTTTGGTCTTCCCATTGTAGGAAGTGTTCTTCCAACTGTGCTTCGTTGAACGCTGGTCCCAGTAGCTTGGGGAGCTAGCCAATGCTTCGTGTTCCTATGGGTAGGCAAAACCTGTTGAGCAGAAATCGTACTGTTTCACAGCCATGGGCACCGTTGTCGCAATACTCTAGCTGCTGGCCCTGGGCAGATGTTACTACCTCGGTCTGTTGCCTTTGTTGCTTGTGCAACGTCATACATGTGCCTTCTGAAGTCTGCGTCCTCAATCTGTCGTGTAGCCGCTTGTGCTAGTTGCAGTACGAAGTCGAAGTCCCTGTCAGTTAGCCCACGGTAGGCTTGTAGCTTGAAGAGCCATTCTTCAAATTGCGAGTAGCCACCATTGCAAAGAATAGTGGCAGTTTGCGTCGGCGTCATCTTTGGAACTTGTTGTCTTGTTCCCGTGCTGCTCCTGCAGTTGTTGCTCCTACTGTCTCTTCTGTGTTTGTTCCGTTGCCTGCTCCTGTGGTGGGCTGGGCTGACGCTGTTGCTGGTTCTCTTTGACATGCCATAGTAGTTTGGGAATGCGGTGGTTGCTTACTGTCGTATACTGGAGCTCCCCTATGTATAAAAATATCAGCTCCGCTACTATGTTAAATTCACACTGCTAAATGCGACAAGTGCAAGGCTGCTTGTAGTGCTCCACAGTTCGACACTAATTGTATCTGCATGCGCTCATGGCCAGCGGTAGCGACAAGAAGTGCAACATGTAGTTTGACATCTCGCTGGCTGTTGGCAACATCTCCACATTTTAATCAACCAGCAACTCATGGCCGGGAGACCCGGATTGGTGATGCTTTTGCTCCTCACTCAACCCAAGGCTCTTACAGTTTGGAGTGGCCAATCTGCCAACTGCCAAGCTGAGCTCAAAGCATGCGGGAACATGCGCAACATCATTGGCTTGTTGCTTCATGCAGTTTTCGGACGCTGCTTCCAAAATGCCAAACACCTCAACTGATTCAGTGAAGACCCTCCTAGTGCCCCAGAAGCGCAAGATCTCATTACTTGAGGATCAGCCATTTTCCATTAGCATAAGGTTTGAGCGTGGCCTGTAAGGCGGCCAAACCAAAGTCCGGATGTTGTTTTGTGCTTCTGTTTTCACAGGCGGATTGTCTGGTTTCACAGGCGGACCGCATCTCCCTGTTGGCAGCCGTGGGCGCTGCCGGCGGCGCTGGCCGGTGGCCTGTGGCGATTTTGCTAGCGGAGCGATCCGGAGAAGGCCAGGTGCGGAACGCTGCAATGGGCGCTTGCTCCAGGCGGGGGAGCGGAGCGGGCGGACCTGGAGGGGAGAAGATTGAGCTAGGTGCCGAATTGCATCAATCATGGTTTCAAGGCTCTTGCTCACTGCGCAGTGCCAGCGCGGCATCAGAGCCGCCTACCCTAAACGCCAAACATACTCCGCAGCAACCTCAGGAACTGCACGAACCTGCGATCTTGGTTGGGTGCTCTGGGCCCAGAAGCAGATGCCTGCTCAATGGAAGCAGACTGCAATCATGTCGCTGCAAACTAGCAGATAGCCATCATGAGGAAATTTCAATTCCAGATTAAAAGCCCACCTTCACTACCACTCAAACTCGATCCAAACACACTCAAGACTCAAGACCAGTCCTTAATAAACCCGAAGCCTCCCAACCAGCCAACCTTATACCAATCCCACCCCGCAAAGGCCTACTAAAAAACACATGTCAAGCAGCCAGCCCTAATCTGCCCTCCATGACTTCCGCCAGCATGTGCCATCACAGCTTGACCAGCTCTTCTCGTGCCAATCCAGCATTTCCAAAAAGCAAAAATCTGCTGACAAGCCAAAACCAGCGCGTTGACGAACATTAGCTTCGTGTAGGATTTCAAGCAAAGATACCCCAGGCCAAAAAATGGCTTCGCCAAAATTTATCTTGTTGACTCC
>CAUJNA010002702.1:699319-731159 GCA_963377175.1 Effrenium voratum | reverse complement strand
TTCTTTGTTCATGCTTTGGCCTTGGGTCTTACTTGCTATGGTGTCTCCCCCACTTGTGCGTGCGAGCCCTCCCTGAAGGTCGATGATGTCACCTGGAACAGCCTCATAAACCTCTTGTCACAGAGTCAGCAGTGGCAAAGGTCTTTGTCGCTGCTCGACACCATCAAGGACCGCCTGGTTTCACGCCATGAGCCACAAACTTGGGACATGTGCGACGTTCGGTGTTTCTCCAGCCGCATTTTTGCCACAGCCTGATGCAACGCAGCTCGGTTCACGCAGCGTTTTTTTGAATACCAACTTCCAGCCTGAAAGCAGCTAGATTGTTTTATTTGTCAGGGCTCGCTTTTTGAGAACAGTTGCCAGCGGCACAGACACCCCAGTCCTTACCGGCCATGGCGTGACTTCATGCGTGCGCTTCACATAGCCAGGCCTTGAACAGAACAGCAAATGTAGCAGGCAATGGAGAACATCGCCCACGGCAGCGGTGCTTGCGCATGTAGATCACCATGTTGCGCCGCATGACAAGGCAAAGCCGTCGCCGCTCCAGCCCTTCTCAAACTTCAGGGGTTTTCATGTCAAGCGGTGAGTAGTTCGCGGTCTAGATTAAAGGGTGTGACACGATCGCAAGGCGAGCCAAGAAACAGTGTAATTCTCTCGCCGAAAGCTAGCTTGCTCGAGCACGCACACACACACACACACGCACCAAGGCACACGCGCGCGCACAAACACACAAGCACAGAAAAAGCACAAACGCACAAACACTCAAACACACAGACATGCACACAAACACGCACAATCGCAAACACAAAATTACACAAGACACACGCACACACACAGAGACACATCGGACAAGACACACACACTTGGAAGTATGAACATCTCGCAAGGGGTTCCTGTGCACATCGAGGCACACGCGCATGAGAGCTGCGCTCAGTCTTGCGACCGTAGATGGGGAACACGTGCGTTGCTGCATTTCCTGATTATCTGACATGGAGCAAAGTTGGCAGAGGCCGCCCTCTGCCCCCTGCGTGAAACCAAAACTTGTAGCCACTTGCAAGTTGCCTAACTTGAGTTAGTAAGTTCGCTAAGTCTGACTTGGCGGACTTACAACCTGGCTAAGTCCACTTGGCGAGTTAGAGGACTACTTGGCTAACCAGGTTGTAAGTCCGCCAAGTCAGACTTAGCGGACATACTAACTCAAGTTAGGCAACTTGCAAGTGGCTTAGCAAGTCGCTTCAGTTCGCCAATTACATAGCAAGTAGGCCGCCCATCCAAGTAAGCAGTTTTGACAGCGTTCGCAGGAGCACGCTTCTTGGAATCCCGCGCTGCGCGTAAAGACGCAGCAACTCCTCAAACGACAAATTAAAATCACATGGGCGCGAAGCCTGCCTGGTTGTAAGTCCGCCAAGTCAGACTTAGCGGACATACTAACTCAAGTTAGGCAACTTGCAAGTGGCTTAGCAAGTCGCTTCAGTTCGCCAATTACATAGCAAGTAGGCCGCCCATCCAAGTAAGCAGTTTTGACAGCGTTCGCAGGAGCACGCTTCTTGGAATCCCGCGCTGCGCGTAAAGACGCAGCAACTCCTCAAACGACAAATTAAAATCACATGGGCGCGAAGCCTGCCTGCGCAAACCTACGAGAGTTGGCGCTAATTGTTGACTGGTTAGTAGAGCGACGCTCCGTTGATGCACGTCAGTGCGGAAGCCCAATAGCTTGCAAAGACTCCCTATCCGTATAGAGGCGCCGTTTGCTGCGTGGGCTGGGTAAGCGCGGCCACTGCGCCACACTGCTGGCGCGGCTGGCGAGCCCATGTTGGCTCCACGTGTTTGTTGAACAACACCGTTGCCCACAGCGGCGTATCTGAATGTTTAACCCGCGAGTGATAGTTCAACATCTGTAGGGATGCTGCGCAAAAGGGGCAGAGGTGGCTGTCAAAGAAACATGTTGTTTGGGAACAGTGGTTGTCAGTAGCGTAAGGAAGGCCGCTGCCACAGCGCAACTCCGTGGCCCAGCAGTCGGCGTATGACACAGCGGGCCTGGCCCACCTCCAAGCCGTGGACTCCATTGGCAAAATGTAAGCATATGGCGAACATTTGGACCAACGAAGTACCCATTTAGATCGCTGGCGAAGATCAATAGGAATATAAGTTTGCATCCCCCTTGCGACCTCCATGGGGTTGCGCGACGCGTTTAGCCCAAAGATTGTGCCATCATTCAGACTGGAATCAACAAGGTAGAAAAAGTGCACGGGACAGCGGCAGAAAGCCGTGTGTGGAAAGTGATCAGCAGGGAGACAAACCAACTGCTTGAAATGAGGGGCAGCTATCAAATTCGGACTGTCGCAGCATCTGGTATAGTCGAACCAAAGCATGCAGCGCATGCAACTTCCACTGCTGCGTGAGAAACACTGCCCACTCGTCGCGCAAACTGTCCGGTAGGCGCCATCGCTCTTGCCACCGTTGCATTTCGCGTTCAGCCGCGAACATCAATGCGTTTCCTATCCGCCGCGCCATATCTCCATGATGCTGTTTCAACACGCGTCCCAATGGAGGCGAACAAGTGCCCATTGGCTAGTCTCGGCACAGTTGCTGGACAGCGCGCGCAAGTGGATTCCACCTCATTTCCAGGCTCAACCGCAGCTTGTTCAATTACAAGCTTGGCGCGTTGTGTTTCGTACGTACTTCAACTATTTGCCTTTTCGGGACGTGCCCTGGCGGCTTGCGTTCAATGATCCATTGTCGTATCCAGCCATTTAGTTGCTTGGTGAACAAAGCCATGGGGCAATTCTCCCAATCGCAGTGTCAAATTTGCGGGTGGAGCATCAAACCCTTGAAACCAATCTTTACCAAACAACTCAACTAAACAGTGTTTGGGCCGGAGAGCGCGGGAAGTAAGGAGACGCTCATAGCCATCGCTACGGAGGGCGTGTGTTAACCTGAAAAGCTGAGGGCTTCATCCCTACGCTGCAACTGCGCAAGTGGACCCGTTGATACGGCCCACGCCGAGGACAGTAATTCCGCGCGAAAGCGCGTGTAACTGAAATCTTCGGCCTGGCACCCCGAACTCATGCAACTGTTGGAAAATGTACGGAGAGCTAAGCTTTGGGCGAAGAAATCGCAAAGTTGTGACATCCGAGTGTTGCGTAAGAGGCAAGGCACGCATCAAGTCTATCGAGTGGATAGTATTTGCCTTTAGGTACCAATATCGCAGCACAGGTTTGTAGTAGGCAATTTTCTACGGCGAGCGCGCGCTTGCTGCCAGCAAGCGCGCGCTGCGCCGCCCACATACCCTGATGTGTGGAACCAAGACGTTTCAATTACACGACAGAAGAACGCTCGACAATTGGTAATCCGTGGGGACACCACATTGCAACAGCGCTTTGCGAAGAGTACGTCGATGCCTGGTGTGTCCCGGCAAGCGCAGCACATGTAAAAGAGTATGGAGCCAATGTATGCGCCGAAGGCGGCAGGGCCCTCCCAGTCATAGATTGACAAACAGAGCCTAGCCGAGGAAATCAAAGCCTTCAAAAGTCGGCGCATATCGGCGACAGTTCGTCAGTTTTGCAGACAGTGCCCAGGCTGCGGCTAAAAGGCGCAATCCAGAGCCGCCTGCCACTGCGACATCCAAGCCCCATGCCACCGACACGCGCCCAACCTCTTCTGAAGTTCGCCACGAAACTTCCCGCGATCCAGCTGTTGAAAGCCTTGCGGGGGGTCGTTCTCAAGCTCGGACGGTTGGTCCCGGCCGCGCCAAAAAAGGCGTAAGTTGCGGGCCAGCCAGCTGGCGCAGCGGGTTGCGCCGCGCTGCAGCTGGCTGGGGCGCCGCTCCAGGAACCTGTTAGGAGGAGTTGGCTGTGGAGCTGCCGTGTTTCAACCGCGTCTCAGCCTCCAGGGCCTGTATCTCCTGAAGACTTCTGTGTGGGGAAAGCTGCTTTTTGAGGAGTGCGACAAGGCGATCCACAGGTTCGAACACGCGCTCTCCAATTGTTTGCACATATCTTACAGAATGGCGGACAAATCGGGCAGCTGGCAGAGTGTTTCAGATCTCCACACGCAGCCACAAGCCGCGTAGCCCAATTTGCCCCTTGTTTTTACACCAGTGGCATGAGGGCGCCAAGTGTGTCGGGGCCCTGCAATGACCTGATTCTGCCTGTAAAGGTGTCTAAATGGGGCGTGACTGAGGCTACAAGGGGATCGAGTCTGACGTTTGACCGGAGATGCCCTTGTCAACCAGTCTCATGTAGGCTGATGCTGCTCCGAACCCGGTCATCTTTGGGGGACCTGGAATCTGTTCTGGACTTGCCCAATCTATCGCGGCGAGCTCCGGAACCGAGCGTCAGAGCCCAAACAAAGACGAGAAATGCGCAGAAGGCTAGGCTTGAAGAGCTACAAAACTGGCAGTGAAACAAGGCAACATGTAGCAATTGCGCGCAAGCTGAAGAGCACCATGCGTGCGAAAGCTGGTCACACTGCCACGCGTTGCGCTGAGTTACACTTCGTCACCACGCGCGGATGGTTGGTGTCGCATGCAACTCTTGAATTTGAAAGGAGTAGAGACCTGGAAAACTAAAAAAGGGTTCACAGTCTGACGTGACGGGCTGTCCTACAAAAGATTGCAAGGCCGTAGGATCTACAGAGATTGCTTCGAATCTTGTAGCGTCCCTCCTTGCAATGTCACAAAAGCGCAAGGAAATCAATTCTGCCTCGGCGCCCCTGCGGAGACTTTATGAATTTGGGTTTCTCTAGAGTACGCCTTGCCCGCTACACAAAAGGGGCGAGTAGAGGCCATGGACGCAGCCTCAAAATCTGTGAGGCTCTTCCAAAGAAAGGGCCCGGGAACCCAAGTGGCGTCCATCTGGTTCCACCACGGCGGACGGATGAAGGCTAGATTTGTGTCACGGGCAACCTTAGCATTCCCCGGGTGACTCAAATGTCCGGAACAAAAAAAGCCCGTTTGCAGCCACTGCACGGTATCAACAAATGACAGCGTGTCATGGGTCAAGTGCGAAGCATATTTTGCAGGTGCTCTCCCGAAGATCCTGGAAAGTCCGCTCTGGGATGTTCAGGTAAATCCCCAAGTGATTTGGAGCTCACATGTCCGCTCAAGGCAACTGCGCCACTAGTTGCCGAAGTGATGCCCACTAAACCCCCCGCAAAAAGAAAAGGAGAAGAAACAAAAGAGGAAACAGGCTCCCAGTCAGCATCCCAGTTACACGAAATTGACAACGGCTTCCCAAACGAGCATGGAGCCAAGGTGGAGGACCAAGATGCAGTCAGAGGCCGTCAAAATACAAGTTCTCCCGCTCGTTCCGCGGTGTTTTTCTCCCCTCCTCTCCCAACCCAACACATCTCAATAAAACGCAACGTCACCCAACACAGCGCGTCGCAACACAACACAAACACAACGCAACACAGCGGGACGCGACGCAACGCAACACTGCACACAGTCTCCGCAAGCATCCAGAAGCGCAGCGCACCGAAGGCTACAGGAGCGACCCAACTGGCTCTACGTAGCCAAGGGGCAGCTCGGTTCATATAGAACACAGGCAAGGCTCACGGCTCCAAGGGGTGTCTTGGTAGCCAATCAAGGCTCGCCTCGAACAAAACGAGAGGGCAGAGGCAACCGCAAGTCCAACGAGACAGGGGAGGAGGCAGAGAAAAGAAAGACAAAGTCGGCGAGGGAGGGCGGAAGGCAAACAAGGAGCAACAACAACGAGCACAATCACCAAACCCCAAAACAAAAAACAACGCAAAGGACAAAGGAACTGCGTCCAGCGCAGGCTGCCACCTTCATGTCTTGCGACTGTAGATGGAGAACGCGTACGTTCCCTGGACATCGGCTATTGATTCTAATCAGTAACTTTCGATTCCTGTTGAAAAAGCCTTTTTTCAATAAAAAAAAGTAAGTGATTTTAAGAGCTCTAAAATCAATACCGAAGCCCCTTCAAAATCAATGAAAAACAGCTCAACAAACAAACAAAAAAAACAAAATCAATAGAAACCATAGCTGTGTTACTTGCCAAGTCATATGCCAAATAAATAAGCAGTGACAGATATGCACCGCTACCCTAAGGCTGCAAAAGTCTTAAGTCAAGAAAGACAAATGTTTACGTAAACGGGAGAAAGTACGAAAATAGTTGTTCAAAAAAGGCTAAATAATTACATTTCTAGTTTGCTCCCATAATCATGGCCAAATTTTGTTGTGGTGGAAAAAGGCAAAGTCCCACGCACGCGCGCCGAAGCAAGGACTGTACACTACAGCACGTGGCCAGAAAAACCCAAGCTTTTCATTTACCACTATCGTCTTACCGCTAAAATGGTTTTCCAAAAAAGTTTGAAGTCCAGGAATCAGGGAGTGAAGTTCTATTACTAGCGGCGGTGTTCCCTCTAAAAACTGTCTGAATCCCCACTAAAGGGGGACAGTTCCCAATCAAAATCAACCAGGGCTTAACTTCATCTGCGGTTTCCATTACCTTCCTGTCCACTAACATGGAACCCACCAAAGGGCCCCTCCTGGTTGCTAACATGTCTTTGTTTGTTGTGTGTGTTTGGGTTGGGGGAATTCCCAAGGTTTTGTTTGAAACTTTGCACTTACTTAGGGTTTGTTGGGAATGTCGTTCTGGGATATGGTTGCTGACATGTTGATTGTTTGGTTTGTGGTATGTGTTTTTGTTTGAACTCTTGGGCTTTTGGACAATGTGGATGGTTGCTGACATTTTATGTTGTGTTTGTTTGTGTCTTTTGGACTTCTCGAGGTGTTTTGGGAATGTTGCACTTACTGCGGTTGTTTTTTTTCATCTGGGACGTGGTTGCTGACGTGTTTGGTACTTTTGTTGTTTGAGTTCTAGAATTCCAGCATCATTCACCCTGGCCAAGGGACCAATTGGAAGCCAACAGCCCCTATGTTTTTTCTGGTTCATCATTTTTGCTGGTAAAGACCCATGCCACCAAACCCAAGGCAAATGCAATGAAGATAGCAAAGTTCCCTTGAGAAAATGGAACAACAAAGGTGATGAAGTGCTCTGTGAAAATAACTACGGATTTTTACCAGGTGGCGCCTGCAAGGATGCAAAGGAAATCAATCAAAAACAAGTTAAGGGGCCAAGAAACGGTTGAGGAAAAAGGTTGAGGAAAAAATGGTTGGGAACAAGCTGAGAGAGCGTGAAGGAAAAAGGTTGAGGAAAAAGGTTGGGAACAAGTTGGGAACAAGGTTGAGGAAAAAGGTTGGGAACAAGTTGGGAAAAAGTTGGGGAAAATGTTTGGGAGCAGGTTGGGAAAAAGGTTGAGGAACAAGGTTGAGGAAAAAGGTTGAGACCAAGTTGAGAAAAAGGTTGGGGAAAAAGGTTGAGGAAACATGTTGGGAACAAGTTGGGAAAAAGGTTGAGGACACAGGTTGAAGAAGAAGGTTGGGAACAAGTTGAGAAACAGGTTGAAAAAAAAGGTTGAGAAAACATGTTGGGAACAAGTTGGGAAGCAGGTTGAGGACACAGGTTGAACAAAAATGGTTGGGGACAAGTTGAGAAACAGTTTTTTTAAAAGGTTGAGGACAAAGGTTGGGGACATGTTGGGAAACAGGTTGGGGAAAAAGGTTGGGAACAAGTTAGGAAAATGGTTGAGGAAAAATGTTGGGGACAAAGGTTGGGAACAAGTTGAGGAAAAGGATTGAACAAAAGGTTGAGGAACAAGGTTGGGAACAAGTTTGGAAAATGTTGGGGAAAAAGTGTGGGGAAACAGGTTGGGAAAAAGGTTGGGAAAAGTTTGAGGAAAACGGCTGGGAACAAGCTGAGAAGCAGGTTGGGGAAAAAGGTTGAGGAAAAAGGTTGGGACCAAGTTGGGAAAAAGGTTGGGGAAAAAGGTTCGGACCAAGGTGAGAAAAAGGTTGAGGAACAAGGTTCAGGAAAAGGGTTGGGCGCAAGTTGGGAAAAAGGTTGGGGAAAAAGGTTGGGAACACATGTTGGGAACAAGTTTGGAAAAAGGTTGAGGAAAAGGTTGGGGACAAGTTGAGGAAAAAGGTTGTTAGAACTACCAGGGCACTGCGGGCAAATACTATTAGTTTATGTTTGTGTGGGCATCACAGCAATAGCAATGAACTTGATGAAACTTAATGAAATCTGATCAAATTTGATCAAATTTGATCAAAATTGATCAAAATTGATTTTTTGGAAGCATGTGGAATTGAGAGCCCCCCAAAATGGAACACTCAGTATTGTCCCCACTGTAAATTTTGAGTCTAGGGCAAATCATGTTGAGCCATCCGAATTAAAGTCAAACCCTTGAAAAGAGGGCGTTATGGACAAGCATAGTTTGACCATATAGATAAAGAAAAATGTTTGATTTACAATTTCCTGCGGCCTCAAACATCGCATGCCAAATGTTTGACTGAACAATTGGCGACCACACATTTTATTGGCCAAAATATGTTGAACATATAGTTGAGGACATCTCTGGGCCATATTTTCCTGTGGCTTCAACATTTTTGACAGGCCACATGTTTGACACAAGAAATTGGTGGCTACACAATTTTATGGGTCGACATATTTTGAAAATAGAGTTACACGATACTTATGGACAATTTCTTGTGGCCTCAATATTTTGCAGGCCAAACACTTGCCAAACAAACTTGTGAGTACATGTTTCAATTGATGAACATATTTTGAACACATGGTCAAGGAACACTTTGTGTACTACAGCTTCCTGTGGCCTCAAAAGTTTGCAGGCAAAATGGTTGACACAACGCTGGGTGACCACAAGATTTTTATGGGTGAACAAATTTGGAATATATAGTTAAGGAGAATCTCTGGACTACAGTGTCGTGTGGCCTCAGAATTTTGCAGGCCAAATATTTGTCAGAAAAATACTATGGGCCAACAAATGTTGAACAATTGTAGTCAAGGGAAATGTTTGGAGTGCAATTTCCCTGGGCCTCCACATTTTGCAGGCCAAATGATTGACAACAGGAACTTGTGACTACGAAGTTTTATGTGTCAAAACACTTTGAACATGGGGTTAAGGGACATTTCTGGACTACAATGTCCAGTGGCCTGAAAATTTCACAGTCCAAATACTTGACAGAAACAAAGGTGACTTCATTATTTTATGGGTCGACATATTTTGAGAACTTGACTCAAGGAGTTTGTTTGGACAAGACTTTCCTGTGGCCTCAAGATGTTGCAGGCCAACTAGTTGACAAACAAGTTCACGATTACAACTTGTAGGTAAACATAATTTGGAAACTCAAAACTAAGGAAAGATATCTGGACTACAGCTTTCTGTGGCCTCACGAAGTTGCAGCCCTAATATTTGTCAGACAAGTTAGTGACGGCATGTGTTCTATTGGTGAAAGTATTGTGACAAAATAATTATCATGGATGACAACCTTTCCTCAAAAACATGTAGTCAGTCAGATTGTTTGTCAAACATTTGGCCTGCAAACGTTTGAGGTCGCAGGAAGTTGCAGCCCACAAAATGTTTCTCAACTATAAATTCGAAACATGTTCATGCATTAAAATTTGTAGTCACCATTGTTTGTCAAATATGTGGCGTGCAATATATTGAGGCCACAGACAATGTGTAGTCCAGAAATTTCCTTAACTGCATATTCAAAGTTGTTTCACCCATAAACATGTGTGGTCCCCATATGTTCTATCACCAAATGTTTGTCCTGCCATTTGGTTTTTCTCAAACTTGGTTTCTTACACCCGGCCAGAGCGAGGTGTCTGAAAAATATGTGGCCTGTAAATCTCTTTGGCAACCACCAGTTGCGAAATTCGTTGCTTCATAGTTTTTCAAGCTTCCTGTTCACCGGGCCGTTTGCATTTTGTCATGGTGATGTGTGTGTTGTCTCTTGGGCATCCCGAAATGTGGTTCATATTTTTCAGTCCTCAGATTTACTGCTCACTTGGCCTTCCAAAATATGAATTGATAGTTTTTCAGTTTTCGCATGTTTTTTGGTACTGGGCCCACCAAAATTTGGGTTTCCGGCGTACTAGGCATCAAACAAACAGGTCCCCAACTTGTAGTTCAAGCTTTTAGTTTTCGACTGAGCCTCCACAAAGACATATTTTGCGCCACTGTCATTAGGGGAGTAACAAAGTAGAAGCCCCATGGGTAATTGACATGTGTGGACAGACATCTCAACACACATTAACGCAAGCACGCGTAAACCAACGTGTTGTCATACACACACACATACCAATATGTAAAACAGTTTTTTGAATATTAGCCTTAGCATCGACATGTGTATATATATGCACACTATATTGAGATGTGTAGTTTTGGGAACTGAACAAATCCAAAGCAGATGCCGCAGGAAAAAGCATGTGCAGAAGCATGATTGAACTGGCCATGTGTCAAATCAGTAGAAACTGCAGATGAAACGGCATATTCCAAATCAATAGAGGCTACAGCGCCCAAATCAGTAGAAGCTACGCAGTGTCAAATCAATAAAGTCGTAACATCCGGGTTTCAAAAACATACTGATTATATCAATAGAAACCGACGAAATCAATATCAATAAAAGGATACTGATTTCTATTGATTAGAATCAATACCCGGTGTCCAGGGTTGCTGCATTTCCTGACTTGGAACCAAACTTGCGTGCGCAAGTTCCACGTCCAAAGGACGATCGCTAGCACTACACACACACCAAACCCGGCGCCGCTGCCACCACTAGGAACCCAACCGCCACCATCGATGCGACCACCGCTGCGCCACCGCGCCGCCCGCACCACCACCGCCGCCGCTGCTGCCGCCGCAACAACAACAGCGGCAGCAACAACAACAACAACAACAACAGCACGGTGCCACACAGCGAGCGCGGCCTGTGGTTACTCTCAGCCAGTAGGCCACCACACCCGCCAGACGGTAAGCGCGCCCGCTCAGGTCCACCCGCTCAGCACTGCTGTGAGATGGCAAGCGCGCTCAGTGCTGTGTCCATAGCTGGCAAATGGTAGGCGCACCCGCACCCATGCTCAGCGCCACGCCAGATGGTAAGCGCGCCCGTTCAAGTGCGGCTGCTGTGTCCAGCACACCCGCTGCAGCGCTCCAGCGCACCCGTGCTCAGCACTCTACCACGCCCGCCAGATGGCTCAGCCGGCTCAGCTGCAACGACGCCTGCCAAACGGTAAGCGCGCCCATTCAAGCGCACCCGCGCGAAGCACTGTATCCACACCCGCCAGATGGTAAGCGCACCTGCTCAAGCGCACCCACTCACTCAGATGGGAGCACCCACGCAAGTGCACTCGCTCAGCGCGCTCAGTGCTGCATCAACGCCTGCCAAACGGAAAGGCCCAAGCGCGCTGCGCCCACGCCCGCCAGATGGTAAGCGCGCCTGGCCAACATGAAAAAGACCAAAACAAGTTCTTTCGTTAACTTTTTCAAACCACGACGCAGGAAAACGCAGGGCTTTCAGTTTTGTTGGCTGCGCTGCTGCGCCCGCGCACTTTAGCCGGTGCGCTTGCACAGTGCTGCGGGTGGACTTGAGTAGGTGTGCTTATACTTGTCATCAGGGCTGGGCGCGGGTGCGCTTGAGCTTGAGTGGGTGTCTTACCACTTGGCAGGCGTTGAAACAGCGCCGAGCAGGCTGAGCGGGCGCACTTGGGCGGGTGTGCTTACGACCTGGCAGGCGATACAGCGCGGGCGCACTGGATTGGGCTCGTGTACCGACACAGCGCTGCGGGTGCACTTGAGTGACTCCCATCTTACAGGCGTGAACGCAGCGGGTGCGCATGAGCGGGCACGCTTACCATCTGGCAGGCGTTGAGACAGCGCTGAGAGGGCGCACCTGAGCAGGTAGCGCTTGAGCGGGTGTGCTTGCCATCTGGCAGGCGTGGATAGAGCGCTCGGGTGCACAGTGATCGGCGCAGGCCGCCACAACAACAACAACAACAACAACAACAACAACAACAACAACAACAACAACAACAACAACAACAACAACAACAACAACAACAACTGTAATGTTGACCTACGATTAGTAAATAGACCATGAATAATGCTAACCGATTTCCAAAAAATAGTAAATATACCATGAAGAATGCTAACCGTTTTTTCCCAGAGGAAAAATATGAAAAAGATACAAAATAATATAAACTAATTCCAAAAAATAACCTTCCCCCCACATGAATGAATGAATCCTGAGTTCCCCAGCTCACAAAAGAACCTAGAATTCCCATTGGGATCCATGCAAAATGCAGATTTTTATTGAGGGTCAGTGCTCCCAACCCTCATCCCCCATGGAATTTGCATGGTTTCATAGTGAATTTATCCATGGATCATGCCAGGCAAACCCATGGGATTTGCATGCTTCTGGCATCTAATCTTTATTCAGGGTCAGTGCTCCCAACCCTCATCCCCCATGGAGTTTGCATGGTTTCATAGTGAATTTATCCAGGGATCATGCCAGGGAACCATGATTTACATTAGGATTTGCATGCTTCTGGCATCCAGTCTTTATTCAGGGTCAGTGCTCCCAACCCTCATCCCCCATGGGATTTGCATGCTTTCATAGTGAATTTGTCCAGGGATCATGCAAGGGAATCCTGATTTACCATCACGCTTTTGCATCATCAGTGCTCCCAACCCTCATCCCTCATCGGATCATGCTTCTGGCATCCAATCTGTATTCAGGGTCAGTGCTCCCAACCCTCATCCCCCATGAGATTTGCATGGTTTCACAGTGAATTTTTCCAGGGATCATGCCAGGGAAACCTGACATGGGATTTGCGTGCTTCTGGCATCCAATCTTTATTCAGCGTCATGAACCCTGAGACTTTAAATAATAACCAGACCATGAATAATGCTAAGCAGATTCCCCCATCAAAAAATAGATCTGATCCCCTTATCTTTATTCATGGTCAAGCTTTCCATTCCACTTGGCTCATCCCACACTTGATTCTAGATTTATCACAAATCCACAAATTTAGAATCAACGCATTGACCCTGGCAGCAAGGGTACCCCCCCATGAACCCTGAGGCGCTAAATGATAACCAGGCCATGAATAATGCTAACCAGATTCCCCCATCAAAAAATAGATCTGATCCCCTTATCTTTATTCATGGTCAAGCTTTCCATTCCACTTGGCTCATCCCACACTTGATTCTAGATGTATCCCAAATCCACAAATTTATGGGATCCCTTTCTTTTAGAATTCCTTTTAAAAACCATCAAAATCAACACATTGACCCACGCAAACCCTCATGAATGTCCTTCTCAACCCCTCCGAGAATGCACGCCAGCCCATGCAAACCCTCATGAATTTCCTTCCCAATCCCTCCTGGAATGCATGCCAGCCCACTCAAACCCTCAAGAATTTCTTTCTCAATCCCTCCTAGAATGCATGCCACCCCATGCAAACCCTCATGAATGTCCTTCTCAATTTTTTCTAGAAGGCATGCCAGCCCATGCAAACCCTCATGAATTTCCTTCTCAATCCCTCTTGGAATACATGCCTGCCCATGCAAACCCTCATGAATTTCCTTCCCAATCCCTCTTGGAACACATGCCCATGCAAACCCTCATGAATTTCCTTCTCAATCACTCTTGGAATACATGCCAGCCCATGCAAACCCTCATGCATGTCCTTCTCAATCCCTCTTGGAATACATGCCTGCCCATGCAAACCCTCATGAATGTCCTTTTCAATCCCTGCTGGAATACATGCCTGCCCATGCAAACCCTCATGAATGTCCTTCTCAATTTTTTTCTAGAAGGCATGCCAGCCCATGCAAACCCTCATGAATTTCCTTCTCAATCCCTCTTGGAATACATGCCTGCCCATGCAAACCCTCATGAATTTCCTTCCCAATCCCTCTTGGAACACATGCCCATGCAAACCCTTATGCATGTCCTTCTCAATCCCTCTTGGAATACATGCCTGCCCATGCAAACCCTCATGAATGTCCTTCTCAATCCCTCCTAGAAGGCATGCCAGCCCATGCAAACCCTCATGAATGTCCTTCTCAATCCCTCTTGGAATACATGCCTGCACCCTCATGAATGTCCTTTTCAATCCCTGCTGGAATACATGCCAGCCCATGCAAACCCTCATGAATTTCCTTCTCAATCCCTCCTAGAAGGCATGCCAGCGCATGCAAACCCTCATGAATGTCCTTCCCAATCCCTCCTGAAATGCATGCCAGCCCCTCATGAATGTCCTGTTCAATCCCTGCTGGAATACATGCCTGCCCATGCAAATGCATGCAAAAGTTCTTGGCTCAATACTACTTTAGAATTGGCCAAATTCTAAACTAGTATTCCCCCAAAGCAAAATAAGAAAAAACAACATGCCCAATACTACTTTTGAATTGGCCCAATTCTAAAGTAGTATTCGAAAACCAAAAAACTGAGCCCAATACTAAACTCCTTTAAACAAGGCCCGACCCTGAAAATTCTCCCCCAATCTTTATTTATGGTCATTCAGGGGGGGGGGGCCTATTTATTAATCATAGGTCAACATTAACTACTTGCAACTGCGACGCAACCAGCAACAACCAACAACCAACAACAGCCAGCAACAGCAACAAAAGAGACAACAGCGACAACAGCACAAACACCGACAGCGACAACAATCAACGGCAATCAAAATCAACAACGAGCAACAAACAACAAACAGCAACAGCACCAGCAACAACGACAACAACAAACGCAACTGTGTTCCTCCATTTGGGCCTGCCCTAAAGTTTCTAAGGGGTGGGGTGTGGGAACGTCACGCTTGATGAAAGGCCAAAGATATGCAGGGAGGCCATGAAAAGGAACATGAAGGCCCGAGCTCGATGCCCGCCCCATCGGCGTCCTGCGCTTTCTCCATTTACTCTGGCGCCGTCAGCTTTGTATTTGGTTTGTGCAACTTGACACGCATACTCAATCAAGCCTTTGGCAACCATCTGGCGCATCTCTGGTCTTCGCTTCGCAAAGAGTTGTGCGGGGCTAGCCGGGAGAAAGCCAAGACTCTCGCCCAAGAGTTAAGGCTCCGCCCGCAGGAGCGGGCATTTTGCCCCCCGCAGAAGACATCTTTCGAGCGAGCGCCGTCTTGGTTGACGTGGTTCCGCCTTGCGCTTCTACAGGCGCAGAAGCTCTCGATCTTGATGCGCGCGACGCGCGTTGGTTTCACCTATGCCAAGCAAGCTGCTTCTGCTGCTGCGCCAAGACTCGCTACTGTCAAGGAGAAGACTCAACTTTCCTCTTTTGATTCGCTGGAGCCTGCTCGTGATTTCCTTCACTGAAGCGTGAGGCAAATTCTTGTGGCTTCTTCGGGTGTAGTTGCCACTCCCTGAGGCAAGCTTGGATCTAGGCGAAATGCTCATTCCGTTCAGAGATGTAAGTCTTCACCACTTCATGTCTTGCGGACCCCGCCCATGGCCAGAAAAGCGGGCGAAGAGAATGCACGCTATCGCCTGCGCTTGACGCAACACGGCTTGCGAAACACCACGGCCACCCATGTGTTCGGCGCGCGCAACACACGGCATCAGCAGCGCAAGCAGCAACAGCAGCAAAAGCAGCAGGAACGGCAACAGCGCCAGGAGCAACAACATAAGCTTCAACACACACCACTACCACCAACGGCAATAACAGCAAGAGCGAGAGCAAGAAAAAAGGGGCAAGAGCTATAGCATCGAGAACAACAACAGCAACAACAGCAGCAGGATCAAGAGAACGACGGCAGCCACGCAACAGGATCAACAGGAGCAACCGTATGAGCCGCAGCCGCACCGACAACGAACAACGCGCAGCAACGACAATGAGAACTACGCCAACGTGCCACAGCAGCGGCAGCAACAGCACCAACACCAACAGCAGCCTTCGCCGCCGCTGCCTGCTGCGGCAGGAGGAACAGCAGCGACGGAAGCGGCAGCAGCAACAACAACATCGGCAGAAAAGCGGCAGCAACAACAACACTAGCAGCAGCAGCAACAACAACAGCAACGGCAAAACCACAACAAGACCAACACAGACTCTCTCTTTGTCTCGTACTGACACCTCTACACCTACACACAGACACCCACCAGTGCTCCAACGGACACAACCAGACTCTCACAAACACGCGCACACCCACACACGCGCCCACGCACCGACACACACACACACGCCCGCGCGTTCGCGCAAACCCAGGCATCACACACACAAACACACACAGGCACAAATGCAAACACAAGCGTAGAATCAACAACAGACACAAACACACAAACATACACCCCCCACACACACGCACGCGCAATCGCACACACACACACACGCGCAAACCCGCGCAGACACACAGGGACACAAACACACACACACACACACACAGCCATGCGCAGCCACACACGCAGAAGCGCACAGAACACACACGCACACACACACACACACACGCGCAGACACGCGGACGCGCGCACACACCTACACACGTGCACACGCGCACGAAAACGCAAATACACGTAGACACAGGCAAAACGCAAGCACGCAGAGACAC
The DNA here is from genome assembly GCA_963377175.1 of Effrenium voratum. NCBI lineage: Eukaryota > Dinophyceae > Suessiales > Symbiodiniaceae > Effrenium > Effrenium voratum. The sequence goes on along the minus strand of CAUJNA010002702.1, from coordinate 714,711 downwards.
ACACACACACACTCAAACACAGGTACACACGCAAACGCGCAGGAACACACGCGCGCGCATTTACACACACACACCCACACCCACCAAAGCACACAAACAGACACGCGCAAACGCAAACGCACACGCACACACACGCAGGCGCGTTCGCGCGCAGGAACACACGCACACCGCACGCACAGTACGCACAGACACACAGAAACCACGAACGCACGGCTATTCAGCTCACAGTCACACACACACAAAGCCGCAGCCACCCAGACACACACGTGCCAGGCCACAAAGAGAAAGCCACAAAGTCACAAAGAACACGCGCGTGGGTCTTCGCACATTCAATCGTGCGCGCACGCCTGCGCAGCACATATGAGGCATGCAAACACAGGCGCGCGCACACACACACACACACGCACGCACGTACGCTACCACGGTTGTTTTCTAGACTCAGGGCGTTGCTATTCCTGCCGCGCGGGAGGAATCGTACACTCATTGTGGCCCTCGATATCTTTTTGCGTTCCGTCAGTTACTGCTGGGGCTGTATCAACATGAACGGCGCCGAAAACAGGACAACTTGCGTTGGCGCATGGCCCACTTGGTTGAGGGCCGGAGCTTGTTTGTTTCTTGTGCGCGCCAATCCGGACCTAAGCTAGCCGCGTTGTTCTTGACAGGGTGTGAGGTAGCCACCTCCTGAACTAAGTAGACATGAGGGCGAGATAGGGTATCTGTGGGTGAACAGCCAAGAATCTCCGTATATGTGTTTGTGTGTCAGTGTGTTTGCGAGTTGTGTTTCATGCTCTTATGACTTTGGGTTTGTTTTGTAGTTAGTTCTGTCTTGTATTTGTTGTGGTCTTGCTTGTTGTACTTGCTCGTTTCTCTTTTTCCTTTGGTGTCTGCTTGCTTGCTTGCTTGCTTGCTTGCTTGCTCGCTTGCCTGCTTGCTTGCTTGCTTGCTTCCTCGGCTTGCTTGCTTGCTTGCTGTCTTGTTTGGTCAGTTGGTTGGTTGCGTGGTTCGTGTTCGGCCTGTTGTTGTTTTGTCTGTTTGTGCTTCACCGTCTCTGTCTCTGTACGTGTCTCTGTCTCTGTATGTGGCTGTGTCAATCTCTGTGTCTGCGTTTGTGCCTTTTTCTGTCCGTTTGCCCATCTGTGTCCGTCTGGCTGTCAATCTGCCTGGCTCTGCCTGGCTGCTTCTTTGCTTGCCTGCTTTTCTGTCTGTTTTGTTGTTTGTTTGTTTGCCTGCCTGTCTGTCTGCCTGCTGTCTGTGTGTCCGTCCGCCTGTCTGCTTGCCTGTCTGGCTGCCGCCTGTCTTTCTCTTTGTTTCTTTGTTTGTTTGGTTGTTTGTTTCTTTGTTTGTTTGTTCCTTCGTTTGTTTGTTCGCGTTGTGTTGGTTGTTGGCGTCCTGTACGGGCCACACTTAACGACCGAAGTGGACATGGCATGTTTGTGTATGAAACGTAGTCGAACAGCATGCCCGGCGTTTTTAGATGTCTGCGTCAACAAAGTTCAGACAGCCCCCCGGCAACTTGGGCTGTGTTCTTGCATCACTCGATGGCTTCAGTTGGCAGCCATGTAATTCAGATCTCGCGTTCTTGAGCTTGAAGTGTAATAGTGGTTTGAGGAACATGTCCAAACCTCCGAGGCTTGGCTCAACAACTTTATTTGGTACTGCCCCACGTTTGTCTGGCACACGCAGTGCCATGTACTAGCTGATATTGCGTGGGAAACCTGCATCATTCCGCCCCGTGTCTTTGTGTTTCGTGTTGCTTAATTCTCTCTCCTCCCTTATGGGAGGTTTGAGGGACATTGGCTTTCTCTGGCTGTCAGCGACAATTTGGCGAGGAGCAACAGCTTCAGGTAAACCGGGCTGGCTACACCAACGCTATCCAGGCCTACATGCAGGGCCTTGACTGAATTGCCCTCCGAGGCGATTTGTGGATTTACTCAAGGCCAAAACATGCCGAGGGCCTTCTTTGCGTCCACGCAGCCAGACGAGAGAGCATGGTGCGGCGCTGAACGACCTTCTACCAGATTGGAGACGCTAGAGTTCCGTGGCCACGCCCATAGTCAGCAGGCGACATACCGCCGAGTTTGCAGCTCAACCAGAACCACAAGAAGCCTCCCGCTCTCTTTTTCGCGGGCCAAGCCGTACGTGCTGCAACACTGGCAACACCTGGGTCTTTAATAAGCCGGAGCGGCAGATGCCATTGCAAAGCTCAGCGTTGCGGGAGTGCGTTGCGTGAGGGTCCCTTCCAGTCGTGTAAGTTTGGTAAGGCTTCAGCCTGTCTGCTGGTCATTGACACCCCAGTTGACTTGCTTGTCCTGCGACATGCGGACGTGGCAGGTGTCAACCTTCTGGGCCGTCTTCCTCATAGATTTGACCCTGTATGGCTTCTTGGCAGCAAGCGGGGAGAATTTCCGAAGGGCTCACAGCGCAGCTTCGAAAGTTCGGCCGAACCCCCCTGACCGGAATGTGCTCTCAACACTCTTATTTTCTGGGCCTGCGGCCTCTAGCCGGCTACGCCGCTTTAAAGTTATAACATGTCATGTCATGTTTTTGTATGAGAAACGTATCCTGTGCTATGATATGGCTGGTTGGGTTATGCATGTCGCCCACCCCAACCCCAGATGATGCCGGGGATGTCAGCTTTCTGGGCCTCAGCCGGGCAGAAGGCTGACATGGGGTAGCGCGCGCGCGCCAGAGGCCCCAGAAAGAGCAGCCCAAAAAGAGCTGCGACGCAAATGCAACAAAACGCCGTAAAAATAGCACCGTTTCGCGCGCGCGCACCAGAAGGCCCGAAAACCAGCGGGAAAAAGCAAGGACCGCGCAGCGCGCGAGCCAGCCACAGCAAAAGCAAAACGGACAGATCTCAGCACAGCAGTTTTCGACGGTATTTACAGCGTTTTGTAGAGCGAGGACCCAGCATCGCCGCCATGCCCGGCAGCGCTTGGCGCCAAAATGCGCGAAAATGAGCCTCGCTTGTATCCCTCCGATACCTTCCAAAAAACAGTGCTTCGTGGGTTGAGCAGTTGTTTGAAGGAAGTCTTGATGATGCAGACCAAGCCCGGCTGAAGCATTACCCAGGCCCAACCCCAGACCCTGATGATGTCAGCCACACGGCCGAAAGTGATGCAGAGGTGCCGGATCTAGGCAGCGCGTCACAACCAAGTGGCGAGGGTCGGCGGCGCCAGGGTGCAGCCCCTGTAGCTATTGCTAGCAGGCTAATTGCCTAGCGGCGACCCTGGAGGCGTAGCCGGATTTAAAGGCTGCCGCCCTGTGTCGACCCCCGAGGGAGTGGACGCTTGGCAAGGTGTACCTTCGTTGCACCTATGGATAACATGCGGAGCGCTCAAGTGAAGCCAGTCGTCGCGCAATATCACGGAGTTAACGAGCCACTGGGGCTGGTTGTCCAGAAAGGATTGGCAGGTGTGTCTCCACAGCCCACATGTGCTTACAACCACGATTTGTCTAGAAGTCTTGTTTGTTGTCAAAGCATTTACCGGGGGCTGTCTCCGTATTTCGCGATCACTGCTCACGCAGCGCAGGGCCTGACCATACAAGAAGGCACTGTGGCAGACATCGCGATTCGACCAGGAAATGACCCTTTGACTTGTTACGTAGCCGAGACGCGCGTGGAAGGTCGAGAGCGCCTGCTGAGATTTCGCCCCTTTGCCTTGAACCTTTCCAGCGCGGGGAAGACGTGGGGCGAAACCTGCTGCTCCGAGTGCGGCGAGGAGAAGAGATAGACTGGGAGAAGATCCGACGAGGACACGTCATCGAGAAGCCGTGCAGCGAGCGCCGGGAACAGAAGGAGCCACGTGGTTACACGGCTGGTCAGTGGAAACGCGATGACGCAAGCCGTGTTTGCAAGGAATGCGTAGGCAGGCATGAGCAGAGTGGTCATCCGTGGCAGTGTTGTATGCGCAAGTGCTGGCAGCCCACCGCCGCTTTCCGAGAAAATGGCGAAGCAATGGAGCAGCGCTGTTACGCGTATGTCTGAACTGCAAGGAAACGAAGCGATGCTACACGCGCAGGCAACTAAAGGAAGAAGCAGACTTCAGCGCGGCGGCTTGGCGCAGACGCGACCTATGCCGACAGACGTGCAAGACCTGCAGTCGTAAAGAACGCGGCTGTTGGACACGCGCAAGCTGCGCCACGTCGCGACTAAGGCGGTATTTTGGGCGACACTCGCGACGGCGACGCGGCGGCCCGCACGGCGATCACACGTGCGACGTATGCTTAGCGGAGCGCGACTTGAAACGAACTGCCCGCAGAAGTCAAGAGCGACTGGCGAGAACACGGCGAAACGAAAGCAGAGAATTTTAGCAGAGGTTTGGCGTCTAGTTGGAGAAATGCGAGGGACCCCAGCTGGCAGCGGCAGCAACTGCAGCAAAGAAACCGAAATCCGTGACAGACGGCTGCAAGAACAGGAGCGCGAACCCCCGAAAGCCTGGCCACGAAGGCCCCTTGAAGTGCAGCCCGCTGGCAAGAGTAGCAAGCCGCCGACAGGCGGCAAAAAGAGCCAGTCAGTCAAAATCATTGAAGGCAGCGCTGCGGCCTGCGCTGCGCTCGCGCAACTCGGGGAAGCGCACACATCTCTGAGAGCTGCTGTATTTTGTTGGGACCGTTGCCGACCCGCTTCTGCACTGACTGCGCTGTGGCGACGATGATGATGATTGCAACCTCATGATGACAATCATGAGGACGCGTCGCTTGCATGTCAAGCCGGGTCTAACGGGACACTGAAATGTATATATAAGAGACTTGAGAAGGCGACTCAGCCGAATCATCAGGAGGATCATGAGGATGGATGATAAGCATCACTACGCATCCCCAGCATCCCTAGCAGCTATGATGATAACCACCACTACGCATCCCCGAAACTTCTGCAAGGACGGTTTCCTTCCGCTTCGCGTAGCAAATAATCATGGTTCATCATAGTCATTATCACGACGGTCCTCATTATCCCTTTCTTTCTTTGGTCTTCATGCTTATCATCATTATCATCACAGTAGTCATCATTTCTTATTCGACAGTCTTGGTAGAACAATGATAGTCGCCATGGCTCGAAATGTCCTCCCCATGAATGCTGGAGGACGCTTCATGATAGTTATCCTTGCACTCGAAATGTCCTCCCTGTGAATGCTGGAGGACGCTTGATGATAGTTATCCTTACAGTCGAAATCTCCTCTCCATGAATGCTGCAGGACGGTAAGCATCCTTCTTAGTATCATCGTCATCATCGTCACCTATCTTCGCTATCATCATTGTCGGAACACACAAGCCGTCAACTGTGCGGCCTGCCATCAAGGCTTCGCAACAGAGTTGCGGGGCCCCCCCCGCGTCGCCGCAACCAAACGCCAGACTTCTGCAAGGTTCTGCAAGGACGGTTTCCTTCCGCTTAAATCATCACGGTTCATCATAGTCATCATCATGACGGTCCTCATCATCCCTTTCTTTCTTTGGTCTTCATGCTTATCATCATTATCATCACAATAATCACCATTTCCTATTCGACAGTCTTGGTAGAACGATGATAGTCGTCATGACTCGAAATGTCCCCCCCATGATGCTACGCTTCATGACAGTTATCCTTGCATTTGAAATGTCCTCCCTGTGAATTTTGGAGGACGCTTGGTGATAGCTACCCTTACAGTCAAAATTTCCTCTCCATGAATATTGCAGGACGCTGATCATCATTCTTAGTATCATCGTCATCATCGTCACCTATCTTCGCTATCATCGTTGTCTTGACATGCATAGAGAAAAGATAGAAAAGACTTGAGAAGACGAATCATGACGATGATCGTGAGGGTGGATGATAAGCATCACTACGCATCTCTAGCATCCCTAGCAGCGATGATGATAACCATCACTACGCATCCCCGGCGTCTCCAGCAGCGATGATGATAGGCGTGACAACGCATCGCTTGCGTGCCAAGCCGGGTCTAACAGGACACTTGAAATCTGAATAGCAATGATACAGAAAAGACTTGAGAAAACGAGTCATGACAAGGATCCTGAGCATGGATGATAAGCATCACTACGCATCCTGAGCATCCCTAGCAGCGATGATGATAACCCCCCCCATCATCTCCAGTAGCGATCACCCATCGCTTGCATGTCAAGCCGGACGCTTGAACAGTATATAGAGAAGACTTGAGATGACGACGATCATGAACGTGGATGATAAGCATCACTACGCATCTCTAGCACCCCTGGCAGGGATGATGATAACCTTCACTACGCATTGCTTGCATGTCAAGCCGGGTCTAACGGGACACTTGAGAAGTATATAGAAACGACTTGAAGACGAATCGTGACGACGATCATGAGGGTGGATGATAAGCATCACTACGCGTCTCTAGCACCCCTAGCAGCGATGATGATAACCATCGCTACGCATCGCTTGCATGTTCAGCCGGGTCTAAAGGGACACTTGACATGAATTTAGACAAGATAGAAAAGACTTGAGAAGACGAAACATGACGACGATCATGAGTGTGGATGATAAGCATGACTACGCATCTCTAGCATCCCCAGCAGCGATGATGATAACCATCGCTACGCGTCGCCGGCATCTCCAGCAGCGATGATGATAAGCATGACTACGCATCGCTTGCCTGCCAAGTCGGGTCTAACGGGACACTTGAAATGTATATAGCAAAGATATAGAAAAGACTTGAGAAAACGAGTCATGACGAGGATCCTGAGCCATCCTGAGCATGCCTAGCAGCGATGATGATAACCCCCCCCAGCGTTTCCAGCAGCGACAGCATCTCTGGCAGGGACCGAAGGGGTCGGCAGAGTTTTCTGTTGTTTTCCAGGAAGCCTTAAACCGGCACCAACCCGGCCCCTTATTGTGTGGCATGGTATGTAGTGTGAAAGTCGCGGCTTTGATTGTCTCTGCCCCAAGGCGGCTCACATTCTGTTCTGGCCTGGGTCATAATTTTCTTTTCGCTTGAGGCTACGTGCTGTTCGCAGACACCCGCTACGCGGAGGCGCGCCCGGTAGTTTACCAAAAGATCTTGTTGCTTGCGATGTTTGCAAGACTTGGTGCCACGTCTTTGTGGTAAAACAAAGCGCGAAATGTTGACAAGCAACACTGTACGTTACTGCGATTATTGTCAAGCCTGAGTGTCTCTGGGCAATCAATACGCGCGTTGTGTTTTCGTTGCATCAGCAACACCCACACTCGTCGCAGAATGATCGGTCACGTTTTGTTCTGGCTCTGCGGATTGGTCTTTTGCTTTGTTTGCTTGGACCCTTGTTTTGGAGACCTTGAAAGTTAGGATGTTTTTCCGCTACGAACAGCTTGCAATATTGTTACGACATGACACGCTGTGTGATTGCGGCTCAGAGCCTGTCGTGCGATACTTGGTGTGTCGGTCTCAGAAAGGAGTGTCAAAATGTAATGTGGTTCAGATCGGCTCAGATGCTGCAAGTTGGTAACGTAAGTTGGAAATTGCGCGTTGGGCCGATGCCACTTGCCTGCTCATCACTTTCTTGTGGCAGGCAAATGTTGGCTCACGCAAGTCTTTGCTATTTGACCTTCTCATGGGTGACTTCTTTGCGGTCAACCGTTGTGCTCAGGTTCTTGCACGCTGCGGCGTTTGGCTGGGCCTTGATCATGTTGGCGTCGCTATGCCTCACTTGCTGGGCAGGTTCTGTGGCTGCCACGTTTAAAGCTCTAGCAGCGGTGCTGGGTGGCATGGTGCCACAACGTTGGTGGTCGTTTTCCAAGCTGCCTTTCCTATCATTTGAAGATTGTTGCGAGTGCCACTGCCACTTACCGGCGCACGCATGGAATCTACAAGTTGGAAGCCGCCGCCGGAAATTGCAGCGCTGGATGAGGGCGCTGGCACCAGTTTGCGATTTTGTTTGTTTGTCGTGGCACGTTTTCACGTTTGCTGCGCTACCGCTGATCTCCGGCAGTTGCTGTGTTTTTTTGCGACTGGGTTTTGACATGACCGGGCCCAAGCAAAATGCTTGCAGTGAGAATTCAGCTCACTCAAGCATCTTTTTGGGAATCTTAAAGTGTAGGTCATTGTGTCCCCAAATCCTGCTCGAGATTTTGAAAGAGTCGTGCAATTGTCGGTGAGAATATGGTTTGTTGGTTTCACCAGTCCATATTTTGCCTGGTGTGCTGCACCAGGTTGTCCCATGTTGCTGATATCACGACATTTGCGAACTTGTGGTTTCATTACGAGCAATGCCCATACTAAGTACGTGGCTAGCCCTGCCCATTCGCGAGTCAGTCCCTGGCTTGCCAGAGGCCCTGCCTGGGATGCCAGATAGCTACCCGGACGGCGAGCAGGGCAGCCAGGAGAGAGAGACAGCAGGCAGAGAGAGCAAGAGAGAGAGAGAGAGAGAGAGAGAGAGAGAGAGGGAAGAGATAGAGAGAGACAGAGAGAGACAAAGAGAGAGAGAGAGAGAGAGCGAGACGGGCGCGGATTCACCCCAGGTCGAGAAGATGCGACGACTGTGACACCGATGTCTTTCACACCCGAGCAATTCGGCCTGCAGTATTTTGTTCGCTCCCGGTTTGCCTGTTAACCCTTTGCTCGCACTGCGCATCGTCCACTGGACCTGCGCAGACGTCGGGGCTCTTCATCCAACTGTCCTGTACAGTGGCTTGTCTTTTCTCCTGAATTGTCGATTGCGGGCTTGCTTGAACGCGCCGCTGCTCAAACTGACAACACTCACAAAATGCCCCGCAGCCCTCCACACCCCTGTGTCGCGCAGCAAGTCAGACTGGAAATCGTGCGACGAGGACCTCAGTGGCTGTTGTTTGGCGCCGAGCAGTCAGAGCAGATCCCAACCCTACTATGCGGGAAAGGGCCGGGTCTGGCGCATTTCAATCCCGAATCGCTTAGCAGAGTGATGTAAAAAACTGACGAAGGTTGGGCCCCTCTTGAGAAGGTGTGTTCTTTTGGCGAAAAAGCCTGTCGTGCCACGAGTGTAAGGCCAGACAAAACCCATCAGATCAGCTGCAAACTATGCTAAGTTGTGTCACTTGCAAGAGTGCTTGGCAGCTCTTATCGCTCAAAGTACTCCGCAAATCTCACAACATGGCCAGCTCAGCCACAAGGTGAAGCATTGCCAAACATGCGGCTGGTGCATGGAGGCTGGCCCGAAATCGTTCAGCGCCTGGTCAAGGCGCCCGACAATGCCCTCTTCATTTTTTACCCTTGGCCGCGCTCCCAAACATGTTGAGAGCCAGGGCTGCCCAGCCAGAGGTGTTATTGCAGTGTTACTGTGAACAGTGCTGTCGTTGCACGCTTGCTGGGTTTGGCGCGCTGGCGTTGCCTTGTTTGTTTTCAAGCTGCTTGCGCGGCAGTGGCGAACCTGCGGATAACTTGTGACGTGAGATGAACGAAAGTATTGAGGGCAGAACCGTTCCGGGCCACGCAAGCATTGCAGGTGGCTGTTTGGTTTCAGGCTGCTTTGCGGCTGTTTCAGTCATCAACACTAGGTTCCTTGCAGAGTCTCTCCAACGAGGTTCCGCAGCCGATTTGGCACACTCAGGGCGTTCTAACAAGGATGCACACGAATCATAATTTTAGAGAAACGCTCGGTTCTGTCAATCATTGCTCGGCCGCGGCTGCTTGCATGCACAGGGGCTTAGTCCAGAGAAAAACGCATTGCCCCATCTCTTGCGGAGCCTTTCCAGAGCACAATTTTGGAAGGGCAGGGTGCTTGACAGATCCGACCGCTTTGGATCCTTGGCTCCAGTCGCGCCCGTTCTACCCAAGTCTGTTGCGCTCAATGGAGATTGGTTCTGAGGCGCGGGTTAGCGCTGAGTAACCCACTCATGTGTGTGAGCTTGAGGGCAAGAGACGCAAAGGCCATTAATTGACAAACCGGCAGGGGCGGTTTTTCTGTTTTTCTTTTTCTTCTTTGCTTTTGTCTTTCCCTGTTCTTTCTTTTTCGCTGTGTTGGCGCGTCTTCGTTTTTTTCGTGTGTTTCTCCGTCTCCTGGCGCTTAGCTTCCGATGTCTCTTTCCTTCTCTCTTCCTCTTTCCCGGCTTTTTCTTTTCTCTGTCCTATTTCTCTTTCTCTTTTCTCTTCGTTTTCCTTTTCCCTCTGTGTTGCTATCTCGCGCATTCCTTTTTCCGAACGCGTAGGCAGAATTGAAGGTTGTGGGTCTGGAGGCCTGCGGGTCAGGAGGTGGCCAACTTCTATGTGTTCACGTGCGCTTGTTTCCGCAAACGTCGCAACGTGTCCGCAAGGCGTCTGCAAGCCCCCTCGCGCGCAACTGCGGGAAATTTGACGCGCCGCTCAATATATCTGCCAGTGCGCGTTTGGGGGTTAGAGTTTCGATTGTGGATGTGTGTGAGGGTGTCTTTTGAGGTTTTTGTCTTCGCGGGTTGTCTTCTGACGCGTGTCTCGGAGCTTTGAACATTTCTTGCTTGCGAATGTGAAGGGGCGCATTTTTGGGGTCTTGGCTGGATGTTGACGATGTTGCGCGGGCTTGGTTGGGCTTGGATAAGTTTATGGAGGATGTAGTTGGTCCTGTCTTGGCGTGTCTTGGGGAGTGTGCTTGGGGTCATGCCGCGGGGCGGATGTTTTTGAGGATACGTGCTGTCGGGTGTGTCTTTTGGGGTGTGTTTTCGGGAATGTTAGATTGCTTTGCCCATGTTTGCATTCTTTTTCGCGGTCGCTGTCAGGCTTTGTTTGCGTCCTTGTTTTATGTTCTCTCCTGCCGTCCTGCATATCCATTTCTTCCTTAGCATTTGTTCTTTGTTTCTTTGTTTCTTTCTTTCCTGCCTGTCTGTCGCCTGCCTGTCCGTCCATCCCTGTCTCTATCTGTGCTAACGATGCCTCCGACTTGTTCCCATCGACAAGCCGACATGGTTTTCTGAGTTGCTGGACTCACAGGACACCATCGAGATAACCGTGGTGACTTTGAGCGGCAAGGCAGTGATCCACTTCCCGGCCCTCCGCTATGTTTGCACTGAGGCAAGCGCTTCAGCAACGGGTCGGGCTTTCTCCACTTGACAGGTTTGGGGTTGTTAGGTTTCAAGCGACGTCCGTGCACGTTGATAGCTGTGATAGCTCGGACAGCTGTGACAATCTCTGACCGCGACAGCTATGACAGACCTCACCTTGACAGACGGAATTCAATCGACCCGCCGCAGCTCACTGGCAGCTCGCGTGACGATGCGAGGCAGAACCAGGCATGAACAAATAGAGAGAGGTTGGTTGCGAAATAAACAAAACCATTGGGAACACCCGCTGGCCTTGTGGGCTAGCTGGCTTTGACCGCAGCTCGCCTATCAACGTCCATTGTGTTTTACCCGTCGGGGCTCTCGGTGAAGGATCTTTTCAGCATCGTCGAGACGGCTTGCGGATCCTCAAGCTTCCATCTGATCTTCAAGGCCGGGTCTCAAAAAACTGGTTTCCTGTTGTCGAACCTCAAGAGTTTGGCGCGCCTGTGTGTTTGTTTTGCGTGTGCGCGTGTGTTTTTTTTTGTGTCTGTCTGTGTCGCTCTTCTCTCTCTTTCTCTCTGTGTTTGTCTGAAAGTGTACTCTTTGGATTACGGCGCCCCAGGGTCAGGCTCTCAACCGGGGCACGGAGCAGCCCCTGCTGCGAGCCAGCTCGCCAGCCCTTCTGCAGCTTGCTGTAGGCAGCTGCAAAGTTCGGGGCCGGGCAGGCAGGTTTGAGCCTATCAGAGGCCAGATGTCAGTTTGCAGGTTTGGGAGGGCAAAGCAAAAAGGTCCACGATTGTTCATGGACATTGGCTGCGCACGCCCTCAAGTGCTACTGCAACGGCGCGTGCGCCTGCGCGTATATCTACACGGATACGAAACAAACATGTCTATCTACGTATATTACGATGTTCCTGCCTGGCCACGCGCGAAAGTGTAAGCTGCACCCGCTTAGCCACAGCTGCAGCATTCTGAACACAAGGGCCTGGAGGCAGTAGGCAACCACGGGGCGCGGCCAGAAAAGGAAAACCGTGGCACAGTAGGATGATTGGAGCCAGGTGTCCCAGATTGGAGCAGCAGTCCTTCTTACTCTGATCAGGTCTAGCAGATTCAACCGAACAAATTGACGCTTGCAGAAGGACGGTCGTTCAAAATGTATTGACCTACACATGGTTCCGTACGCGACGCCGGCTCGAGATCAGGCCCTGGCCAGTAAACTCATGGCGCCCATCACCAAGCAGGCCGAAAACCCAACCCATGTCATTCTTGACAATGGTCGCAAAACCCATGCGTAGTTGGTTTGCGACCGAGAGACTCATCAAGGCAACCAAACCATATCCGCATCGGAAGAAGTATGCACACGTGCCATGTAACACAAGGTTCACTATCGCCAATGGGACGTATAAGGTTGACTGGACTCTCTCATTCTTCTTCAACACGTCACCACCTACGGTGACATAGGCATCCTTAAGCAAGGACAAGTTCCGATTTTGCTTAGCGCCGGTCAGATGCAGAACCTTCACCGAGAGCACTCCTCAATGTGACAAGATCAGGCGCTGTCGGTGTGCTTCGACAACCGACACCGGTGTCCAGCAGCGGTCATGCAATGTTTGGTCTTGCAGCCTTCTGCAGGCTTCAGGACAGCAACTAAGGCAATCGATGACGACAAGATCAAGCCACTGGCACATCCATCACTGCTCACCACTGCCTATCCAGCAGAGCAACAACCACGGAACCTGCGGTTCCCACATTAGTACCGACAGCAGGCGCAACGGAAACCGTAGGACGCACCAACAATGACCACTGGATAGCTGACCACGCAGCCAGACACAGAGTTTCAACCAAAGCACAAACGCGTTCCAGATCAAAACAAACGACAGCTGTCTTCCGATGGAAGGCAGACAGGCGGTGGATAAGGGCGGTTCGTCACATTCCCACTTGCCATACAACACACACACACGACTCTCGAAACCAGAAGAGCTACGTAAACTTCACCTGCAACATCATCGCACGTCAAAAAAATGATTTACACTCAGAACTCGAGTTTTGCACCTGCCTAAGGAGATCTACCACGTCTACGAGAAGATCCGAGTAGAGTGCGAACCCCGCCAGAAGTCTGCGATGGCACCCTGGCGCGGCAAGACGAGGGGCCTTCGAGCTGAGTCTTTCGGAGAGTTGACATTCATTGGTCACTGTCAAAACCCCTTAGAGAGTTCATAAACAAACTATCGGAATGTGGATGCAAAGCCAACAAGCAACCGTACCCGGTGTTTACTTCACCAGAAGCACGTCCAATCTTCAAGTTGCGAGCCATCAAGCTCCTTGTCAACAAGTCGGAAGACGGTTCAGATATGTTCAGATAGATACGAAGGACATCCTAAATGGGAAGAGTTCTACAACGAGCGTGGATACCTACGGTTCATCTCAGAGAAAGGCAGAGAAACAATATCCTCCACATCCTCCACATGTCTTGCAGCCCACGAAGACGAAGCAGGTCCGGACCAGTGGCGGCATGTCGAGAACCAACGTCCTAACGTTGAACCTTGGAAATCTAGAGAGATGTCCAAAATACCACAGCAACCGGAGGCAAGGAGCTCTGAAAATTTCAATCCTCTTGGGCGTGACCCGACGCAACCAGCCCATGTCCTCAAGACTCAGATGAATTCCTGAGCCCAAGCGGGCAGGGCGCCTGCGTGGGGGCCGGACACGGAGGTATTGTGACCCCAAGGAGGGCGCGAAGGAGTTGAGCGACGAGCCGCGGAAAAAACCGGCGCGTTGAGCGCAACAACAAGGCCGAGACGACGGCTCCGACCATCGCGCGCGAGACCAAGGGAGAACACAAAAGAACCTATGTACACAGATCCAGACTTCATTCCTTACAGCGGGCGTCTATCACCATGAGCGCAGCGCCACAGCTAAACACACCAAGATTCGCGAACCGGCGATTGAAACTCATGGTCGGCATCCTGAGAGGCGACGCAAATCCCGGGCGCGCCAGACTCGGCCAGGAAACAAAGGAAACATTGCTTTTTGGGGAAGAACGGCGCGGACTGGCACCACCCGTTGGTTCTACGTCCGAGAGCCCGAACATCTCCGAGAGGACACACATCCACCTGATCAACCGATCGTCCGCCGTTACAACGGCCTACTATTCCAAGATTCTGCTTGCGCAAGATCTGCGTTTGGAAGAGTTTTCTGTCGCATGTCCTGTTCGCTTCGGATGTCGCGAAATTTCTCACCATGTTTCCAGGAGTAGCCCATGTTTTTCAAGCTTCAAATCGTACACATATATTGGCATCGATTTATCCAAGATGTGACTGAATAACCAGAAAACATTGCGCCGCAGCCGGCAGTTTAGATTGGCTGGGGCACAATTGTCCAATGTCCTATCACTGCGCTTTTTCCCATAATCCGCACAGTTTGGAGCCGAGTGATAAAATCGCTCTATCGACTTGGCGCCCCCTGTGTGCAACCTCAAGGAGGGTGGTGGAGGCAGAGACGTACACATATCATATAAAATTATACATATATCTGCGCATATGTGTATGTGTGGGGCCGAAGGGGGCAAAGGTCTGTCCACGTGCAGGCTGTGTGCGTGAATGGCTGCCTGCGCGCGTGCGTGCGTGTGTGCGAGTGTTTGTGCGTACGTGCGCGCGTGTAAGCGTGTGCTCTTAAAGGGGGACGTGCTACCCACGTATGTGCAGAGCCAGACGCCGACTCTGAGAGGCATGGACCTGGGCAAGCAGCCCAAGTTTTCAACAGGCGCAGCTTCTTGGGTGTGGTGTTGAGCCGGGCGTCTCGCGGACAGATGCACAGATTGGTTGGATGTTGTTATTGGAAGTATGTAGCGTGTAGCCGCCTCGCCTGGCATTTTTTGACGGCCGACAGGCTGATTGCAGGCCTTGGAATCTTTGCAGGCATTTGGTCAGAAGCAAAAACAGCTGCGGTGTGTGTGTGTGTGTGGGTGTGCGTGTCTGCGTCTCTGTGCGTGCGTGTGCGCGTGCGCGTGCGTGTGTGGGTGGGTGGGCGTGTGTGTGTGTGTGAGTGTGTGACTGTGTGAGTGTGTGACTGTGTGCGCGTGTTTGCGTGTTTGCGTGTGTGTGTGTGTGTGTGTGTGTCTGTGTGTCTGTGTGTGTGTCTGTGTGTCTGTGTGTCTGTGTGTCTGTGTGTCTGTGTGTCTGTGTGTCTGTGCGTCTGTGCGTCTGTGCGTCTGTGCGTCTGTGTCTGTGCGTGTGTCTGTGGTTGTGTCTGTGCGTGTGTCTGTGCGTGTGTCTGTGCGCGTGTCTGTGCGTGTGTCTGTGCGTGTGTCTGTGCGTGTGTCTGTGCGTGTCTGTGCGTGTCTGTGTGTGTGTGTCTCTGTGTGTCTCTGTGTGTCTCTGTGTGTCTGTCTGTGTGTCTCTGTGTGTCTGTGTGTGTCTGTCTGCGTCTCTGTGTGTCTCTGTGTGTCTCTGTGTGTCTCTGTGTGTCTGTGTGT
>CAUJNA010002702.1:581819-696819 GCA_963377175.1 Effrenium voratum | reverse complement strand
ACTGAGAAATGATTTGAACCAAGCTGAAACCAGGGCCGTCCATGGAAAAGCAAACTGACCTGAAAAGAAAACGTTTTCAAGGGTGCCGGATACGAAGCCCAGGCACCCATCCGGCCGGGGATTCCGAAGTGTTCCATGCTTGGGCTCGCCCACCAAACACTGACATGATACTCCGCACTGTATTGGCAACTGCTGTCTGTGCAAGCTACATGTTGATTTGTTGTGGGTCGACGGCCAGCAGAAATTTCTTCAGAAAGGCTAGACCTTTTTGCAAAGCCAGCAATCAGGTGATACTTGCTGTTAATGGCACCTGACAATGGATTCCAGCAGTCTGTAGGAGCCCACACTTGTAAATTTTCAGACGACCAGATCCTGTTTGAATCCTCTCTGTTGCCAAAACTGGAAACTAGATGAAACCAGTTTCAGTTGGGTTTGAAGGGACACCTGCGTATTTGTGATATTTGTGTACTTAGCCATGAAGACGAGGCGGGCAGCCGTCCGGGATAGCTCAGCCCGGAGCCTTGCAGCTGCTTTGGCGGCTTCTCCGAATTCGGCCTTCTTGGGTGAAGCGCAGGGATCCTCAAACAGGCGTGTTTCATGGGGAGAGACTCACCAAGGCTTCCGACGGGTGCAAGATATCCCCGCCCCCCCCTGCCACCCCCACCCCCAGCAACCCCGGCCCAGGCGTGACTTTTGACTGCAGGCCGCTTATGAACATCGGGCAAAGCCCAACTTGGTCAAACAAAACGTGAAGTGTGATGTTTCAGCCAACCTCCCGCTTGCCCTTCTGAAGAACATTCTTGCCCGAAGGATCGCTTAACAAAACAGACAAACCTGTCAATGTTGGCGAAGGTTCTCGGAACATAGGCGCTTGATGGGAATCTTGTTTGTTCAGCGTCGCGCCCTTTTCTTGCGGCAGAAGGCAATGAAGGGACGAATAGATCACCAAGAAAGTTACCATTTGGGTTGGAAATAAGACGTGCTGCTCGTTACAAGCCGCGCAAATTCTAGAACCACGTAAATGCATGGATATAAACTCATGCACACCCAATTGAAACCATGCCAATCCTGATAACCAAGAGTGAGAAACGCAACAACAACAGCAACAACAGCAACAGCATCAACAGCACCACCAACCACAACAACGACAAAATCAACAGCAACAGCAACAGAAAAAAACAACAGCAACAACAACAACAACAACAACAACAACAACATCAGAAACCGCAGTAGCAGCAGCAACAGCAAAACAAAAACAACAAATATAACAACACCAGCACGAACAAGAACAGCAGCAGCAACAACTAGAACAAAAACAGGACCATCAACAGCAACAACAACAACAACCACAACACCACCGCCACCAACAATCAACAACAGCAGCAACAACAGCAACACAGCAACAGCAACAAGAACAACAACAGCAACAGCAGCAGCAGCAACAACAACAATACCAACACCACCAACAGCAACTGCAATTGCAACAGTAACAGCATCAACAGCGGCAGCGACAACGACTGCGACAGCGACAACGACAACAACACCACCAACAACATCAGCATCAACAGCAACAACAACCACAACGACAGCAACAAAAGCAAAAGCAACAACACCGGTAACAAAGAAAGGACAGCAACAGCAACAGCAAAAGCAACAACAGCAACGGCGACAGCAGCAGCAACAATTTAGCAGTAACAGCAGTCACAACAGCAGCAGCAACAACAACAGCAACAGCAACAGCAACAGCACCACCAGCAGCTGCTGCTGCTGCTGATGAGCCGCTGATGTCTTCAGCAGTAGCAGCAACAACAACATTAACAACAACAAGAAAGCCAACATTATCATCGACATCAACAACAACAACAACAACAACAACAACAACAACAACGCAACAACACAAGCACCACCACCAGCACATCGACAACACCGACACCAACACCAGCACCAAAACCAACAGCCAACAGCCGCAACAAGAACAAGAACAACAACGACCACAACCACAACCGCCACAACAACCACAACAACCACAACAACCACCACAACCACCACAACCACCACAACCACCAGAACCACAACCACAACCACAACCACAACAACAAAAAACAACAGCGGTAACAACAACAACAACAACAACAACAACCGCGACAACAGCAACACCAGCAACAACAGCAACAACAACAGCAACAGCAACACAGCAACAACAGCAGCACCAGCAACAACAGCAACAACCACAACAACCGCAACCACAGCCACAACCACAACCACTACCACAACCACAACCACAACCACACACACAGACAACAACCGCAACAACAACAGCAACAAGAACAATGCCAAGAGCAAGAACAAGAACAACGAGAGCAAGAACAGCCACAACAGCAGCAACAACAACAACAGCAACAGCAACAGTAACAGCACCATCAGCAGCAGCAGCTGCTGCTGCTGCTGCTGATGAGCTGCTGATGTCTTCAGCAATAGCAGCAGCAACAACAACAAGAAAGCCAACATCATCATCGACATCATCAACACCAACAACGCAACAACACAACCACCACCACCACCACACCGACAACACCGACACCAACACCAACAGCAACACCAAAACCAACACCAGCCAACAACAAGAACAACAACAACAACAAGCGCCGCAACCACAACCACAACCGCAAGCACAACAACAACCACAACCGCAACAACTACAACAACCACGACAACCACAACAACCGCAACAACCATCACAACCACCAGAACCGCCAGAACCACAACCACAACCACAACCACAACCAAGCGAAACAACTGCAGCAGCAACAACCGCGACAACAGCAACACCAGCAACAGCAGCAACAACAACAGCAACACAGCAGCAACAGCTGCGCCAGCAACAACAGCGACAACCACAACAACCGCAACCACAGCCACAACCATAACCACAACCGCAACCACACACACAG
Source organism: Effrenium voratum (assembly GCA_963377175.1). Classification (NCBI taxonomy): domain Eukaryota; class Dinophyceae; order Suessiales; family Symbiodiniaceae; genus Effrenium; species Effrenium voratum. Next base: position 693,868 of record CAUJNA010002702.1, on the reverse strand, counting down.
ACAACAACCGCAACAACGACAGCAACAAGAACAATGCCAAGAGCAAGAACAAGAACAACGAGAGCAAGAACGGCAACAGCAACAGCATCAACAGGAACAAAAAGTACAACCACACCACAACAGCAACAACACCGACACCAACACCAACAGCAACAATAGCGCCAAAAGAACAACCACAAGGGCAAGAAGAAACAGAAGAAAACAAATACAAGTAATAATGATAAGAAGAAGACGACCGATCCGAGGAAGAAGTGTAATAGTGTCACCAAACAACAACTGATAATCAGAACAGCAGCAACGAGCGACAGCAACGCTAGCGACAGCTACGTTAACAACCGCGACACCAACGATAACAACACTAGTGCCCGCAACACAGGCGACAACAACGCTAGCAACAGCAACAAAACAGAAACAACAGCAACACTGGGAACAGCAACAGCAACGACACTAGCAACCGCAGCGGCAGCAACAACAGCAGCAACCGAAACAGCAACAGCAAGTGCTGCAGTAGAATGATTGAGGTAAGCGTGACAGCCCTGGCGCGCGGATCGTGAGGAAACCAGTTTTTTGCACGAGTCTGGCCCGTTGTTGCTAAGGTTCGTATGTGTTTTATGTCAGTACCCACCGGCAGAGAACACTCATACTTGGCTCCAGCAAAGGCAGATACTCCCAGTTGCCACAGATGTTTCTTTCGGAAAACACAACCGACTTGAGAACAAAGCGGGTTTGGGAAGCAACTTAGGTATATGTTTATGTGCAGCAGCTAACACCGACCAGAAGGTTGCAGCGCTCCGCCCTTTCTCTGCGTCCGATTTGAAGGAGCTCTAATTTTACAAGTCGGGGCATCCCGCCTGGCCATGCCTGCGATTAATTTGATTTCAACTCTGCCGCGCCGTGCGGCGCACAAGCGCGAGCTGATTTCCAGATCTCTCGAAACATTGCTCAGATGAGGCTTGACTGTCAAGCAGGGAAGAGACCTTGACTATCGTTCTGTCGTGCGCCAGAGTCCGACTGAAGGCTAGTAGGAGACATTCCGACCCTGGGCATGCTTGTTTGATGCTGGGTTTTGGTTTTAATTCAAGCTGTCTTTCCGGAAGTTCCTCCCTTTCAACGCTCAACGCAATAAAGTTGGGGCAGCGTTGCTGTTTTTTAGGTGCGCCTATTGAGACAAAAGGTTCCGCAATCGCTAAGCTGTGTGTTCGGCCAACGAAGCAGATGCAAAATCGCTTTAGGTTCAAATTTTGTTGAATTGAACATCGTTTTCGCTTTCGTGTTTGTTTTGAAAGATGGGCCATGTCCAGGCAGGCTGCCGCTGCACGAGGCCGCCTGGGGTCACGCGCCATTTGCCGTTGCGGTGCTGCTGGGGGCCGCCTTCCCAAAGGCCATCCAGGTGTGCGCCACACACAATCCACATGTCTTGTCACGCATGTGACACGTGCGCGCACTGGCGTATGCAAATCCACATGGCCACTGCCTTGAGTTGGCGATTGGACAGGCCCAGCTTGTCCCCCCCTCTAGCAAAGCAGCGCCTCACGCAACTGCCCAGGACCGCCACAACCGCAGCGCGGACGCTCAGTGCGCTTCAAGGGTGACGCGCGATTGACATCCGGCAACCGCCTTGCATTTCGAAGTGGAGGAAGGCCAGCAAGCGCAGTTGTTGGGAAGCAGCGATGCGTTCAACTCGCATTCCTTTCAGCATCAGACCTTTACAATCCCTAGGCCCTGATGTAACTCGTTTCCAGGCTTTCATGGTGGTGCGCTTTGTTATGAGTTCGCTTCATTTGCAGTTGTCACACGCGTGCGACGGTTTTCCCCAAGCCAAGAAGAGTCAGCTGTAGTTGCCCTTCGGGGCCGCAGTTTGCAAGTTCAAAGCCCCACTCTTTCTTGACAGGCGGCTGAAGGAAGAATATCCGGCTGTGAAGCCATGCCAAAACAGACTGGCTGAGCTGCGAAAGCGCCAGAAAACTGGAGGCCGGGAGTCCCCCATGGACTTGGGCCGCTACGTGCATGGGCGCCGCTTCTCTTGGCTGGAAGAGCTTCAGGCAGCGATCTGTTTGAGTTCGTCTTCATGCTGATGAAACCACCTAGATCTCATAGAGCTCATTTGGGTTGAAGCCGCAGGCCTTGAGCTGTTTCGACTGCGCCCTTGGAGATCCCACCCGCAGTGGTAGGCGGAGCCTTGGTGCCATGAATCGGCCTTTGGCCGCGGACTGGATGGACTATCTGCGGCAGAACCGCACGATGCTTCCGCGAGAACCGCGGCGCCACCAGGCCGCTGGACAGGCCGGAATCACTTGCTCGTCCGGACACCACTGAAAAACGCTTCTTGCTTTGGCGAAAAGGAGGACGACGACCTGCGTGGACAAGGAGTTTCAGGGGGCTCCGATTCGTGAGTTACTTAGGCCGTATGAGCTAAGAAGGGTTTTGGTGTCGTGAGGACAAGATAACTCAGAGCGTGAAATTTCACTTCCTAGTGTTGCCAAGGCCCCCTTGCAGATTCCCGGTACTGACTTTAGCAACCCCCCGAAATAGTTGGATCAGGGCCTCTTGTTGCCCCTTTGTCCGAATGTTTGCCCTTACTTTTTTTGCAAAGAAGTTATCTTAAATTTGGTAGTTTGCGGACCACTGGCAAAATGAATTGCCTTGATCCAAGGCCGTTGCCCGTTGAGCTTGGGAGAGCTCGGTTAGGTGACCCACCCTTGTCATGTGAAAGGCTAAGGCTTTAAACTCAGAATTTCAACAACCCCCCAAAATGGACACTAAAGAGGACCCAAAACAGTCGCATTAAAGAGGATCAGGGCGTCCTACGGGCGTCCCCGTTTGTGCGAATGTTTTGGTAGAGAAGTTATCTTGAAGTTGGTGGTTCCGGAACCCATTTCTATCGTTTGCCCGGATTTGTTTGCCAGACTTCTTTTTTGGTCGGGGGCTCGCCTGTGCCCGTCAGATTGGGTTCGCTTGTGCCCGTCGGATTGGGGTCGCTTGTGCCCGTCTCTTGTTGAATCTGTGCGGCGCACTGTGTTTCTCTCCCATTCTTACGGACCTTTTTGAGTTGGTTTTGAGGTGGGAAACTAGCAGGGAAACCGGCGGGTGCCTGACAAAATAACAACCACATGGCTTCCACGGACGTGGCTCTATAGATGGACAACCAAACCCAGAAAGAAATCCACCGCCTCCACGCTTTGACAGGCTTGGTCTCTTGGGCGAGCCTGCGCCATCGTGCGCGTGAGAAATCGTGGAACGATTTGGCGATTGAGGAAACACAGTTCAGTTTTAGTTCAGAAAGGTTGTTTGGTTTTGGGTTGTTTTTGGTTTAGGTTTTTGGTTCAGAAATACGAGGTTTGGTTGGAAACAGGAGGTTTCCAGTTGCGCCAGTTCAAACTGGGTTGAACCATTGGAATGGTGGTTTTGGGTTGTTTTTGGTTTAGGTTTTTGGTTCAGAAATGCGAGATCTGGTTGGAGAAGCTTCTCAGCGGAGCGCAGCACGGCACAGACAAGCTCCTCGGGCGGCGCACGCTATTACCCCCCCCCCCCGAGGTTGGACTACCGGGGCCTCAATCGTGGCCCCAATAAAGAATACCTCTTGGTTGTCCCTGAACCTATTCCGGTGAAGTCAAATGAATAGGCCACGCAGTTGGTAAAAGAGATATGTTATTGTAGATGCTGCAAGCACTCTTGTTTGACCGCAAGGTAGTGTCAAGTCACCAGGCCTGTGCAATATGGTTGCGAACCAAATGGCAGCGGAGGATCTACACATAGCACATGTTGCCTATGAGTGGATTCTTGGTTCAGCAGGAAGCAAAACAAGAAACAATACAGACACAAATTTCGCTCCACTCATGGCACAGTGAATTGGTGTAAAACTGGCCTTTGGTTCGACAGGCCTGAATATTACTGTACCGTAGCCATATGAACGACTTGTAAACGCTTTCCGGCGATTTCTATTCCCGGCTGAATCTGTGCCACACACACGATCGACGATTGAAACAAAAGAGACACTGTGAGACCTAGGATGGTGAGAATTTCCGGGGGGCCAGCAGGCCAATGTCCGGAGCGAAAGTCATTATTCTGAAAATGAATATCCATTGGATCTCAGAGCAATTCCAAAATCACATCTGGAAAGAATCACATCTGCACTGCGGAATATGGTCATAAGTGACCCAATAGTAGCCTTGGTCTCGAACATCCCAGCGGTTCTTCGAATATCGATCTCGACGATCAATCTGAGCTTGGGAAATATTCGGTGGCCAGCTGACATTCTCCCCCACAGAAGGATCCCGTTGGTCATCAACTTGTACCTCTCAGCGGATGTGACACTATAGTCGTGATGCTCGATGTCCTGTGGATCATCAGCTTGATTGTCAGTGTCAACGGATTGATCTCTCAGAAAATTCTTCTTCGCTTGTATGTGTCATCTCCTTGGCCTTGGACCAATGGAATACGTGAGTGATAATGCAGTCCAACACGCCATAGAATGGATCTGTCTCGAACCTTCTCTCGGTCTTGAAGTTCAGGGCTGCTTCGATCAAGGATCTGAGAGATGCACTGGTTTTTGAGGTGATCGTGATCATGTTGGTCTGATCTGTCTGCAGGCTGTTCACGGCTCTTCTGAACTCTTCAGTTGCTGCGGAAAGAATCGAACACATGGGATTCATGACCAACTGCTTCTTATGGCACTGATTCGCTGCGGAAGTTGCGTCGCCGGTGATAATGTCGGTAAGGAGTAGGGCTCCTCGATAAAGGAATTTCATCAGATTGCGATAGGTGCTAGGATTTGGTGGAGCTCGTCTCGTAGTGGTATACACCTACAGTATGGAATGGAAGTCCGGCTCGGTGCGCAATGGACCTCAGAAAGTCTGCGTGTTTGTCGTCAGGAACGGTAGGCAGTTCCTCGTAGCTGTCTTTGTCCATCTCCAAGTGCAGGATTCTTACGAGAATGTTTGCAGTCCATGTTTGCCTCTTGGAGGACTGGTGGATCTCTGTGGCGAGTGTATGTCGTGGATGCACCGGGTCGCTTACGTTGAAAAAAAACTCAGGAATCATCTGAATCGGATAGCAATCCATGATACACACGGAAGTTTGCGCCGGTCATCGCCCGCCTTTTGGATTTGTTGATAGCCAGTCGGTTCAGAAGTTCGACCGGGCGGGGTGATCGCCTTTCACAAAACACCCGATTCCCTTTGCGGCACCTTGCGAGATGACAATTCCTGTGTATCCTGCATTTTGAATTGTCTCACGAACAAGCTGGTTCAGGATGCCGTCTGCTTCTTGAAAACATAGGATGTGAGCAGAGTTGTTGCGAACCATGCCAAGGATCACTGAGTCAGAAAGCGCTCCTGCCTTCTTATCAGGATAAATAGGAGGTCGTTCCGAATCTGTGATATTGTTATTCCTGGTGGATCTCATGACCTTCTTCCTGCCGGCTGGATCATGACCTGAAAGCTCTGTGGTTCCTTTGGCAATCGGATCGGAAAACCACATTCAGGTTGGCATGTGTCGCTTCTGCTCTTGGGAATATAGTTCTTCTGGTTTGAATTTGTTTTCCATGGCCTTAATGCTTGCCAGTTGGATCTTTGTAATGCGGTCTTGGGGATGAAGGTTCCATCTCCAGGATCTTCTGCTTCTCGTGGGGAAATCTTGAAGTCATGGCTCGGTAGGTAGCTCTTGAGTTCCATGGCTTCAGCCTTCATATTCTTGGCGAGAGTCTCCCAGCATTGTTCTTGCAAATAGAAATTAGGTGCATCAAGTCCTGGTTTGGAAGGAGACAAAGTTTCGTCCTTCCGGGTCTTGGTGATGTTGACCTTCAGCAGGCGGGTTCCTAGGTCGACTCCACCATGGTTCCACCTGTGGAAATAACCTTTCCCTTCAACCACATACCTCCGGATCCCTTACTCGCATCAGGTTTGATCTTCTTGGACTTGTCCTCACTCCAGCAGAAAATCTTGTCACCGATCGCAATGGGCTTGGAACTTAGTCGTAGGTGTTGAGCAAGATCTCTTCGGACATCTTCTGATTGTCTGGCTTCTTGATATGATTGTTGCGCTAAGTGTCTGATCTGACCTGCTGTCAGTTCTTCTTGTGTTTTAGAAATCGGCGGTGTAGCTATATCAAGTTGAACAGGCTCTGCTGGTCTTCTGCCGAATGCTAGCTCAAGCGGAGTCACGCCACCATATGTGACTGATCGGTTCCTTGCTGTTGCTGCTGCCTTGACAAGCTGTCTATATGTTGCTGCCTTTAAGGATGCTGGTGCTATGCCTGTCTTGATGGAATTCAGCATCAGTGAGACTTGTCTGTCTCTTGATGAGACGGACAGCTGTCTCTGCTCGGTTTGCCCAAGGTTTGTTGGGACCTAAGGAAATTGGTCTTATGTCAAGACTGTTGTCGAATAACTCCCAGCTTGGAGCCACGAATGCTTGGTCTCCAACAACACATTTGGGTTGTAAGTGGTATTTGTCAAAGTAATTGCGCAACAGTGGAATGTTGGACTCTACTTCAGTAGTTAGAAGGGTCGTGGCTCCATCAAGGATCGCTAGCACATTGATGTGTTCATCATTTTATAAGGGAACATGACAGCGGTCAACGAGTGTCAACTCGCCAAATTGTTCAGCTCTTAAACCGCTAGTCCTGCAGCGGGAAGGTGCCTTCTGACAGGATTCGCGCTCAGTGCGGATCTTGTCGCACAGATCATAGATCTCCTTTGGCAAACGGAGCGCGCGGGTCCTGAACTTGGACTGTTCTCCTGACACGTGGTGTGACGTTTAAGGTGAAGTTTGCGTAGCTCTTCTGGTTTTGCTAGTCGCTTGTGGATTCGTTGAAGTGCAATTGGTAGAGTTGCTGGCGGTTCGTGCGGCGCACATCTGTTGATGCATGCGGTGCTGGTGGAGCAGCGGGATCGGCTGGCTCAGTGGCATGCCGGCCTGGTGCTGGTATGATCCTGTCTGCTGTCGCTTGTGCCTTCAATTCGTCTGGTGAGAGTGGTGTCTCTGAGAATTTGAATTTCGCTGAGCCAATCCACAACTCTGGTGCTGTTTTTGTTGTTGCCGCCAATTAGCCTCTACTGTGGATAGTGGCTCTTCTGTCTCTGGTATCCTTTTCTTGGTTGACAAGTCTTGCTGGTGTCAGGTGCGAAAAAAGCTCTCCTCTTACACTTGTGAACTCTGTGGAGTTCGTTGGTTGCGCGGTTGATTATCCAGTGATCGTTGTTCAAATCCCAGATGGTCTCAATGCCGTCTTCTGCCGGCGCCCTTGCTGCTGACTTCTTCTCGGATGTCTTGGCCGCATATGCAGCGGCAATTAAAGATGGTTGCGCCAGTGGTTTGGTCATGTCGTCATCGACTGCATTTGCTGCTGTGATTATGTCGTGCTTTTTGCAAAATGCTGCTAGATCAAACATTGCGTGACCACTGCGCGACCACTACTGGATATGGGCACTGGTTGCTTGCACATGCCGAATGCTTGATGTAATCTTGTCGCATTGAATGGTCATGTGAAGATTTCGCATCTGATCTAAGCTCAGCAGGATTGGTACCTGCCCTTGCTCGAGGATGTCTATGTAGGTAACCATGGGTGGTTGAGTGTTGAAGTACAGTCGGAGAGTCCAACCTTAGGTTGCTGACCGTTGGCAAAAGTGAACCTAGTGTTGCAGGGGGCGAAGTCGTAAGTCATCCAATGTGGATATGGTTCAATTGCCTTTATGAATCTCTCCACTGCATACCAACTGCCCATGGACTTTGGGCAACCATTGTCAAGAACGACATGGGTTGGATGGTCGGCCTGGTTCAGCACGGGCGCCATGAGTTTGCTGCCAGGGCCTGAGCTCTTTGTGGCGTTGCATGCGGAATCATGTCGTGGGCGCCTACTTCTACTAGCATCAACTTCTTCAGTTGACTTTGCTATGTATGCCTTTCAACCATCTTCGTTGCATTTGTAAAGGGAGCTGTTGCCCCAATCTGTGGTGTAATTACTCCAAGCCTCTTGGGCTGGCTCTGCCGATGGAATCACAGGATGCTGTGTAGCGTCCTAGACCTCGGTGGTGTGTTCCGTGTCAAAGGTTTTTGTCGTTCCTTTTCCACGGATTCTTTGAGCCTTTCTTTCCCCAGTCTGCTTGATCGGTGGTGATCTCATCGGCCATGTTAGCCTTGCCGCCGGTCGGTGCTTTTCTGAAAAGGTTAAAGCTGCCTTGTCGGCGCTTTCCCTTGCCTCTTCCTTTTCTTCCTTTTCCGCCCTTCCGGGTCTAAGGGTTCGTCGTTTCAATTTCTGTAGGGCAAACGCATCATGGTCTTCTAACTGCCAGAATGACTCTTCATCTTCCAGCGGGCAAAAACCTTCCGCTCCTTCTTCATCTTGAACCCAGAATCCTTCTTCTCCTTCATATTCTCCTGTTTCAAGAATGTAGCAGGTTCGGGATTGACTTCCGCTGCTAGGACGGATGTTCGGGTCCTGAATGTTGGTTGTGGTTGTGATGAACAGTTCATGATACTGTGCCTTGACAGCTTCATATGTGAACTGTGGAAGTTGAACGCCCCGGAGTGACATAACTTGCTCTGGGTGATGAAAAACAAGGCAATAAGGTTGTCTAACAAAGGAAAAGTTTGTGTATGTTGCGTTTGTCGTCCTGTAGCAAATTTGTTAAATACTTCAGGATCTGCTGGATCCAATATGACTGGATCTGGGATGATAGGTGCAGCCGCTCCTCGCGCCTGTCCTGCCATCATCTGTTGAGCTTGTGCGACTTGTTCAGCGTATTGTTCATGTCGTCGCCGGTTCGCCTCTTGAATCGCCTTAACATCTTCACGCCTGGCTCAATCGCAACAGAATCTCGAATTTGCTTATGAAAGTCGCAAATTCACCCGTATGCCGGCGATGATTGAAGAAACTGAGGAACCTGCACAGGAACACATTCTGGGAGCCCTTTAAAAAATCCCCTCAGGGCTGTGAGGAAATAATCAACTCCGCTGTCAGGATCAACAAGTCTGGTTGTTGTCCAGGAGCTCTCTGTAAATAAGGGCATCATGGGTAAGTCGACTCTTCAACAACGGTCCTTGCCGATGAGTTTCGACTTGTGTGAATGTGACCCAGCCCCGTACCAGATCTTCATGCCGGAGCCAACTAACTCGGCCACCAAACGATGGTGGCAATTTTGCATTCGAAAGATTGATGTTCTCCTCATTGGTGGACACATCTCCGCCGTGGCGGCCTGCAAAGGCAACGCAGGATCTGTCATAGACAAGTCAACGTGCTCCGCTACCACGATTGAGGTTGGATTACCTGGGCCTCAATTGTGGCCCCATGAAGAATACCTTGCGGTTGTCCCTGAACCTATTCCGGTGAAGTCAAATGAATAGGCCACGTAGTTGGTAAAAGAAATATGTTATTGTAGATGCTGCAAGCACTCTTGTTTGACCGCAAGGTAGTGTCAAGTCACCAGGCCTGTGCAATATGGTTGTGAACCAAATGGCAGCGGAGGATCTACACATAGCACATGTTGCCTGTGAGTGGATTCTTGGTTCAGCAGGAAGCAAAACAAGAAACACCCCCTCCCCCCCTCCCCCCCTTCCCTCCTCACACAGGCCACACGCATGGCGCAGCTGCTGGGGCGGCGTGCGCTATTCCGCCCCCTCCCTGCCCACGCCCGCCACAGCACTGCAAATGACCATGGGCGCAAGTGATCTTTTTTTAATGGGCGTAAGTGATGCTGTTGAAGCAAAATGGGCGCAAGTGATCCCATGGGCGCAAGTGATCCCATGGGCGCAAGTGATCCCAATCGTGCGGGCGCAAGTGATCCCTCCACCTTCTTTTTTGATTTTTTGGAGAAAAACTTGCCACAATCGAGGGCCTCCAAGCAGTCCAACGATCCTGAATTAGGAAGAGACTTTACGCAACACATGCTACCGCCTTTAAAGCGTGGCGAAATCATGCCTGCGGACTGCAGCGGGTTGTCTCCGCAGCGCAGCACCCCTCGCGGTACGTCTCATGTTCAGTTTGAGGATGGCAACGAGATCACGACCGACGACAGCTGGCAAGGACGTCCTGCAGGTCTGCGTGGCAACGCCGCCTTACTGATCCAGCATCAGCGCCGGAGGCAACGCAGATACTCTGACGCACCCACTGGAGCAAATGACCCGCCGCCGACAACGAGGCGGCCGGAACCGACAGCCGGATGCGCAGCAAGGAAAATGGAAGAGTGCGGGAGCCAGCGTGGAATCGTTGCGCAAGGTGAGACTCCTGATCTTTGCGTGCCGCCGCAGCCGCTTTCACTAGCAATGGCTTCGTTGCGGACCACGTCAACCAGATGCTCAATGCCAAGGAACAAAAAAGCCGAGCCCCAGAGAAGGCGAGAATGCTAGGCTGATCAAAGCGGCCACCGTTGCGAAGCCAAGAGTGGTGGAAGACCGGTGCGGTGGAGAAGTTGACGAGACCAAGCAAAACTTCGCAGCAGGTGGTTCGCCAGCGTCGGCAAACCACCGACACGTTCCAAAGCCCAGAGCGCAAGCCCGATGTCTGCCCCCATGTTCATGAATACCCACAACGCCGAGCGGGTCAAGGTTTCAGCGCGGGGGACGCGCCTACAGCGCGGCTCGCGCTGGGAGATGTCAGATGCAAGGGGCGCCAGCTGATTTCAGCAGCAGCAGCCATGGGAACCCCTCCAAGACGACAGTCGCCATCAGCCGCAGCATGACCAACCTGGCAACAGCAGAAAGCCAACATCGAATTTGAGGTCTACACGCTACATTGCTTTCCATCACGCAGAATTGTGGGAGGCGCCGCGCCTTCATCGTCCATCGCAACCGCAGCGATGATGCGGAGACCGACGCGCCAGCTAGTACCCATCGGCCTTCGTGCGAGCTCTGAGGCACGCCAACGCCAAGGAGGAAGTGATCAATTTCAAGAAATGCAACGCTCCCCCCCAAGGCCCCCCTCAAAAGTGAAGGGTGGTTTAAGGATTGTCCTTTTGGCAAGGACAATTGAGCTTAGTTAGGCTCAATTAGGCCAAATTAGGCTAGTTGGCTAAAACCGCATTTTGCAAATAAGCCTAGAAAAAAGCCTAGTTTAAGCTCAACCGAGCCTTGCCAAACCCGCCCAACATTAGCTCTGTCAGTTGATCGGCGTCTGCGTTTCTCCCATCTCACGTTTGTGAAATCAGTCCAGACGCTGAAATTTGACTCTGTGACATACTGGGATGGTCAGCGTGAGCGTGTCAGCATGGAAAACCCCCTCCACTCCCAACAACTTTCAGACGGTTTAAGCCGTCTTTGGCTTAAAGCGCCCTTAACATTTTTGGGGGGCGCCGTGTAAATAGCGTCATTTTGTGGCACCCCCAAAAATTCCAATTTGATTTAAACTCGTGAGTAGGTAAGCAGCAGTAGCTGGTGAGAGATCTCCCTAGTCTAAACTCGTGGGATGGCAGGACACAAAGGCAGTAGGTGAGCAGCAGTAGCTGGTGAGAATCTCTCTGGTCTAAACTCGCCGTGGGAGGGCACAAAGGCAGCAGGTGACTTGCAGTAGCTTGAGAAATCTCCCTGGTCTAAACTCGTGTGATGGCAGGACACAAAGGCAGCAGGTGGGCAACATAAATAGGCGGCCTGGCCGCCTCCGTCCCTCTCCTTCTGGCGCTGGCCGCGCTGACAAAGGATGCGAAAGCACCAACCAAAAGGCAGCGCCGCAGCTTCGAGTGAGCGGCATCTGCTGCCCACGCGCATATGTATATATTTATGTATATCTATAATTTGCTGCCCACCCCCCATGCCCACGGCATCTGCTGCCCCAGCGCATCTGCTGCCCAGCTTCGGATGGGCGAGGCGGAAGGCGATTTTTGGAGCAAGGAATATTGAACAACCCTCTGTGTGTGTGTGTGTGCGGAGTGGCGGAATACCCCTGCCACCAGATTTGATTATGATTACAACCGCAGGGGGCGCAGGCCCATGGAGGCGACCTTTGCCAACGAAGCTAGCCACCATGGGGGAAGCGCGGATTGATTCTTGCATGGATCTGAGGATTCAACGCGGTGACTTTGCCGCCAGGCCTTCGTGCTTGGAGGGGTCGAAGTCATGGTTGCCGCGCTCCTCGTGCACAACTGCAAACTGTTCAGAGGGTTTTCCCGACATACAAACTTGGATTCCAGCACGGCGCGTGGCCTTGTTTCCAGTCCAGCGTGGCGAAGGCGCTTTTTTCCTGCAGGTCTTGGTCAAGGAGTTGGGCTACCGCATCAACCGTACGACCAGTGCGCCTTGCCTCTGGGCGCCGAGGAGCGAGGTGACGAGGTTCCCACTCAAGAACATCGGCGTGCTTTGGGGACAAGCTGCGCTTCAGCAACGGTGGAACTGCAGTCAGAGGACCTCGCCGCGGGCTATGCCGGACGTCGCATCAGAACCGCCTCAAGCAGGCGGTCTTGGAGAAGAAGACGCTGAAGAAGAACGCCAGCGAAGTTGCGCTGACAGCCGCCGAGGAAACGCAACCGTGGGGGACTATCACTCCAATCAATTGGGTGGCTCGCGAAGGGCGCCCTGATGCCTCTGCCAGCGCGCTGGTCAGGCGTTCCCCAACCCGTTCAACTGCGTGGTTACGAAGACCAGAGGCCACAACGGCGTGCTCCGCATCTTCAGCATCCCGGACAACAAAATCCGCCACGCCGCGTCTTGATTGTGGACAGCTCCTACCCGACAGGCAAGCCGCAGCGTGGGGACCCACGGTCAACGGTCGTTTCCTCACAGATCCCAAGGCTCACCGACCCAAACCTGACAGCAGGAGGAACTCCGTAACAAGCTTTGGGGGCTGATGAAACCACCTACTAGAGCTGTTGGTCTCATTTGGATTTGTTCCGCAGGCCTTGAGCTGTTTGCTTGAGCTGTTTGGGCCGTGCCCCGGAAATGTTCTTAGGGATCCCACCCTTAGTGCGAATGTGCTGATTTTGCGTGACTAATTTGTTGTGTATTTCAATGTGCGAGCCAGTTGCAGCAAATTCGTAGTAGGAAAATATGAATTCAACCAGCCATGCGAAAAGGTAAGATTGTTGGACATTGAAAAATGTCACAGGAACAGTTGTACACTGAAAAGCGTGCGGGTTTAGTACAGGGTTGGGCGCAGGATTGGCGCGAAGCCTCACATTGGCGCGTCAAACCTCTAACCCAAAAATAGCATGCGCCCCGTACGTATTGACATCTTTGGGATGGACTTTGAACAATCTTGCACTGGCTTGGCAAGATTCGGATCGGCAGCCTCAAAACGGGAAACGCTCTGCTTTCTCTTTGCGGGCGCGGACGGGTTTGGAGCGTTCCATACTTGCGCACCAGGATGCAATGTTTGCTCGCAGGGTGAGCGAGAAAAGGGGCAGCTGATTGGTTGACAATGTATCATGAGAAGACATGCTTTACATGATGTTTGACGATTTTAAAATCCAGTTGCGCAATTGAACTGCAACACGGGTGCCCGGCAGGAGTCTTATGCTCTCAACACTTTTGTCCCGAGCTTCGCAGCCTCAAAGTGCCTTTGACCTTCTGCTGAACTCATGCTCGCAGCCAAGATTTCTCTCGGGCTGCAGGGCCCAGCGCGCTCATCTTAAAGGCAACCCTCAAGGCTCACGGCTGGGGCAACTCGTGGTTTTGCTCAACGCATATGTCAAAGACCCTTCCAGCGTGGATCTTCTCCCATTCCCGTCAAACTACTCTTGAATGGTGGACAAGTCCCAACATCCTCCATGTGATGTCAGCTTGCCCCACTCCTTTTGCAGAGCGGCCCCCGCCTTGGCGTTAGCAGCTTGCTCCTTGCTCACCGGCCCAGCGACAGGAGGGCGGGCGGAAAAACTCTTCGGGCGATGTGTCCATGACTTCCCCCAGTGCTCCAACCACAACGCAGCAGCGGCAACGCCTGAAGTACCAAACCCAACAGATCCTCCCTGATTCGCTTGGCTTTTTGTACAATTGATGCATCGTCGCAGCTTTTCCTTGTCCGCTGTTGTCCCCATCTTATGCTGGCGGCTCCTTAGGTTTTGTATGCCTTACGGCCCTGGAACAGTTTCCATTTCGGAGCTTGCCCATTTCAAGTGTTTTTGTGTGGCCTGTTCGTGGAACATCCGCTTAGCACAGCACGGAACCTGCAAGTTTTGACCAGCTGTTCAGTCGGTAATGGCTGCTCGTTCGGGAGCGCTCGGTAAGGGTGGCTGGGCGGTAAAGCGAGACGCGAGAGCTTTTGAGGGAGGAAAGTTTTCGGAATCCAGCGGGACTTGGGCTTGAAGAGGCTGGCTTTGTTTGGCTTCAAGGCCCAAGGGGAGAGCTTGGCCCTCCAGACCACGAACGGATTTCCACGAGGAAGTGCTAATTGCACTCAGTGCTTGAAACGTAGCAGCCTCTTTGACCTTTGAAAATCTTGACCTTCCACTCACAGCAGTTTTGATTTTGCAAATCCGTCGGGCACGCGGGTACGCTTCAGCCCTGCGCCCTGCGGCTCCGGGGTGCTGCGCAGCTGCTGGCACGCCTGGGGGCTTTGAAGCGCGCGCAGGCCGAGCTTGGTGGGGCTTCCTTGGTTTGGGAATTTGATGGCGTACCCATAAATAGTTGTATATATAGCTGTAAAGGCTTTTTGTTATCAAAGTAGGTGGCAACTTGACAAGGGCGCACTCCGAAATGCACACACCCATTTTGGTTTTTTGGGCTTTACTTTAACTGTGTAGGGTAATCTCATCTGGTGTCAGCATCAAGGGCTTGGGCAAAAGCAAAGCTGCCATCACACCTTTCCCTTTTTGTCATCAATGTGTTGCAGATGGTAAGTTGGCTGGAAGTCCAAATGTCGTGATCTTGTCTGGATGATGGTGGTGATGAAGGTTCTGACTTCTTAGTCTAGCCGAACAAGCAAGGACTTCTGCGAGGCTCCCTGACACCTGCCGCCTGCGTGCCACTGGGACGCAGACCCTCGCCAAAGGGCGCAAACTGCAGAGCAGCAATCATTCGCTAGGAAAAATGCCGGATAAGAAATTAGTAAGTCGAAAGACGCTACTGTAAGAGCGACTTGATGCTCGTGGTAAGCAATGCCTCGGCGCGTGTGGGCATTTTGTTTTAAACCTCTTTCTTGGTTTCATCTTCCCATCAGTTGTAGCAATGTCTACGAACTGACATGCGATCTGCGTGCCAGCAATTGATGGCAAGCATACAACACCCGCCGTGTTGCAGGATCGAGCGCTCGCAAAGGCTTGGAGCAGCATGCCGTGATGGAGTTGTTGCCTCGACCAAAAATCGTTCAGGGGGCTGAGATAACGGGATGGCTGCGCAAGGTAGAGGATGGATGGTGTCATTGCTTTTCGGTGTACTGACCTGGCAGCTGGGCTACAGCTCGAGGGGGAAGCGTCTTTACGTTTTTGCAAACATTCCTGTCAATCCAACTTTGAAGTTTGCTTCAGAGTCGGGGCTGTGGCCCTGCGCAGGCGCGGAGCCTGCAGTCCTGCATACTTTCAGGACCGGGCAAACTTGGAAAATGGGGAACTCTGATACCGCAAGGGACGTACAGATGTTCACCCAAAGGAAGAGCCAGCTATTGCGTGACAAACAGATAGCTGTGACATGTCACCAATTTGACAGACACATAACTTCAAGAGACATGGATGTGTGCAAAAAAAAGCTCTGAAAAACGATGAAGGACCAGAAAATATATAGATGCAGAAACGGGAAGTGCACAAACCACGCCTGACACAAAACGGTCTCGGAATGGTCCCCGGAGATGGGCAAGGTTTGACTTACGTGGCAGGCGAACACATTTCGTGAGAGCCGCGGGACTTTCGCAAGGTCCAGCGCAGATTTTGTGGCAGGAGTATGAAAAGATGAATACACCAGCATAGACCATATAGCGTACGCGCCTGCGGCAGCGCCCCAGCCAGCGCTCACCGCGCCTCAAAGCACCCGCGCCAGCGCCCCAATCTACATGCCCCCCAGCGCCCAGCCGTCAATGTTGCAATTTCTTTCCCTCTTCAAGAGATTTCAGAATTCTTGGACGAAACGCTGGGGAATAGTAAGATACAGAGGTCCCGGAGACGGGTCTTTCAGCGCGAAGGTTTCGCAAGGCTACTTCCGCAAGGTCAGGTGTAGCTGGATAGATGGATTCAATGGAGAAAGAGGAAGAGAGAGAGAGAGAGAGAGAGAGAGAGAGAGAGAGAGAGAGAGAGAGAGAGAGAGAGAGAGAGAGAAGAGGCAGGAGCGACGCGTTCACAAGGTCAAGCGCAGATTTCTTGGCAGGCGCCGCGATCAGGCGATCAGGTAAAGGCAAGTGGCCAGATCTCCAGATTTGGAGCAACAGTTTATCAGATTCGGGGTTTGGAAGAAGAAGCGATCCTAGGACCTTTCCCGCAGTCTCAAAGAACATTAATTGAAGAGAGTGTTTAGGGTTTGGGGTTTCCCCTTTGGAAGAGGGGCGCGCTAGCGCGGGCTTCGGAGCACTTTGGAAGGCAAGTGGCCAGATCTCCAGATTTGGAGCATGGATGGCCATTTTTACATTGCGCTATGAACCGTTTACCAGCTGGCCAAGCCCAGATTCGGATTTGGAAGAAGACGCAACCCTAAGACCTTTCCCTCTCACAGGACAGAACCCTTCTGGAAGAAAAGGGACCAAAGGAGCGGACATTATGGGAGCACTGGTGTGTTGAGGTTTAAATATTCAGTGAAGAGAGTGTTTAGGGATTAGCGCGGGCTTTGAACCACTTTGAGATTCTGGGCAGGCGCTGCACTTCCGCAAGGTCAGGTGCAGCTGGATAGATAGATAGAGCCAATGGAAAAAGAAATAGAGCGGCAGGTGGGACACTTTCACACAGTCAGGTACAGATTTCGTGGCAGGCGCAGCGCTTTCGCAAGGTAAAGTGCAGATTTCGTGGCAGGCGCAGCGCTTTCTCAAGATCGTGGCAAGCGCAGCACTTTCGCAAGGTCAAGAAGATGGCGTTGCAGGCTGATGGAAATATGGATAGGTCGAAGATGGATAGATAGACAGATAGAGAGACAGATAGATGAGAAGACACATGGACACACAGAAAGAGATTGACAGATAGCAAGTAGCAAAAAAGTGGGTCACTTCAGGCATTCAGAAGCCCCTCCTTTCAGGCCATTGTGGGACCTCTAACTGCTTCGCCGCCTCTCTCAGCTCTGCTGAGCTGCTTTGGGCGCTGTAGCCAAGAAATTCCTCAGCTTGTTGCAAAAAAGTGAGCAGGGATGTCACTCAGCAAGCCGCTTGCAGCAGCAGCTTTTTCTTTGTTTGGAACTGAAACCTTCAAGAAGTGCGTCATTTTCAGGCAGTCCGCCCATGGTTTAAGCCTTACCAACCTGAAAGTTGCCGAGTTCCAGGCCCGACGCTTGCCAGGTTCCCCCGCCCCCCGGTGAGACTAAAATGAGTGCTGCCGCACCTTAAGCCAAAACTGTTTTTCAGAAAGTCTGTGTTTGATTCCACCAACAGGTTAAACATCGGCAGGCCCGAGTTGAACCCTGAGCAAGCCCCCTAGCCTCAACCTGAACAAACCCGAAAGTTTCAAACCTATTTCAACAAGAGCAGCGCGCCAATGCCTCCGCCGAGCTACGACCAGCTGGCCCGGGACATCGAGGCTCTCCTTCGCCGTACGAGTGAAAATGCGTGTCGCAGCACATGTAAAGAAGCATGAAAAAAGTCACAGCCCAAGCTCACAAGCTGAAGACGAGGGTCTGCATCCCGACCAGTGGTACCTCATTCATTGACCCCGGATCAAGATCGCCTTCCGCGTCAGGAACACGACGCCACCAACCCGCTGGCGCCGGCCACTCCGAACCCCGCCTGTTTCATCCAGAGGATCCAGATCTTCAACATCAAGTGCACGATCTGCTGAAGGGCCGCTAGTACAACCAGAACAAGGCCGCGGAGGGCTTCGACGAGTTGCAATAGAGCGGCTACGCGTGCTGCTGTGCCCCACCATGGTGGGCATCCTGCGCTGCGGGAAGACGCCGCAGCTCCTGGTGCTCAAGCTGGAGTTTGCCGACGCCACGCCACACTGAGCACCGACTTCGAGATCCAGGTCGTTTTAGGCGCTCGTGGAGTTGTTCAATCGGGCGTTCCTCTCAGGAAGGTCCCTGGTGTTCAGCTACCCCGCGGCGCACACGCAGCAGTCGACGGTGCCGACGGGCGTGGCGGAGCCGTCGCGCGCGCCTTCACTAAACTGATGGGAGCGCTTCTGGGCGGGGAAGATCCACTTGCTTGCCAACGTGCCCGGCGCAGCCAGGCAGAAGGACACCCTCCTGGAGTCGCAGATGCAGCTGGGCAGAATGCAGTACCCGCACAACCCAATGAAAGGGAGCCTCGGAGCCCTTCCACTTCCTCTCGGTCTTGCGGGACCTACGACGACACGGTGCGCAACATCGACATCGATCGCGGGCTTCCCGACCGAAGATGCCCCTGAGCGGCGTCAGCACCCGTTCGGGCGACTGGTTCACTTTCAAGGCACTTGACCGTACGACGACGGACGTGTTCATCTACCTGATAGCTACCAGCTCTTGCGCACGGGGGTGTCGGTGCTGGACTAGCAGGGCTCCGTGAAGCTTGGAGGGTGCGGGCTCGATTCCACCCTGGCGCGGGCTATGCTCCAACTTTTTAATGCGATCCCTAGAGAAGTATTTTTCCCTTGACGTGGTCCGAGACGGATCTTTTAGCCTCCAGCCCGGTGATCCTTAGAAGAATATTCTACCCCGGCCCGAGACGGATCTTCCCAAGACGGATCTTCCCGAGACGTATCTTTTCACCTCAGCCCGGTGAGCGCCTCTCCTTAGAATAAAATTCTACCCTGGCCCGAGACGGATCCCGAGACGGATCTTTTTACCTCCAGCCCGAGACGGATCTTTTTGCCTCCAGCGCGGTGACCTTAGAATAATATTCTAGGCCCGAGACGGATCTTTTTACCTCCAGCCTGGTGAGCGCCTCTCCTTAGAATAATATTGTACCCCGGCCCGAGACGAATCTTCCAGAGACGGATCTTCCCGAGACGGATCTTTTTAACATTATACTCCGGCCCGAGACGGATCTTCCCGAAACAGATCCTCCCGAGACGGAGACGGATCTTTTTACTTTCAGCCCGGTGAGCGCATCTCCTTAGAATAACATTATACCCCGGCCCGAGACGGATCATTCCCGAGACGGATCTTCCCAAGACGGCTCTTTTGTCTCCAGCCCGGTGAGCGCCTCTCCTTAGAATAATATTCTACCCTGACCCGAGACGGATCTTTTTGCCTCCTGTTCGGTGAGCGCCTCTCCTTAGAATAATAGTCTACCCTGGCCCGAGACGTCTTTTTGCTTCCTGCCCGGTGCGCGCCTCTCCTTAGAATAGTATTTCCCCAGGCCCGAGACGGATCTTTTTATCTCCAGCCCGGTGAGCGCCTCTCCTTAGAATAATTTTCTACCCTGGCCCGAGACGGATCTTTTTGCCTACAGCCCGGTGAGCGCCTCTCCTTAGAATAATATTCTACCCTGGCCCAAGACGGATCTTCCCGAGCCAAGAGCTGTCATATTGGCCTCCATGTTCATGGACAGTTGGGTCTCTGCACATTCGGGCAGTGCGCTTGCTCTTGGTTTTGGAGCGCCAGTAGTTGTTGAGCTCCTGAGTGCCAGTTGGAGACGCCACCCTCAAAGATTCGTCCTTGATGCCCAACCCTTGTTCCATTGCGTCTCTTTCTCCTTGCCAGGGGTATAGCCATTTGAGGGCAGTGTCTCATTCTTGAGCATGAAACGCTTGGCGGTGTCATCTCGTTCAACCATGGCATCCTTGCTGGAAACCCACCCAAGGTGTTTTGAACCACCTTCAGACTTGCACCTCTGGGCTAAATCCTTCTTGCAGGTGGCGCCAGCCTGTACATGCCAAATCGAGCTGTCTTCATGATGAGCTCGCGAAAGTGGAGTGGCCCCTTTGCAGGGCATGCCCATTGATGAGTCGTATTGCATGCATGGCCCCTCAAAGGTGACACCACACACTAGCAACAAGTATGATTGAACCAGCGCAACAACCATTCTGGGCTCTAAAGTTGATGACGTTCAAGAGTTTTTGTTGTTCTGTTTTCCCAGCCGCAGCAGAACTTTTCAACGGTGACTTATCCACAGCCCTGCTCTTGTCACTTGCTCCCTTGGATGCCTTTTTGCGCGACATGATGGTAGCTGAGGGGCGGTAAGCTACATGCTCCATCCAGGCAGCTTTACAAGCGCAAATATGAAAGTTATACAGGGTTGGAAAAGTTACAGCGTAAAGGAAACCAGGGTTGAAAAAGTTAAGCAATTCAACCTTCTTCAACTCTTCTCAACCTTACCAGTTTGTGAGCCATCTGGTTGAACCCTGTCAGTCGTGAACACACGCACATTTGCAGTCCAGCTCTTCACTGCTCATGCATGTTCATGGACAAGACAACCCCCCATTGCATATCAGTGCCCCCCGCAGAGGATGCAATTGCAAATCCGTTCAGCGCACGATGTCAGCAGCAATCGCGCCGCCTGCTCCTTCTGTTCACTTTTCACTTGCATCCTCCTGATGCTCTGGGTGAGGGTTGTTCAAGCTCCTAGGCGTTGGATTATACAACTTGTTGGATTTGCACCTGCTGAAAAGATGTGCCATCCACCGCGAGCCAGTGGAACCACAGTCATCGGGGCCATGCCTAAATTCAGCTGAAGCGTTTGCCAGCAAAGTTTGCCGTTGCCAGCGCTTGCTTCAGGGCCTGCAACAGGTGTAGGAGTTACTTTATCATCGCTGCCGCAAGCTCAGACCCAGCGCAACAACCTTCCTCAGCAACAGGCTTGCCCGATCGGCGCACCCTCACCAATAGGCTCCAGCTCCTCCTGCATTGCCATGGCAATGCAGGAACACCAGTGGAGGCAGCGTGGGGAGCCTTTTCTTTTCTTTTGGCTGCGCTTTGACCTTTGGAAGTTGGTGGC
Source organism: Effrenium voratum (assembly GCA_963377175.1). NCBI lineage: Eukaryota > Dinophyceae > Suessiales > Symbiodiniaceae > Effrenium > Effrenium voratum. The sequence continues at coordinate 672,970 of CAUJNA010002702.1, read as the reverse complement.
CGTTGAAGTTTGGCTATTTTTAACCTCCTCAGCAGCGGGCTCATCGTTGCTTCCCTTTCGTGCACCTTTGATGCCTGCCAGCTCTTTGTTTGGCGCCCCTATTCTTTGGCTTCCAGCTCTGCCAGGTTTTTTGGTATTTGGAGCGGGGTTGCTTTGGCTGTTGCAGCTCTGCAGCCCTCCCAGCTCGGTCGGTTGTGCTGCAACTAGTTGGGGTGCACACATGTCATGGCACTCCTGCGCAGGAGTGCTTGCAACAACAATGACGGGCATCGAGAAGTTTATGTGCGAGTTGAAACCTTCCGACTGAAAAGCAGCACACACCAACACACAAACATAGAAGAGTGTGTGGCTCACACGCAAACCCTCATTACAGCACACTCCCTGGCGCAACTGCGCCTCCAATCCGCGCTGGCTGCACTACCGCCGCATATAGCCAGCTCCTGCTGTTGACCCTCCTGTTGTCGAGGATGCCCCTCCCATTGACTCACTGCTGCGTATCACCTCACCTTTGGCAGGCGGAGGAGGCGAGCGCCGCCTAGCTGGCCGTTGGGGCTGCCGCCGTATGAAGGCCAATCTGATGACTGGTTAGCACCCATTGCACAAACAAGTCGCGACGAAATAGCAAAGATAGCTGCTGCGAAGCTCAGGATGCCGACGCGTCCATGACTGCTAGTTTCCACAGGCAACCTCTTACACACGCATGACTGCCCCCCACAGCCCCGGTAAAACAAACACACGCTGCGCGCGCATGTGCAGCTCCCCTTTTCAGCCCTGCATGCACCCAGCCTCCTGCGCAGGCGTCCATTAAACTGCATGGCTGCCACAGGACACATTCTCTAGCCCAGCTTGCCTTCACAGAAAACAGAAAGCTTTGCACTGTGCTTCACTTTGATCGTGTTTTAAAAGACCTATATCTGTTTTGGCAATTAATTCCCAAACTGGCAAGTTTGCATCATTAGCATATCTTTGTCTGATGGCTGCCTTGTTAGCTGCTTTGTGCCACACGCATATGTACTTTGTGGAGGCTGACATTGATTCCTGAACCGCTTCAGCACCCATGAATGTTGCTGCAGCAGGCCTCTTGGGACCTTGGTTGCCCTTGAGCTTCCCCCTTTTACTTGGCAGGCATCCAAGACAAGACTTGGAACACTTGTTTGAAATGGCTTTTGTTGTGCGAGTTGGGCTTGTTGGTACACATCTTGAGCCTTCTAGGAGACATCCTGATTGGCTGGAGGCCAAGCATGGCAGAGTTACAAAAGTAGCTATTTCATGTCAAGCCCTAACCTGTCTTTTTTGCATAAATCTGCTTTCGTCTGACCTTTCCTCAGCAGTGCGTGAGTCTCTCATTGTTTGACAGCTTTCAATTTATTTAAGGGCTGCCGCCCAGTGCCGCTGACCCCTGGATTTAGTTGTGGTGTTCGAGCAACCAAAAACAGCGCCCTTGGTTTTGGTTTCTTTGGTTTCTTGCGAATGATGCGTAGTGATGATTATCATCAAGGCAGGACTCCAAATCTCAATGACCCAAATGGCATCTGAGGCGAGATGCCGTTTCGACAGTGATGCGTAGTCATGATTATGATCATCGCTGCTGGGAGATGCTGGGGATGCGTAGTGATGATTATCATCAAGGCACGACTCCACATCTCAATGACAAATGGCATCTGAGGCGAGGTGCCGTTTCGATAGGGATGCGTAGTCATGATCATCGCTAGGCACCCTTGGTAATGCAGAGGATGCTACGATGATAGTGATCATGACAGTCATCCGCAGCTTTGGTAACGCAGAGGATGCTACGATGATTAGTCATCATAAGAGTCATCATCCTTATCATCTTCATCATGATTGTCATCATAGTCATCGCCTTCATCATCGTCATCATGATTGTCATGATCATCTCTTTCTTCTATTCATTTCAATTGTGGCCTGGGCGATGCTGGTGATGCCAGACACGTTTGTAAATAATAACATATGATAAGACATGAGATGACGCCAGGTGATGATCAGATGATGAGAAAGATGACGACGAGGATGATAACAATCATCGTAGCATCCTTAGCATCACCAACGGCTGTGATGATAACCATCATTGCAGCATCCTCTGCATCGCCGATGCTGCGTGATAAGAGATGACGACGACCGTGATGATAATGGCACGGGCCTGATGCTCGTTATCATCCGCATCATGACAACGATCATCACAACATCCTCTGCATCCCTACTTGTTCCTTGATAGCTATCATCATCGCATCCTTTGCATTGCCAAGGATGTCTAACGTTCCTTTTGATTTCTATATATAGCAAGATATAGTAAGATATGAGATGATGGCAGGTGATGATCAGACGATGATAAAGATGATGACAAGGATGATAACTATCATCGTAGCATCCGTAGCATCACTAACGGCTGCGATGACAACTATCATCGCAGCATCCTCTGCATCACCAATGCTGCCTGATAAGAGATGACGACGACCATGATGATAATAGCACGGGCCTGATGCTCGTTATCATCCGCATCATGACAACGATCATCACAGCATCCTCTGCATCACTACTTGTTCCTTGATAACAATCATCATCGCATCCGTTGCATTGCCAAGGATGTCTAACGTCCCTTTTGATTTCTATATATAGTAAGATATGAGATATGAGATATGAGATGACGCCAGTTGATGATCAGACGATGATAAAGATGATGACAAGGATAATAACTGTCATCGCAGCATCCGTAGCTTATACAATAAGATATGATAAGACATGAGATGACGCCAGATGATGATCAGATGATGAGAAAGATGATGACAAGGATGATAACTATCATCGTAGCATCCTTAGCATCACTAACGGCTGCGATGACAACTATCATCGCAGCATCCTCTGCATCGCCGATGCTGCGTGATAAGAGATGACGACGACCATAATGATAATGGCACGGGCCTGATGCTCGTTATCATCCGCATCATGACAACGATCATCACAACATCCTCTGCATCACTACTTGTTCCTTGATAACTATCATCATCGCATCCTTTGCATTGCCAAGGATGTCTAACGTCCCTTTCGATTTCTGTATATAGTAAGATATGAGATGATGGCAGGTGATGATCAGACGATGATAAAGATGATGACAAGGATGATAACTATCATCGTAGCATCCGTAGCATCACTAACGGCTGCGATGACAACTATCATTGCAGCATCCTCTGCATCACCAATGCTGCCTGATAAGAGATGACGACGACCATGACGATAATAGCACGGGCCTGATGCTCGTTATCATCCGCATCATGACAACGATCACAACATCCTCTGCATCACTACTTGTTCCTTGATAACTATCATCATCGCATCCTTTGCATTGCCAAGGATGTCTAACGTCCCTTTTGATTTCTATATATAATAAGTAAGATATGATAAGACATGAGATGACGCCAGATGATGATCAGATGATGAGAAAGATGACGACGAGGATGATAACTATCATCGTAGCATCCTTAGCACCACCAACGGCTGTGATGATAACCATCATCGCAGCATCCTCTGCATCGCCGATGCTGCCTGATAAGAGATGACGACGACCATGACGATAATAGCACGGGCCTGATGCTCGTTATCATCCGCATCATGACAACGATCATCACAACATCCTCTGCATCCCTACTTGTTCCTTGATAGCTATCATCATCGCATCCTTTGCATTGCCAAGGATGTCTAACGTCCCTTTTGATTTCTATATATAGTAGGATATGAGATGATGGCAGGTGATGATCAGACAATGATAAAGATGATGATAAGGATGATAACTATCATCGTAGCTTCCGTAGCATCACTAACGGCTGCGATGACAACTATCATTGCAGCATCCTCTGCATCACCAATGCTGCCTGATAAGAGATGACGACGACCATGACGATAATAGCACGGGCCTGATGCTCGTTATCATCCGCATCATGACAACGATCATCACAATTCTCTCTGCATCACTTGTTGTTCCTTGATAACTATCATCATCGCATCCTTTGCATTGCCAAGGATGTCTAACGCCCCTTTTGATTTCTATATATAGTATAGTAAGATTTGATATGATGGCAGGTGATGATCAGACGATGATAAAGATGATGACAAAGATGATAGCTATCATCGTAGCATCCGTAGCATCACTAACGGCTGCGATGACAACTATCATCGCAGCATCCTCTGCATCGCCGATGCTGCGTGATAAGAGATGACGACGACCAAAATGATAGTGGCACGGGCCTGATGCTCGTTATCACCCGCGTCATGACAACGATCATCACAACATCCTCTGCATCCCTACTTGTTCCTTGATAGCTATCATCATCGCATCCTTTGCATTGCCAAGGATGTCTAACGTCCCTTTTGATTTCTATATATAGTAAGATATGAGATGATGGCAGGTGATGATCAGACGATGATAAAGATGATGACAAGGATGATAACTATCATCGTAGCATCCGTAGCATCACTAACGGCTGCGATGACAACTATCATTGCAGCATCCTCTGCATCACCAATGCTGCCTGATAAGAGATGACGGCGACCATGACGATAATAGCACGGGCCTGATGCTTGTTATCACCCGCATCATGACAACGATCATCACAACTTCTCTCTGCATCACTACTTGTTCCTTGATAACTATCATCATCGCATCCTTTGCATTGCCAAGGATGTCTAACGTCCCTTTTGATTTCTATATATATTTCTTCATATAGTATAGATACGAGATGATGGCAGGTGATGATCAGACGATGATAAAGATGACGACGAGGATGACAACATCATCGTAGCATCCTCTGCATCACTACTTGTTCCTTGATAACTATCATCACCGCATCCTTTGCGGTGCCAAGGATGTCTAACGTCCCTTTTGATTTCTATATATAGTAAGATATGATAAGATAAGTAATAAGTAAGATATGATAAGACATGAGATGACGCCAGATGATGATCAGATGATGAGAACGATGACGACGAGGATGATAACTATCATCGTAGCATCCTTAGCATCACCAACGGCTGTGATGATAACCATCATCGCAGCATCCTCTGCATCGCCGATGCTGCCTGAATGACGACGACCATGATGATACATGGCACGGCCCTGATGCTCGTTATCATCCGCATCATGACAACGATCATCACAACATCCTCTGCATCACTACTTGTTCCTTGATAACAGTCATCATCGCATCCTTTGCATTGCCAAGGATGTCTAACGCCCCTTTTGATTTCTATATATAGTATAGTAAGATATGAGATGATGGCAGGTGATGAGCAGACGATGATAAAGATGATGACAAAGATGATAACTATCATCGTAGCATCCGTAGCATCACTAACGGCTGCGATGACAACTATCATCGCAGCATCCTCTGCATCACCAATGCTGCCTGATAAGAGATGACGACGACCATGATGATAATAGCACGGGCCTGATGCTCGTTATCATCCGCGTCATGACAACGATCATCACAACATCCTCTGCATCACTACTTGTTCCTTGATAACTATCATCATCGCATCCTTTGCATTGCCAAGGATGTCTAACGTCCCTTTTGACTTCTATAAATAGTAAGATATAAGATATGAGATATGAGATGACGCCAGATGATGATCAGACGATGATAAAGATGATGACAAGGAAGAAAACTATCATCGTAGCATCCTTAGCATCACTAACGGCTGTGATGATAACCATCATCGCAGCATCCTCTGCATCGCCGATGCTGCCTGTTAAGAGATGACGACGACCATGATGATACATGGCACGGGCCTGATGCTCGTTATCATCCGCATCATGACAACGCTCATCACAACATCCTCTGCATCACTACTTGTTCCTTGATAACTATAATCATCGCATCCGTTGCATTGCCAGGGATGTCTAACGTCCCTTTTGATTTCGACCATGGGCCTGATGCTCGTTATCATCCGCGTCATGACAACGATCATCACAACATCCTCTGCTTCGCTACTTGTTCCTTGAAAACTATCATCATCGCATCCTTTGCATTGCCAAGGATGTCTAACGTCCCTTTTGATTTCTATATATAGTAAGATATGATAGGATATGAGATGATGGCAGGTGATGATCAGACGATGATAAAGATGATGACAAAGATGATAACTATCATCGTAGCATCCGTAGCATCACTAACGGCTGCGATAACAACTATCATCGCAGCATTCTCTGCATCACCAATGCTGCCTGATAAGAGATGACGACGACCATGATGATAATAGCACGGGCCTGATGCTCGTTATCATCCGCGTCATGACAACGATCATCACAACACCCTCTGCATCACTACTTGTTCCTTGATAACAATCATCATCGCATCCTTTGCATTGCCAAGGATGTCTAACGTCCCTTTTGATTTCTATATAGAGTAAGATATGATAAGATATGAGATGATGGCAGGTGATGAGATGACGACAACCATGATGATACATGGCACGGGCCTGATGCTTGTTATTATCCGCATCATGACAACGATCGTCACAACACCCTCTGCATCACTACTTGTTCCTTGATAACTATCATCATCGCATCCTTTGCATTGCCAAGGATGTCTAACGCCCCTTTTGATTTCTATACATAGTATAGTAAGATATGAGATGATGGCAGGTGATGATCAGACGATGATAAAGATGATGACAAAGATGATAACTATCATTGTAGCATCCGTAGCATCACTAACGGCTGCGATAACAACTATCATCGCAGCATCCTCTGCATCACCAATGCTGCCTGATAACGACGACCATGATGATAATAGCACGGGCCTGATGCTCGTTATCATCCGCGTCATGACAACGATCATCACAACACCCTTTGCATCACTACTTGTTCCTTGATAACTATCATCATCGCATCCTTTGCATTGCCAAGGATGTCTAACGTCCCTTTTGATTTCTATATATAGTAAGATATGAGATATGAGATATGAGATGACGCCAGACGATGATCAGATGATGATAAAGATGATGACAAGGATGATAACTATCATCGTAGCATCCTTAGCATCACTAACGGCTGTGATGATAACCATCATCGCAGCATCCTCTGCATCGCCGATGCTGCCTGATAAGAGATGACGACGACCATGATGATACATGGCACGGGCCTGATGCTCGTTATCATCCGCATCATGACAACGATCATCACAACATCCTCTGCATGACTAATTGTTCCTTGACAATTATCATCATCGCATCCTTTGCATTGCCAAGGATGTCTAACGCCCCTTTTGATTTCTATATATATGTCTATATATAGTATAGTAAGATATGAGATGATGGCAGGTGATGATCAGACGATAATAGAGATGATGACAAAGATGATAACTATCATCGTAGCATCCGTAGCATCACTAACGGCTGCGATGACAACTATCATCGCAGCATCCTCTGCATCACCAATGCTGCCTGATAAGAGATGACGACGACCATGATGATAATAGCACGGGCCTGTTGCTCGTTATCATCCGCGTCATGACAACGATCATCACAACATCCTCTGCATCACTACTTGTTCCTTGATAACTATCATCATCGCATCCTTTGCGTTTCCAAGGATGTCTAACGTCCCTTTTGATTTCTATATATAGCGAGATATGTGTGGTAGGTGATGATCAGACGATGATAAAGATGATGACAAAGATGATAACTATCATCGTAGCATCCGTAGCATCGCTAACGGCTGCGATGACAACTATCACCGCATCCTCTGCATCACCAATGCTGCCGGATAAGAGATGACGACAACCGTGATGAAACTGGCCAGGCCTCATGATCGTTATTACCCGCGGATAATTATCATCGTAGCCTCCTTGGCATCACTACCGGCTGTGATGATAAAAATCATCGTAGCATCCTCTGCGTCACTAATGCTGCATGATAAGAGACCACAACGATGATAATGATGACAAGGATAAGAGACTAAGAAAGAGATGATGATAAGGATGATGATGATCACGATGACCGTGACTATAACATTTATCGTAGCTGCAGCTGCTGCTGCAGATGAGGATGAAATTTTGTTTTACTTATGCGCCAACCACCCTTCCCATGCGCCTCCCCTTTTTAGAGAAAGGGTCGGCGGATATGCGTTATGCCAAGATTCTCTCTTGAGAGTCCTCTGCAGGAACTTTCCAGCAGTAGGTGGTTTTAGTCTCTTTTTGATGAAATTATTGACTTTCCCCATGCCGTTGCCCATTTTCTTGCCGGGTTCTTTTCTGGAAACACGTTGCTGCAGCTGAGGCCTTTCTCCTGTCGTCCAAGCCTTGAGGGAAGCTTTTGAATGCAAAGAAGCGCGCGTAAAGAAACATACTGCTTCTTTTCAGCGTTCTCTTTTTTAAGGAGTATTGGGCTCTACGGGAGCGTTCTGGCATCATATTCGGCAGTCCTCTTGGTTCCCGCGGCAGAGTTTGTAGAAAAGCGTGCTTCGGGCCTTGAAGCGCGTTCTGGCATCATAGTCAGCATCCCGCGGCAGACTTTGTCGAAACGCGCGAGCAAACGAATTTCACGGTCCGAGATTCGTTTTGTTCCGCGCTTCGGACCTCGAAAAGCGTTCTGGCAGTCCTTTTGTTTTTCGCGGCAGACTTTGTCGAAATGCGCGAAAGAAGGGGATGGCCACCACCCGTCGGCCCTCTCAGCATGAAATGCCTATGGCTCATGCTTCTCGGCTGCGCGCAGGCGCCACAGCTGTAGCGGCGCGCCAGAGCTCCAAACAATACCCAACATGATACCCAAGCGAAACCTATCCAATTGCAGCTTTCGCTTTGCGCGGGGGCTGGCCCACCCGTCTTCTGTTGTAGCGTGAAATGTTGGTTGCGTCTGTGTTTCTGGTGCTGCTACTCATTCTCTTGCCCGGGGATGCCGCAGTTGTAGCAGCGTGCTAGCGCTCCAAGCGATACCCAAAACGATGCCACAACGAAGCCCGCGGAACTATGGCTGTCGCCGTGCTTGTCGCTTGTTGCCGCCTTCCTGCCTCCTTTGCTTTTTCCGGTGTTCTGCTTCCTACGATTGCTTGTCCTTCTCCTTCCTCTTGCTCGTCCTATCCTCGCTCCATTCCTAGTCTACGTCTTGCTTTCTGCACTGGCTCTTCCTCTTAGCTTGCTATGTATGTTCAGACAGGCACCAGGAAGTTCGCGGAAAATTCGCGGAAGGGCAAGGTGGAAGGCCATTTTTGGAGCCAGGAATATCGCAATACCCTCATATATAACTCCACACCCTCCATGCGTCCAGTCTCTCACATCTGAAGAGCAGCGTGGTTCCAGGGCTGCAGCGCACGCCACGGAAATAAGCAGCAGTCAGCCGCAGCCACTTGACTGTCTCTGCTTGGAAGCTACTTTCTAGCTTGTGTTTTGTGTTTTGGAAAGCTGGGGCAAAAGGTGTGACCCCAAGGCCCTGAAGCATAACTTCTAGTTTGGACAGCTGGAGCAAAGCGCTTGACAACGTGGCCATGAAGCGACCACGGTTTCGGCCCACCTACGTGTTTTCAAAAGGTGGTCCTTGTTCGGCATTGCTACAGAAAGAAGCTGGGCAACATGGCTTTGAAGCAATCGCGATTTCGCCGCATCTCAGTCCCAAATTAATGAATATTTGTTTCGACCTTCTTTTCACGGAGAAGCCAGTCCAAAAGGGCATTGTTGGGATCAGCTGGAGCAAGAAGCTTGGCAACATGGAGCGACCAGGATCCCGTGTTCTGACTAGCCGGGACTTGCACACATGGCAGACAGGCTAACTTCCACAAGTCAGGCTCAGCTCAGCCAATATGTTGGTTTGTAGGCAAAGCCTATTGCCCAGCGTATGTCCGCCGACATGTTTCGGGGTGTGGGAATCCTTTCGCAAGAGCACATTGACGGCTGAGCACGGAGTGGCTGACCCACCGCAGGAAATGCTGTTACAGTTGCTTTTTTCGGGGGGATGTTCATTCGCATGAGCGGGTCGCCGCGCGCGCGAGGCGCGCGACAAGCTCACTACGCGGCGGAAGCTTCAATCAAGCCGAAGCGCAGAAGCACCCGTTGTTGCCCCAAGCAAGCGTATGGCCACTACCAGTTGGCTAGCAGCTCGCGCCAACAGCCAAACATGTGTAGGCCAAGCAGGCGGTTGGGCCCATGGCCGCACCACGGAGCCGTCAAAGTTTATCTTGGTTACTTGGATCGCACCTTGTTTTTCAATTGGGGCAGCCAAGGGGACAACAAGACAAGCCCATTTTGGGGCCATCCGAGGAAGCAAAGCCGTCGGCTACTTGCCAGCGTGCTCGCACTTGTCACACCGGCCGAACTACTTTGCGGAGCCGGAGCGAGCGCCCTGCCCGAAAGGCAACTGTTTCTAGAGGGTACCCTCACTTGTCCGTCACATGGCTGTAAGTGCTGGGAACGCAACGAAACTCTGCCACCCTGTGTTGCTGCTGATTCCCGCCAGCAACATCTCCAGTTTCCACCTTTTTGTCTTTGCCGCTGCTAGCATTGCCTTGTGAAACGGTGTCGGCGCGAGAAGCCGGGTGGAGAAGCGAGCGCCTTTGGTCCAAAATGGTCTGATCCAACCACGCACGCGCAGTGACTTCAATGCCCCACTCATGCGAAGGGAGCATCTTGCTCGGCCGGTCAGTCACTCTGGCCAATTGCGCCCACTCCTCCAGTTCATCTATGGAGCGATCAGCTTGGTCCGGGGAAAGCTGTTGAGACTGTGCTACTGAGCCGAGTTTGATTGGTGGAAGTTAGTGGCTGGCTGAGTTCCATGCACGGATGGGCCGCTACGCGGGCGTAGATGCGCGGGCGCGGTGCTTGGGTGGCTTGCAAGCAAGACTGCGCTACCGATGACCCATCTTTGCGAAGGGAAAGGACGATCGGTGGCGACCAAGACAAAAGGCTCTGCAGCGCTACTTCCACACAATCAGCGATCACCAAGAGCCCGTAAGGCAGCTGGTTCTGAGCCTGTTGCTGCTGACGAGGACAGATTCCTCCTTGACTGGAGTTTTTTGGGCTCGTTTCCAGCAAGAGTATCTCCAAATTCATGTCTGTTCTTAACTCGTGGGCATAGGCGGGCCAAGGTTGCTTTTTGACCCAGAAACCACGGTCGAGATCCTGGTCGCTTCAGAGCCATGTTGCCAAGCTTCTCGCTGCGGCTATTCCAAATCAAAGACATTTGTGGTTGGTGTTTTTAACTTGGCACATAGATGAGCCGAAATCGTGGTTGCTTCAGAGCTATGTTGTTCAGCTTCTTGCCGCAGCAATTCTGGCGAGCGGACAGAAAGAACATGTGCGTGGGCCAAAATCGTGGTTGCTTCATTGCCACTTTGTCAGACATTTTGCTCCTGCAGTCCAAACTTGAAGTTATGCTCCAGGGCCATGTGGCTAGTCTCGTGCCACCTTTGTTCAGGAGCCTGCAGAGCAAGCGCGCCCAGAGGCTGTGCTGTCCTTTCGAAACCGCAACCGGGACGATATCCTGACAGACGAGGACGCCGTGGAGACTGTCAAGCGGCTGCGGCTGAACGCTGCTATCTGCGTAGCTGATCTGCCGGGCGCATGGAGCCCTGGAGTCACGCTGTTCAAAAAAACGTGAGACACTGGATACTTGGAGGGTGGATATAATTTTAGCAAGCATGCGTACAGTATTTGAATATAGGAGTGTGTGTGTGTGTTCACATATATATGCATTTAGATACATTTTAAAAGTTTATCCTGCTGCGAGTCTTGTGAACAGTCCCCCTAGCTTCAGCTTTGCTTCGGACGCGCGAAGAGATGCGTCTCCTTCAGATTTAATTCGAAGAAAGAGAAAGAGAAAGAGAAAGAGAAGAGAGGGAGACAGAGACAAAGAACAACACATGAAGAGAAAGAACAAGGTTGAGCGAAAGACAAAGAGACGCAGAAAGAAGAGAACGAAGAAGAGAAGGAGAACGAGAGGAGAAAGAGAACCAAGCAGAGAAATGGGAGCAAGAGAAGGAGAAAGAGCAAGAGAGAACGAGAGAGCGAGAACGATAAGTATAGTTCTTCTATTCTTGATTCTTCCGCCCCCCGGCCCTGCTGGACCTGACTGGTATTGGAGTGGAACAGGTTGAGCCCAAAAACCGGTGGCGGCGCTCGAACATGAAGGATCCTTATTGTGCGTTTGGCGGCTTCTGTCCGGCGCGAGGAGGTCTTGAAGGAAGGACAGACAATGCCTAAACAAGATTTAGTGTTCAGGAAAAGTGGTTTTGTGAATATTGGGTCTTTTGAAGTACAACAGATGAGAATCACCGGAAGATTGTGGGAAGAGTGTGGGATGCCAACCGGAAGATTACACGAGTGAGGACGTGGCGCTCGGATTCAGTGCTAGGTTGTCCCCCTTCGTTTGCGTTGCACTTTTGCCTCGGTTGTGTACTTTGATTGCGACCTCTGAGATGTCTCTACGAATCCCACCGGCTGGGCGCAATAGGAGTCACAGCCGCAACAATGACCGGCAGATGCTTGCGGGAAATCTGTTGCGCACTTGTTGAACAAGAGCAACAAGGCAGCCAGCCACAAGTATCTGCGTGCTCAATCTTCGCGATTGCCCAGACATAGCTGGAACGCATGCCTCGCCCCCAAGCGCAGAGCAAACTATGGCTGTTGGTGGCAAAAGGCGAGCTTGTTGTGTGTGTGTGTGTCAAAATCAGACCTGGCATTCCTGTTTTTTCCTTTGGACAGCTCTTCGGAGAACAGGCTGCGCGCGAGTTTGCGCGCAAATTGTCGCCCAAAGTTCTTGAATAGGCCACCCCTAGGCCTGGGTAACGCCCGCCGTTTCTCAAGGTTCTCTCACGGTCCCGCGCATTACTTTTTTCTAGGTTTCTCGCTCTTCTGGTTTCACACTCCCGATTTCAGCTTAGGCTGGCGTCCCTGATTATAGGGTGTCACACTCATGTCGAGCGAGCAAAAGGCTCGCAAATTGCGGTGATGGGCGCTCTGAGGATTTGGCACCTGTCCAGAAGCTGCCTATGCGATTGCTGCGTGCCTCACAGAGTCACAGGCGGGGAAGGGCGCATGGCTGATGCCAGAAGCGTTGCGAACGTGACACACGCAAGTCACGGCAAGTGTTCTCGTCCAAAAAGAAGGCAGTGGTGGGCGAGGATGACAAACCCGTCGGCGATCTAGCACCATCCTTGGATCCGCCTGTGTTCCATCAGTCTTTAAATCCCCGCCCTTCTACTCTGCGTGTCTCGCCTGGTTAACGTTTCGTTTGCGGTTTTGACATGGCCGATCTTCCCAAAAAAAAGTTCCCGTTTGAACGGGCGCTTGCCCTACACGGCGTGGCGAGGATTGAATTCTGGATTTTGACAAGGAGATTTAAAGCAAAGAGCCAATATTCACTGTGTGTGGAAAGCAGAAGGTCAAAACGCAGAATGTTCATTTGTGTTTGTTTTTGGATTCAGGGGGTATGTTTCGGCATTTCATTTCGGCATTTCAGCCAAAGGAAGTGATCCTACACGGCTTGACGCTCACAAGCCTCCTCGGGATTTCTACGCCAAAGGCGGGAAACGAGCTCGCTGGGACGGTATAATTGTGCGCCCCGCCATTCCGAATTATTGATGTTGGTGGGCGACGTGGGTGATCAAATTTGTGAGGAAATAGTGCACAAGCCAGTTTCTCTTTCGGGCGCTTCACATGGAACTGTTTCCAACTAGCACGAAATGGACAAACCAGGAACCCAGAATTGGCAGGTGATGTCACGCCGTGGTATATTCTGGCCCGTGGATTTTCTGTGCGAAACGAGGGCCTCAAGTTGCAAATGATTGGCAGATCGGCCCAACGTTCATTTTGCAGAAAGAAAGCGCTTGAACTTTTCGTTTTAATATGTGCCCCGTCAGAAGGTCCGTTTGAGATCATTCAAGTATGCGTAGCACGCGCCAAACCAGAGACCCAAAAACATGCTACTAAGTTGTTTCTTTTCACTGATACCGCAGGCGCCCTTGTACGGCTGTGGCTGGTGACTGCGCGCCTGAATCAGGATCGTTTGGCCACGAAGCCCTCAAGTTGCCGAGATTCTGAGCCCGTCCATGGTGCTTTGCTTCCGTGCCAAGCTTGCTGTTGAGGAGCCAAAGGGATCGAATGTTGTGGCTATGTGCCAACCTGCAGCTCCACAGCTTGCGCAGAGCGCGCAATGCAAATGCGGGCGGGCACAGCGACGTCATGGCGCAAGGGGAGGAGCAGCTTAGTTGTGATCGCCAGCGCAGAACGCGCGCGTGCGTTGCATTTGGCAAATGTGCAGCGAGAGGGCTTTCCTGCATACTGGTCAGCGGGCGCTGCGTGCTGACATGTTCTGTGTCACAGGCAGCGCCCAAACTGCCAGTCAACGCCAACCCTTTTTACTGGGCACACGGGTGGGTGCAGGCTGCAAAGCCGAAAGCACAGAGGGCGAGTTGGAGCACTGCAGCGCAAATGCCAGCGCGCCAGAGGGCCACGGAAAGCCGTGGCTTTCTGCGGAAGTCAGGGGCGGCCACGCCGGAGGCCGGAGCCCTGCGCCTGCGCCGCAGGCCTACTGAGAGGAAGGCTTGAGGAGAAAGAGGGCTTGAGTCTAGTGCCTCGAGGTGCTAGGTGCGTTTTGCTCGGTGGTTTTTCTCTCAGAAGCCCTGGTCATATATCCAAGCTTCCTATCTTTGAATGCTGCCAGGCGGGTTCAGATGAGCTGCACGAGTTGAAGAAGTCTTGCAAAGCTCCTTGGCTGCCTGTGTGTGCGAAATTGGAGGACCCTTCCCGGCTGGCCCTTTGAAAAAAACAACACCAGAGAAACGTAGTTGTTTACTTTCACAACGGCCATCAGAGTCCTGAGGCAAGGCCCTTGGAAGGAGCCAGCTATTTCCCGGAACGAGGCGGTTCAGATCTTTCAACACTTTGAATGCTTAGGACGTACTGAGAAAATGTCCTGCCTGGCAAGTCCGTTCCAGCTGGATAGTGGCGGTTTATTGCACATGTTTCTCATCGATTCAAGTAGGCCCAGCCAAGCTTCATCCCCTGGACTTTTGGTCACCTCATGATCGACGCCCCTCACTTCCGACCACACTGGCACGGCCTCCCTGCAGGTGCGCAGTGGTTTGCATGCTCGCTTGCGGCGTCGTTGGCCAAAGGCAGCGGGAAGGCTGGGACGCGGGCGCTGTAGGGCCTATGCTTGATTTGGAATCTGCAAAAGGATTCCACTTTGCCTGCAGGTCCGAAAGCTGTTGTCTGTGGTTAAGTGCGTTCAAGGAAGCCGTGTGAAGGCAGTGGCTTGTTTTCTTCAGCCACCCGACCCACGCGACTTACTCGTTCGGCAACGCCGGGCTTGCTTGATGCGCTGTAGGAAGGGGTCGCGTCACGCTTGCAGACTCCCCCTCCCCGCACGCTACCTTTGAGGGGGCGAGGGATACATTTGTTCACGTTGCCTCTCATGGTTTCTCGGGAAGTGTGAGCAGCAGCTCCCGCATGAAACGTTCAGATTTACTGCCATGACCGGAGTTCCCTAAGCATCCTTGTACGACTGCCAGATGTCATTTTTCTTCTACGCCTTGTCTGACACACACACACACCCATATTGGAAGATGTTTGCTGCCACGCGCTTCATGGGTTGCTTGGGATTTAGGAGTCAAGGCAAAAGGCTGACTCCAAGCGCTTTCAACTTTCTAGCGCAGCATCCTTGCCTTGTCGGCATTGGGTTGCTTGAAGCGATGACGTTCTTAAAAGTCTGTTTGCGGACAGTCAAATGAAGGCTTTCCAGCTGCAACTGTTCAGGGCATGCTATGCCTTGAGGGCTGCGGACATCGCGTTGTCGTCGTCTAGAAGTAACTTCCAGGGTACCACAACTAGTCGAAAGCTAGCTCTCTGACAGGTGACAAGAGAAGAGTAGTGCGCCAGAAAAAATGTGGCGGGGGTATAGACATGGGCTTTGGGGCGGTTCAAAGTTAGCCTGCAGGGATTCAAGCCAGTCGCCAACAAGTGTGGCGACGACGACCCTGCATCGCAAACTGGGCCAAAGCGACCCTCAGGCCTGAAGCGGCGGCTCTGACTCTGGACATTCCGGAAGTGCAAGTGCTAGTGTCATATCCGCATGACCCCAACCATAACCTGGCTACTCAGGCTCACCGAATTCTAGACAGATGCATGCCCCTTCCCCAGGACATCGAGAACGAGGTCTATGCCCATGACCCAACTTCCCGGGCTTCAGTTCACTACAATCTCAGGTCATGGCAGCTATCCTGGGAGAGGGAGAATTTTGGGGAGGTGATTGATGCCCAGCTCATGGCTACGGAAGCGACAGGTGTTGGCTTCACCTTGAAAGGGGTGGTTCTTCGCGAGAACGAGGAGCTCTTTGTTGAGAAGATCTCCATGCGCGATCTGGATGATTGGAGGGCCAAGAAAGGCAAGGAGCTTGGGGACCTCCGTTTGTTGGGGGACCACCGTGACAATGCTGGCAAGCGGCGGTTGGAACTTAGCGCGGCGGTGGCCCTCATGCGCAATGCCGAGGACAAGGAGTTCCCGATTGCCGGAACCTGATCTTCGAAGGAGTTGCGCGAGAGTGTGGCCCTTGGCCCTGGCAACTTCCTCAGCTACCACGCCGAGTGGTTGCGGTTGTCAGGGGTTTCAGGTCGAAGCTCCTCGGCCCATGTGCGTCGCAACTTGTGCGAGGTGCTCAGGCTATTGCATGTGGACTGCAGCTCCTTAGCAGCGTGGATGATTCAGACGGAGCTCGCGGTGGAGCGTTCGCCGTCGATGCCGGACTATTCTGGCCTTGACATTGTTGCCGGTACGGCAACTCTTCCAGACGGCCGTGCATCCACCAGCAAGTTCAATGAGTGGGTGTCCGCCAGATTGAAAGAGCGCGCAAGCATCTGGAAACAGGCGCGCCTTTTTCGACAAGAGCGCAAGACCCGTGGTGGCAAAGGCAAGGATGACATTGATGACGATTCTGAAGATGATGGACCGGGTGACTCTCGGAAGAAAGCCAACAAGAAGAAGAAGAAGAAAAAGAAAGGCAAGCCGGCCAGAACAAGTAGCCTTGCTGCCAACGGAGGGGCTGACTCGGCCGGGGATCTCTTTCCTCGTCGACCTCTTCAACATGGCCGACGCATGGAGTGATTTCGGAATTCGGTTCCGATCAGATGATCGGAAGCATGGGGACCCTTTTCCCTTGCCCCGTTTGACCTGGGCAGCACAGCGGAGGGGGGGCCCGGTGCAAGAGCTGCGACAGCGGGTGGATCATTCCTTCAAGACGTTGAATGACCTCGCTGCAGTTCCTTTTCAGACAGCTAGTTCACACCTTCCACTGACTTCTGTGCAAGAATGGATCATGGAGGATGTATGGAGGAGGGTTGAAAGTCATGGGGGGCCGCCTGACTTAGATGCTGACGAGGCCCTTCAGCAGATGACGGCGAAGGCAAACCTGTATTCACAGGAGGCTGCTCATTTAGTTGCTACGGACTTGAGCAAGATCAAGATTTTGCACCGGCGCTTGGGTGTCAAGCCTGCGGAAGACCTTCTGCCACCTGAGGTTAGCATCTACTTGAAGAACTACCAGTACTTCATCGAGAAGTCCCCTGTCGAGCTGGAGGCGGATGTCAACGGTTCTGATCCAGTGGAGCCTTACTGGGATCCTGGTGCTTTGCAGGGCTTTGGATTCTTCAGGCCTTTTGACCTTCAGACGGCGGCGAAAAGGGAGGGTGGCATTCTTCACAGTTGCCAAGAAGGATGGAATGCAGCGACTGATTGTGGATGCTCGTGATGCGAATGCCAAGCAAAAGAGACCACCGTGTACGCAACTTAGCACTCCTTCGCGCTTCATGGACTTGGATTTCGCCGACTTCGTGGATGGGGTTGGTGAGGTCATGGAGCTTCCGGCTTTTGCCATGTCTGCAGGTGACGTGGGGGATTGCTTTTACAATTTCTCGGTGGCACCTTTGGCATCATATTTCTGCACTGATGATAGGGCATCGGTGTCTGACCTCACGAAGCTGGGTTTCAACGTTGGTCCCATTTATGATGATGAGCTGGGGGGCTTTGTCCAACCTTCAGACCACGAGCAGCTTTGGTTTGCTTTTGGTGGCATGGCCATGGGTTGGTCCTGGGCCCTTTTCTTGGCTAACGAGGTGGTGGTTCACCAATCGCAGCTGGGTTCAGGATTGGCAGGCGACCGTTTTCTTCGCGATAAGGTTCCTTGCCCGGATGTTCGTTCTGGCCCAGTGGTTGGCGTCTATGTGGACAACGTCAATGTGGTTGGGGCCAGCTCTGATCAAGTTGATGCCACGATGAATGGCATTGCGCAGCGCTTTGCAGCACTTGGCACCCCCGTTGAGATCACGGACCCAGCTGGACAGGCAAGAGGTGGAGTCATTGGGGCTTCAGTTCAACTTTGGCTCCAGGTCTTCATAAGGAATAAGACTTCGAGAGCATGGCGGTCAGTTTGAAGAGGAAGCGGGTGTCGGGCGATTTGCTTCGAGTGTGGCTTGGGCACACCAACTTCTTTTTCCAGTTGAACCGCCTGGGGCTTTCTTGCCTGCAGTTTACAAGTTTTCAGCTACGCGCCTGGGGCGGCGGGCTCCTATGTGGCCTAACGTTCGACGGGAGCTGCGACAAATT
The DNA here is from genome assembly GCA_963377175.1 of Effrenium voratum. Classification (NCBI taxonomy): domain Eukaryota; class Dinophyceae; order Suessiales; family Symbiodiniaceae; genus Effrenium; species Effrenium voratum. The sequence continues at coordinate 654,377 of CAUJNA010002702.1, read as the reverse complement.
ATGGGCTGGGTGTTTCTGGTGGAGCATGAGCTTACAGCTCCTAGATCGGAGACAGTGCATTTGGGTGACTCCTCAACTTACGGATTTGCCCTGATGTCTACCAAGGCCAGTTCTGCAAGGATTGGCAAGGAGGTCACGATTCGAGAGAAGTGGCGGTTCTTGGAAGGTCGGTTGGACGAACGCGCTGCCACCCTTGGAGATGATGAGGAGGCGATGAGTGACCTTCATTCCTATGGCCATTCTGCTCAGCCTTCGCTGGGTGTTATCACTGGCCATGGACGTGAGTTGCGGCAGCGGATGGAATCTTCAGAGCCCAGAAAGATGCGAGCCAAAAAGCAGCAGTTGTTTTGGAGTGCGAAGTCAAGACCAAGTACGCTCATGGAGGCGGTCTCTCACCCTCCAGTCCGTGATGTGTGGCATGATAGCAGCCGATGGACACTGATTTCGTCAGGCCGTTGGAAGTTTGCAAAAGCACATCAATGGCAAGGAGGGTCGAGTCTTGTTGATGGGGTTGCGAAGGTGGGCGCACAGTGTTTCCAATATGGGCAAGATGGTGTTTTCTTTGGGTGATAACCTTGTTACGGTGCTTAGCTGTGAGAAGGGTCGGTCATCATCCATGCTGTTGAATAACCTCTGTAGACGAGCATGTGGATACGTTTTTGGATGCAGATTTATATGGCGAATCCGGCATGTACGCACGCAATACAATGTTGCAGACGGCCCATCCCGCACCTTCGATCCTGGGAGAAAGCTTGGGCATCTGGTGATAGTGGAATCTTGGGCAGACATGTCACTGCGCACTCCTATGAGCAAGGATCCACTCCCTCAACACCCTTGGTTTCGCCTGTTTCCCTTCAACCTGGTCACAAACAATGTTTGGAACTCTTTGCTGGAGCAGGGGGTTTATCAGCGGCACTTCAACGCAAAGGGCTTCGCACTTTGACAGCGTTTGCATCATGGACCCCATCATGACCTTTCACGAGTCTCCACACAGCAACTCATTATACAACTGGTCTCTATGTCACTTATTTGGTTTTTGCGCCTGGGCACACCGTGCACGGTTTGGAGCCGCGCTCGACATGCGATCAAGAATGTGGCTCGGGCTAGAGGTTGGGAGCTTCTGGGGGTACAGCTTTTTCTGCAGTGTTGATACGCATATGTTTGGAGAAGAATATTGCGTGTACACTGGAAAATCCCTGGGGGTCCCTGCTCTGGAAGTTTCATCCCATTGCCGAGCTCCTCAGAGATCCTCGTTGTTATCTAGTCGTTTTTGATGCTTGCATGTATGGGTCACCGTATAGGAAGGGCACAGCAATCCTCACCAACAGACCTGAGCTTTTAGCGCTGGCCAGACGTTGCAATGGACAGCATCGACACGAACAGCTTCGAGGCGCCTGGAAAGTGAAGCGAAGCGACAAGTGGGTCTACGAGAACAAGACCCCCACGGCCGGAGCCTACTCAAAGGCCTTGGTGGAGGCGTGGACCAGCAAGATAGTCTCGCTGGCCCAGGACTCCTTCTTTGAAGAAAATGGTGAGGACAATGGCTGGTTCGATCGGCAACTCCGGGAAGCCTCTCACAGAAGGAGACAAGATGGATGCGGAGGGGGTCAAGAACACCGACTCCTTCAAGCCCATCGCTGCCGAAGATGCCAGATCCTATATCAAGCAGGGGGTTGTCTTGACCTACATCTTCAAGCGGGGTTTCTCACATGGGCGAGGCGGCAGAAGCTGAGAGTGAACAAGGGCAACCTGGACGCTATGGTTGTCAAGTACATGACCTACATGCATGAGCGGGAAGGGGCTGAGCCTAGAGTTGGGTCCTATCTTATCTATGGCCTGCAGCTGCTGCAATGTGATATCCCAAAGGCTCTCTTTTTGCCGAATGCCAAGGAAACTTTGGCCAGTTGGCGGATGTTGAAGCGTGGGTGTATGCAGCTGCCAGTTCCGGAGGAGCTGATCTTCGATGTGGCGGTACAGCTGTCTCAGTCAAGGTTGGACTTCATGTGCCTTCTGCTGCTGCAGTTTGATGGTTGCCGTAGACCTAGTGAAGCCATTGAGCTGACATGGGACAATGTGGTGGAACCTGTGGGGCGCTGGTACCCTTGTTGGGCATTGGTGCTTTTTCCTGCGGAGATGCAAGCTCGCTCGAAAACTGGCAAGGCGGATGATTCGATCCGTCTGGGAAATCTTCCAGAACGGAAATGGATGACGCAAGTGATGAACTACTTGCACAAGCACACAGAGCATCGCCTGTTTCCGAACATCAGCTTAGCTCAGTTTGAGCGGATTTTGCATAACACATGTGGGCTGCTTGAGTACTCGTCTCCGGTGGTCCTCCCTCACATAGTCCGAGACAGTAGTGCTAGCAACGATGCTTGTCACCGTCGACGAGATCTACGGGCCACTCAAAAGCGGGGCAGGTGGGCAGCCAAGAGCTCTGTCAATAGGTATGAAAAGCATGGCCTTCTGCAACGAGCTTGGAAGTTTGTGAAGAGCCAAGTCGAAAAGGCCAAGCAAAGACTGGTATCGGTCATCAATACCCGACTGAAGTAGCGGTTTCTACCAGAGCCTGGATTGCATATCGGAATGGGTTAAGTGCGCCCTTTTTAAGCGAGTAGCGCTGCAGCAACACATTTCGAAATCACAGCTGTCAAAAAGACAATAGTTTTTTCGGGCTCTGGGCATAGGACAGTAGCATCAGTTGGATTGTACCACCTCCAAGGTCCCTAATCCCATTGAAGGCGGTTGGGATACGCCCGCAATTTTTCTCTCAAGCTTTTCCTGTTTTCCCCCGTTGCCAGCCCTGGCCTTGAAAGGCTATGGTGCTGCGTTTCATTTGAACTCCTTCATTTCGGCATGATGATGGCTTCAGAAATTGCCAGCGTCAAGTGCGCCCTTTTTAAGCGAGGTGCGCTGGATGTAGCGCTGCAGCAACACATTTCGAAATCACAGCTGTCAAAAAGACAACAGCTTGTCGTGCTCTGGGCATAGGACAGTAGCATCAGTTGCATTGAATATATATTTAGACAGATCCATAGATACAGACATTAGATAGAAACCTGGACAAATGCAAAGTGAGAATAGACAGGTAGACGCATTGTTCGATTGATTGACTGCTTGGTTGAGACAAAGAATGATAGACACAGAGATAGACGGAAACGTAGGTAGATAGATAGGCAGGCAGAGATTTCAGAAGCAGACAGAGAAAAAGATGTAGAAAGAGACAGAAAGAAGGGATGGGAAGGGGAGGGAAGGGAAGGAAAACGACTTTCGCGCTTTACAAATTCGCACGCCGCCACAGCGAGAGTTCTCCGACACGCACGGCCCCCGCAGAGGGTTTGATTTTTGCACTTTGCAAATTCGCACCGCCGCAGCGAGAGCGCAGTTTGCAAATGCGCACGTCGCCGCAGTGTGCGCTTTGCACTTTGCAAATTCGCACGGCGCCGCAGCGAGAGGGCTCTGATGCGCGCGGTCTATAGAGGGTTCGGCGGGCGAAGCGCGCCTGCTGCGCAGTTCCTCTCTTCTCTAGAGCCCTTCCTTGTACTTTTTGTGTTTGACTCTTTCTTCTTTGCGCGGACGCTTCCTACGTCAATTTTCTTTGGTTATGGAACTTCCGCCCACCAGCTTCGCCGGCTTTACTGGTATTTTTCCGGTGGAAACCAGTCGCATTGTCAGAAGAGAAATGTGGCGTTCTATCCTGTTGGATATGGCTTGGCCGCCTGCCATTCGGGACTCAGTGACGTGTTTCCTTTTGCGTCAGGCAGGAGCCCGAGAACGTGTTAGGGCCAGAGGTCGAGCACCTGCAAGAGCGCTTCAAGGATGAGGGCACCTACGGCGGTACCCACCGAGCCCGGGCTGCCCAGCCTGGGGATAGCTGGAATGAAGGCAACCCACCGGTTGCACATGGCCCTATCTGCTGTGTTTTTTAATGGGACACGAATCTCCAAAATAATGCCCACCAAAGAATTTTTTTGTACGATGCACACCCGAATGTCAGTCAACTGGAGACCAGACGAACCACTCGCTGTTGCCTTTAGGTTCGGAACCGGCGATGCAGCTTTGCGGAGGTCTCCGAGATCCAGGCAGAGTTGAGCGAATGAGACAAGATGAAACCCGAGCGACTGAGATTCGTGCCACATGTCATCAGTCGAGTCTTGGCCAGGTTTCCTGAAAAAACGACCAGGGTTGCTGCTGTTGCCTCACCCAGCTGATCGCCTTGAATGACGGGGGAATTTCTCACCACGCCTTGACAAGCAATTCTTTTTTCCCCTGGCCCATGGGGCTTCTAGGTGTCAAAACAAGAAGTTGGATCTCAAGGTCAACACACATGTTCTGAAGACAAAGTCGCATGCTATGTCCACGTAACTTGACAGGTTGGCAACAAGCGGCTGAAGCTAGAGACTCACACAGCCTGGACAGTACATCACAGCTTCTCAGATGCACTGGAAGAGCATAGACGAGCACTGGCCACTTGGGTGGGCTGCAACGCATGATGGATCATGTGTTGTCGATGGACTTTGGGCCATCTCAGGCAAGATGAGGAACAAGTTGTTGGGAGCAAAAATATTTGTTGTTCCATCTTTGGTAGCCCAAAGAAGGCTGTTGATCCTGCAGAAGAAGCTGCTTTTCGTAGTGGCGGTAGCAAGACTCGGGCAGAGCAGAGGTTACGACTTTTGATTGGACTTGGAGACTTATTCTTTGCTCATGTTAGCGCGCGCATCGTTCGGTGCTGCCTTTACGGGGCATTCGTCCACCCTCAGGCAAGCGCCATCCACATGTGCCAACATTCTAGGGCTGGACGTCTACTGACGGACCCAATCCACCGCTTTGACTATGGCTTGCTCGCGCTCCCAGTTTAACATTGGAAAGTTTTAGGACCCTTGGTTGCAGACGAATGGCTGAATTCCTTGACCACTGTTCATGGCGGTGGCTTTAGCCCGTGGACCGTGTACGTTTCAGCCGGGGTGCCGGTTCACCACAATTGCCCTCCTTGGGTTCCAACATTCGGCATGTGTTTGCACTCGTATCAGTTTTTTCATTACTGGCTGAAAGTTTTTGTTAAAATAGGGCTTCTGACTTCTTTCCCGATATGGAGACCAACGTGCTAGGGATGCTGTTTGGTGCAGCTGGTGCGTATTCCCGAGCCGTACCAGTTGGTGCAAGGTGATTTCGGGCTTTAGAGGGGCTGTTGTAGCTATTTGGTTTCTGGGAGCCGCGTTGAACCTTGAGGTATCCAGCGTTCCCCACAAGGCGTCACGTGGCCCAAGCGGCTTTGGCAACTTCCTCGGGCGAGAGACCGCTGGGAGCGCTGGGAATCTCTTGGCAAGTTCCAGACTGATGTCCAAGCCTGCTTGAGCTCGGGCAGTGTGCGCCGCAAGCAGATACTCAACACGTTTGGTGTTGGAATGCAGACGGCGCCGAACTCGAGGGCCAGTGCTTCAGCGTGGGCATGATTCTCAGATCTCTTGGATGCCGCAAGTAGGGAGACCAACAAGCAATGGGTCGATGATACTCCACGACAATGATTGTCACTTGTCCAAAGCCTTGCTTGGGCGGGATGGTCTTGAACCCGTTAAAAAGGTGTGACAATTGTGAGATCAGAATGACTACTAAGGCGCGGACATTCCCAATTCCCCAATTTTGAGGATTTGAGCTTTCCGCCGCCACGACCCTCACTTATTTGGGCCACAGGCATGACACACAGGGTCATGTCAATGTGCCAGATGCACGGACAGCACTTTCTGTTAGGCGAAGATTTGCATTGATGGGAAGCTTCTCGAATCAATGTGGGTGGCGCAATGATTCACATTAGCATCCAAAGCACTAGACCCTCCCTACGCAGTTGTGTGTTGGTGTGTGCGTGTCAGGCATTAGTTTGTTCGGCTCAAACACAAGTTGCAGGGGCTTTCGACTTTCTACGCTTCAAACCTAGCCTACGGGCTCAAGAGGCTGCGAGCGGCACGACTTACTGCACTTTCAATGCCAGGTATCTTGTACAGACTCTTTTCTGACATGTGCCATGCACTTTCTTATTCTATCCGAGCTGCATCGACATGCAAGGGTTGCTGGGCGAGCTTGTTAACAATGACAGAACGATAAGAGCTTGCTCATCACCACTCAAACATGTTTGCCACGTACCACCACAGTTTGGCAAGACCTCGCATTCGTGTCACACGCTGGTATGGCCGTGTGTATCTGTATATCAGCAAAGCTGCTTGTGTGAATCTGTAGGCCCTGAATCACCTTGTTCATTTGTGATTGTTTGATCAGTGCTGCGTGGAATCCTGTTTGGAAGCCACATTCCAAGGATCATAGACCATTGCAGACTCAGTCTTGGATCTGCCAGAGTTCACTTCAGAACATCGCCATAAGCTTCATTAAGCCCTTGGCCGAAGGGGGTGGAGTGGCGCATTCTGCAATCCTTGCTCGATGCAGACGCTTTGTACAGCCAGGACCGTCCCAAAAATACATTTGCGTGGCGCGTTGGAAGTGCCTGGGCGTTCTCGCATTTATCATTCGTGCCTCACCTAGCGGGCGGACTCAAACCAATTCGTGTTTTTTCGGGCAATAACCAAGATCTCAATCAAGAGATCTGCGGAGAGTACGGTCACGCTGCAAAGATCCTGAATGCCTATCAGAAGCTGGGTGGGATCTTTCCGGAAGGCGGTTTAGGATCAGCAAATACGGATGGGTGCAAAGCTGGGAAGGCCATCAAGCGGATGATGACGGAGCAAATTGAGCTCTCGATGCGACCGCCGCAGCCGGAGAGTGTCTGTTGGAACAGATCGCCGACGTGTCCGGGCTCGCGGTTGGAGGCTACTCCAGATGAGTCGGGGTCGGACTAAGATGAAAGTCCTTCTCACTCACAGCAAGTGTCTGACACCTCCCCAACAGGCGTGGCCTCCTCGCACCCAAGAAGCGTTTGCGCAGCTCGAGGTGAAGCGCGCTTCGAGGAAAGTCCTGAAAACGATCCGGGCCATCTGCTGGGCGGACCATGCAAATCTGACCAGAGCTCAAAAGTCGGACATCGGAGGGGGCGTGAAACTCCTCAGACAGCTAAATTGGGCGACGGATGCAGCAGGCGTGACGAGCTTTTTGAGCAACGGACCTTGGACGTCCAAGAAATCGCTGGGCAACTACGGGGCTTTGACTTGGACCAGTACTTGTCGGACGAGATCGGAGGGGCCAGTGCCATGGGCTGTGGGCGACCACGCCCAGATGGGCGGGAGGACGTTTCCTACATTCATGGGCTCGTCGCGGCGAAGTTGAAGAGCAGTGGACTACGAGAATAACGCCGGGAAGGCGCTTCAACTGGTTTGTGAAGAGTTTAAGATGCCCGAGTGGACGTTGACAGTTCGCCCGTGCTATGGAGACTTCGAGGATGACGATGGAGTCTGGGCGCAGTTTGATGGGGCCACCGGCAGATTGCAAGTGGACCGGAAGGTCAAAAGGGCTAGAGTCGACTTGTTGACTTCTGCCGCCAAGCTGGCCCGGGCCATTGCGGAATAAGGGCCGGACTTCGTTGTCGGTTTCGGGCACGGAGGAATCGTCGCGGGGATTGTGCAAAGAAGCGCAGGAGATTTGCTTGGCGTGGGCTCGGGTGAAAGCCATTTGGGCAGTAGCTCCGCGGTGGTGGAGAACAAACCCGAAGCGGGCCTCTTGAAGGCGGCCTGCCCGGAATTGGGTCTTGAGTTCGCCGTGGAGCCGATCAAGGGCTACGCTTCAGTGCCGAAAGGCACTGTGAAGGACCATAGTCAGAATTTGGCTGGTCTGGCCAGTGAGCGCACCTATGTCTTCAGCCGGCGCCCGTCGTGCGTCTGACGAGATTCGCAAGATGCTGTAGTCGAAGCACAAAAAAAGAAGGATCTGGGGGCGCACCGTCCAGATGCCAGGCAAGGGTGGGGCGCTGATGAAAGGACGCTGCGACAAGGGGCGTTCGCCCGAAATTTTGCAGGGACCAGGTTGCAAAGTGTTTGTGCCAGACTGTCTGGGCCGTTGAGCCGGACGGAGCTGTTCTGACCGTTTGTTCTCTGGAGAGCTTTGAGCCTGAATGGGCTCTCTCCAGGGGCTGAGTTGGCATTGTCACAGGAGTGTGGTGAACACTCAACTGTCTCATCGGACTGATCGGGGTCGGGCAGACGTCGGTCGGGCGCAGGCGGGACTTGGTTGGCAAAGGATGTGAGAGCAGATGTAGGCCGACAGCGGTTTTCGTCGTGAGACCGAGCAGAAGGCCCGCCGGCTCGTCTACTCTTCAAAAAGGTGGGTGGTTGTTGATTACGTGCACCCTTTTGGGCATGTCTACAGCTTTGAGGATAGCGGTCGACTTGCTCAAGAAGCAAGGGCTTCGGCGGGGGTGTCAAACTTTGAAGTGACTGGCTTGGGTTGAGGCTCAATCCAAAGACCATCAAGAAGTGCAGAAGATGCTTGGGATCGTTGTCAAGGATGCGGCGAGGGCGCACACCACCAATCCCGGGCCCGAGACCTGGACAGGAGCTTGGTCCCTGGATGAGTTGGGAATTTACAAGGCAAGGCTGCGCGCAAGGTTGTGAAGAATCATCTCAGAGGTGGGGTCGGAGATCCTGTGGTATGGCGTGCTCCGGGCCTGTCGGACTGGGGGCGAAAGGGCGTGGCCGTGGAAGAAGGGTCTGACCGGCCCTTGAAAAGTCGCTTCGTGTAAAGGGAACGGGAACAGGCTGCAGTTGGCCAATTGGCCGGACCGACGGCGCCCAGCCTCTTGCCACCCATGCCGAGGATTCTGTTTTGCTCCCGGACCGCCGATGCCAGAGATGAAATCCAGTTCGATTCGGACCCAAGACCTAGATGATCAAAGGAGAAACTTTGCAGGTCGAGTTCACGATGAAGAGAAGGGTAAGCAGTACGTCCTGAAGATTGGGGGCGTTATTACGTTCCTAAAAGGATACGGTCCGAAGCTGTGTGCGATTGGGCAAGTCACATCAGTTGCAAATTTGCAGTCATGTTCACAAGCACGCGCCCGAGATCGGCGGACTGCGTGTGAAGTGGTGCCTGCTGCACTTGGACCGGCAAGAATCTGGCTCCAGAAAGGTGGACGTCCTTGTGTAGAGGAAGTGAAGATGAGCCAGCTCATCACGAAGGTTGAGCTGAGCAGGGATGGAATCCTGCAAGCTTCATCTGCCAGGAAGCTTGACAAAGGAGGATAGTTAGTGGTTTGAAGCGCGGGCTCCGGCTGGGCTCCCAATGGCTTTGTGAGAGAACAGAAAGCCGTCCTTGAACACCTTCGTGTACCCCAGAACGGAGTTGATTTCTTAGAGGTTTTCGCCGGACATGGTGGGCTCACGAAGGCCGCAAAGCGCCGGGGTCTGTTGGTTGGAGAGCCCGTTCGTCGGCTGCAATAGAAGCTATGGTCGGGAATAGGATGCGGATCGGGCGCTCCTTGCTTGGTTGATAAGCAGATTTTTGCATGCGGGGGCACCGTGTGTGAAAAGCGTAGCCAACTGGGCGAGCAGACGCCCTCCAACGACTTGGCTCTAGCGGCGTAGCTTTTCGTCAATAAATTCGGGACCCTTGTTGAACCTAGCAGGCCTTGGGCCATGGTTCGGACCGACTCTTGCCAGTGCAACATGACTTCGTTGGACGTGAGCGACGGATCGTTTGGAACCTTGTTGGGAAAGGGCAGATTTGGGTCAGCAACTCCGACTCCGAGAACGACCCCAACCTCACGCGTTGAGGGGTGAAGCTGCGGCTTGGGTTGATGAACAGCTCGAGAGTGAAGTTGCTAGAGGGCAGTTGGTTCGAGGCTCTTCCTTTGGGCGCTCCGCGCCATGTCTGAGCAAGGAAGCCTCCGAGCGTAAGAAACAGCGGGAAAGGGGACTGGTTGTTGACTAGAGGTCGTTTTCCGGTGACAGGGTTCAATCAAGTTGCGAAAGCTAGGAGAGCCATGCAAGTGCTCGCTATCGTATCCAGACGTGGGAAGTTCTTGCCTTTGTGTTTGACCTTTGGACCCACCAATGGACCCGATGAGAAATGCCTCGATCAAAGGATTCTCACTGATGTTGAGTACGATGAGGAGATCCGCTTAGCTGCCACGAAGGCAGGAGTTCAAGTGGCCCAAAAATCCGGGGAGGCTTTACGTTTCTCGAAAAGGGGTCTTGGGGACAAGTCCAAGCCAGGGATTGGGGAGAAAGGCAAGCAAGATCCAGTGGTTGCAGATCACAATCATCCACTCGGGTGAGCCTGATCCCATGGATTCATGCCGCTCGCGCGCTCCATGTGGCTCGAACCAACATGCTTTGAGTACGCAAGGTTGGCCGTGCAGGCTTTGGAGTAAGCAAAGTAGGCCGTGATTGGGGCAGCCGTGCAGGAAGCCAGGCAGCTGTCCCTTGCGGCATGGTCCGGCGAGAAGGAGGATGGGACTGAGACCCACCGTGGAGGCGGCAGGCCCAGCAGGGTTACCTGGTAAGGTGAGGTTTGCGGTGGCAGACATTCGCAAGGTCACTTGCGTCCAAGCGCTGCAGGGGCCATAGCAGTGCCACAGGAGTTTCGGTTCAAGAACTATACGCTCGTGCAGATCGCGCGCATTTCACAGAGATGTACGGGCCCAACAACTTGCCGGACCTGATGCGCGCGCGCACGGGACATTCGGGCGACGTGTCGGGAATATTCGGAGCAGTGGTGGGCGCATTTCTCTATCCGCTGCATGAGGAGTGCGGAGATCGTGCTGGCTGCGTCTCTGGAAGCAGTTCTTCAGAGCGGCATTACTCTGTACCGCGGAGCAGAAAGGGGCCACCTTACAGATCCTGCTCAGAGCGTGGAGCAGACTGGTGGGCGCCAAGGAGAACTTTTTTTGGAAGCCCCGATCGCGGGTTGATCGTGCGCGCGAATAGGCAGGAAGCGATTCAGAGGATGGGACCGCTTGCCAGGTCAATCGCCCGGGCGAAAGAGAAGCCCATGCAGGAGGTTGGCGCTGCTCTCAAATCAAAGGGGAACAGCTGAGTCTACGGCGTGCCGGCCATCAACCCGACCGTTGAGGAGTTTCGGGCGCTTCAAGTCCGCGTGCGGGCGGGAGCGCCAAAGGCTCCGCCTGCGAAATCTGCGAAGGCGGGAGCGTCAAAGGTTCCGCCCAGAAAGGCGGGAGCGATTGCGGTAGTGCCGATTGCTCCGCCCGCAAGGTGGGAGTGTCGGAGGCTCCGCCGGCTGTGGCCGCAAAGGCCAAAGGGCCACCGTCAGGTGAGCGTGGCCCGGGATATGTGTCCCTCGACAAGGAGACCGTCGACATCGAGGTTGCTGAGGATGATGACGAAGGTCCTCCTTGTCCCGACGATCGAGGTGGGGACCAGCTGTTGAGATTGAGGGGCAGATCGAGGAGCCGGTCTAGGAGTCGGTTGACACCGCCCCAACCAGTCATAGCTCGACCGAAGCCCATCCCGCCATGGAGGAGACCAGAAAGAGTCTTCGGCCCTGGAGAGTCGAAGCCAAAGTTTCCTTGGTCGCGCAACACAAAGCGGGCAAGCGTTTTCGCACCTCACTGCAGTATGGACGATGACGACGTTCGGCCGCGTCCGGAGTCGGCCAGAGCGGGTGGCCGGGGGTCAGAAAGTCAATCCGGCTCGCACCGATAGGCGGCGTCAGAGTCCACGCGGGCCAAGGCCTTGGAGGATCTGGCTGTTGGCCACGGTTGGGACGGCCGCCAGTGTGGCGCTAGGAACGTCAAGGCGCGTTTGTCGCGCTTCAAACGCAGCCGCGGCCGAGAGGGCGCACGCGAGCAGGACAGCTCGGATGATGTCATGACTGAGGGTGAGGATGCTCTTCGCCAGTTCAGCCGCAAGCCCAAAAAGAGGGGCGGGTGAAAGCGTCCCGGCCAAGGCGACCGCAATAAAAAACAAAAAGGTGCGGAGACGACCAGGGTTCTTGAGCCGGAAGGGCCGGAATAAGAGGGCTCACACTGAGCATTGAAACCAATTGAACCTTGTTTATTGGAGAACCATGCTTGCCTTCATCTTTCTTGGTTACGAAGGGGTGGTCCAGATTGACAACGTCGTGAGGATGTCTGGGTCGATAAGATGGGTTCGCAGGGAGTTGCTCTTGTGGAGATTATGAGGCTGTTCTTGCGGGCTACCCTGATAGGCATGTTTGTTGTAATCGTCATGTGGTGTGGTTGGTCAGTATCCCGAAAGTGTAGGAACAGGGCCATGCGCTGACTTCACGGCAACATGCTTGGGGAAAGCCAGAGGGCCAACAAACTCATGACTAGGACGGGTACTGTCTTTGTCACAGAGAAGGTGATCCTGGATTGGAATGTTATGAAGTGTACATGCAAAGCGTATGTCAGCGCATTCTCGTGGCCAGGCAGAGATGGGCCGATCAGCCGCTGACCGGCGGCGCGCGCCGACGTGGAAGTCGGTTGTCTTCAAGGCCTAGTGAGTAAGGCTAAAGAACTAGATACCGGGAGTAAGAATAAACAACCGAAAAACGTGGAACGAAATGACGCTCGCGGGCAGAGTTCGGGTCTGGTCAGGGACGACTATTTGAGTCGGGTAGCGACTTCGGAGGGGCGAATTTGCAACAGGTGCTCAACGACATTCGCAAGGAATTGCACCCCCGGGGATTGTTGCGGGCTGATCACCTTTCAAGGCTTAACCCGGCTGTGTTCAGTCTTTCCGGGCGAGGCGCTGTGGATGGCGTTTTGGCGCTTAAGGTCGTCCAGACCGTGGATAAGATTCACACTGCGCGCAACGCGGAGGAGTATGACAACTCGGATTCGGCCTTCTTCAGTATCTATCTGGCCTTGCTGGGCGCCATGCAGAATCAGGTCATCCTCAGCGAGAAGCAGAATGAGAAACTCGTGAGCTGGATCAAGCTAGCCGTCGAGGGGAGCGGCAAGCTGGTCTATTTGCTAGACAAGGCGTTGGAGACTGAGAATGAGAAGCTGCGACTGCAACTTTCCAGGTTGAGCCGAGCCGAAGCAGTACTGAGCCCAGGTCCAGGGTCAGATGAGCGATTGGAAGGAATTGGCCACCGCCCAGTAAAATCGGGTAGGGAGCCCCCACTGTTTGAAGTATGGGGCTGTTCCCACAATTAAGGATGAGATGCTCCCGCTCAATTGAAAACAGCTGCTGCCAGCATCAGCAGCGAAATGACTTTCAGCCATCGATATGCTTGAGAGTTGGCAGGTCGCAGCTTAGTTGCTCTACCAACCGGCTGATCGCCATACCGGGCTACCTAAGGTACCGGTTTCAAATTGTGAGAGGTGCTTTTCCTAACCACGTCTCACCCGTGTCCCGACTCTCTGGCACACCCACGGAACAGCTGCTGTTTTGCAATGCGGCGCAGCCATCGCCGCGCACAAGTGGCTTGAGCCAAAATAGGCACGCCATCACGACTCTTCAATCTGGACATGTCAATTCAAGAGACATGTCCACTTCGTGCAACCTCATGGTTACAAGAGCTCAGTTACCAAAGCTTCAATACAAGTGCGGAACACTTTGCGTCGTCCGGGTCACTGTAACAACGTTCTCAATGCGACGCCCTGCCAACAACAGTTTTCTCTCCTGGCCAACACAGCACACATACACAGGCCGTGTTGGCTACTAGGCCGTTGAGTCACACAGGGCTTGTCTTTTTGTCGTTGGCCTTCACCGCGAAGCCCACATTTGACCGCAGGGCTTCGACCACCATTGTCGCTACCTCAATGTCTGCGTGGGCGGCAGGAGCCCAATTGGACCCCACACAGCGCTTCCAGAGCATCTAAGGGAGAAGGTTTCTCCAAGAACGTATTTTCTGTGCCCACTTCAAGTTTCTCCAAGAGAGTCTTGGCTCCCAGAACACTTAAGGCCTGCAGTTTTCGCGCAAGCCTTGGTTAAGATGCTCAATGGAAAGGTTGATCGGTTTGATGGCATGTTGGTGAGGGTGCAATCCTGAATTCCAGCTCATGAGATTGATTGGTTGGATATTTTTTTCGGTCATCGCCCTTTGGCACGGTCTTGTTTAGTTCCAGAGGCCAAAGGTTGCGCTGGAGCCATAGCTCCACCACAGCTGTCGTGAGATCACAGCACGGGGACGCACGAAGACTTGAAAAACAATTCCTGTTTGAAGTGAGGGGACGCTCTGAGCCTCTTTGCAAGCGGGGTGAGACATACGGCGGGAGGCGTGTTTGGCCATTCAGACATTCTGGCTCGGAAAAGCTGAAGATACAAAGTGGTTTGCGGTTCATTTCGGCGTTCGTGCAGATGACAGGGGATCTCCAAATATAGGCCCACTACCCTCGCCAAACCTCCATGCTTCCCCATAAGCATGTGCTACGGAATTCGTACTAACAGCTTGTGAATGTGGACCAGGACTGGGTGACTGCATGAAATTTCATGGAACACCCCGCAACCACGGCTCGAAGTCACGAAAGACCGGAGCCTTGACGCATGCGCCCGACAGGACTTATCCAGCCTGGTACAGCTTCGTGGTGAGCCCCTGGGTGGCTCCGGTGAATCAAGAGACAGCCCCATCATGAGATGCCTAGCCGACGGTTTGAATTTGCCCAGCAAAGTAGCACGCTTTTCCAGTCGAATAGCCAGGCTATTTCCTGCGACAGGTTCTGCTGCTGGCGCTAATGTCAATCTGTGCATTTGCCACAGTGCACGCCATGAATGAGCCCGAAAGGCGGGTGGGGGTGTGGGCCCGTAGGCACTTCTCTCGAATCCACTCTTGCGATCGTTCGCTCTGTGTCTCTCGGAGCTAGGTGCTTAGCCGCTTAGCCAATTAGCCCTTCTGAGCCCGGACCTAGCAAACACAAGTAACACAAGGACAAGCCTCGCAGGGACTGAGACACCGCAGGAAGGGAGTGGCATGCAGTGTTCTGATAAAGTTAGCTTCCTAGTTTTCCCATTTGCTGGCACCTGCTCAAGGCTAAGCTTCCCAGCTGGACCCTCGCAAAAGGCCTAAGCAACTCTCCAGCAGAATTTCTTTGGTGCGGGTGTTGAGGCAATGTGCTCAAGAGTCCTCGTTCGCTGCTCGTCCTGCTTCTGTTGTTTGCTCCAGTAGCCTTTCTTCTTAACCTGAAGCCCGCTCCTTTGTTCGAGGTTCAAGGCAGTCCTCATGTACAAGTGACGCTCCGACTTCATGAGATCCACTTGAAATCAGTACACATTGGGAAATGATACAAGTAAGGTCCGGCAGAGCCGGGGGGCGGAAGTTTCAAAGCAGTGAACAACTATAGTTTGGAGAACTGTCCTTGGCCCCTTGCTTCTCTCTCTCTCTCTCTCTTCTCTTTCTCTCTTTCTCTCTTTCTCTCTTCTCTTTCTCTTTCTGTTTCTCTGTCTCTTTCTCTCTCTCTCTCTCTCTCTTCTCTCTCTCTCTCTCTCTCTCTCTCTCTCTCTCTCTCTCTCTCTTCTTCTCTTTCCCTTTCCAAAGCTCCCAACGAGCGCTTCAAGTTCAACTCTCCTCCCTCCCCCCCGAGAGCGCCTTTTCTTTGCGTCTGCCCAAGCCGTGCTGTAGTCTGGGCTGGAGCACGCGGCCCGAAACGGCACGCGTGTCAAGCGCAAAAGCTAGGCTTTTCTCTTCGTCTGCTTCAGCGGTGCAGCAGTCCGCGCGAGCGCGCGGCCCGACGCACAGCGCCAACGTTTTCTGCATCTTGCCATCCCCCAGCTCGCAGAGAGTGCTTGCGAAAGTGCTGCGCCTGCCACGAAATCGATACTTGACCTTGCGAAAGTGCTGCGCCTGCCACGAAATCTATACTTGACCTTGCGAAAGTGCTGCGCCTGCCACGCAATTCAAACCTTGCGAAACCTTCGCGCGGCCGTGCCAATGGGCCCGTCTCCGAACCCGTTCCGAGACCGTTCCGAGACCGTTCCGAGACCGTTCCGAGACCGCCGCCGTGCAGGCGTCGCAGCCGAGGTGGTTTGCGCACAGTCCGGAAGCCCAATTCACGCACAGCGCCAACGTTTTCTGCATCTTGCCATCCCCCAGCTCGCAGAGAGTGGACGCAGCACCTTGCGAAAGTGCTGCGCCTGCCACGAAATCGATACTTGACCTTGCGAAAGTGCTGCGCCTGCCACGAAATCTATACTTGACCTTGCGAAAGTGCTGCGCCTGCCACGCAATTCAAACCTTGCGAAACCTTCGCGCGGCCGTGCCAATGGGCCCGTCTCCGAACCCGTTCCGAGACCGTTCCGAGACCGTTCCGAGACCGTTCCGAGACCGCCTCCGTACAGGCGTCGCAGCCGAGGTGGTTTGCGCACAGTCCGGAAGCCCAATTCACGCACAGCGCCAACGTTTTCTGCATCTTGCCATCCCCCAGCTCGCAGAGAGTGCTTGCGAAAGTGCTGCGCCTGCCACGAAATCGATCTTGACCTTGCGAAAGTGCTGCGCCTGCCACGAAATCTATACTTGACCTTGCGAAAGTGCTGCGCCTGCCACGCAATTCAAACCTTGCGAAACCTTCGCGCGGCCGTGCCAATGGGCCCGTCTCCGAACCCGTTCCGAGACCGTTCCGAGACCGTTCCGAGACCGTTCCGAGACCGTTCCGAGACCGCCGCCGTACAGGCGTCGCAGCCGAGGTGGTTTGCGCACAGTCCGGAAGCCCAATTCACGCACAGCGCCAACGTTTTCTGCATCTTGCCATCCCCCAGCTCGCAGAGAGTGCTTGCGAAAGTGCTGCGCCTGCCACGAAATCTATACTTGAGAAAGCTATCTACGTGTTAAGCTGGCTATATGTCAAAGCTATCTATCTGTCATGCAAGCCTATTGGAAAGCTATCTATCTGTCAAGCTAGCTATATGTCAAAGCTATCTATTTGTCATGCTAGCTACCTGTCATAGCTATATGTCAAAGCCCCAGCTCGCAGAGAGTGCTTGCGAAAGTGCTGCGCCTGCCACGAAATCGATACTTGACCTTGCGAAAGTGCTGCGCCTGCCACGAAATCTATACTTGACCTTGCGAAAGTGCTGCGCCTGCCACGCAATTCAAACCTTGCGAAACCTTCGCGCGGCCGTGCCAATGGGCCCGTCTCCGAACCCGTTCCGAGACCGTTCCGAGACCGTTCCGAGACCGTTCCGAGACCGTTCCGAGACCGCCGCCGTACAGGCGTCGCAGCCGAGGTGGTTTGCGCACAGTCCGGAAGCCCAATTCACGCACAGCGCCAACGTTTTCTGCATCTTGCCATCCCCCAGCTCGCAGAGAGTGCTTGCGAAAGTGCTGCGCCTGCCACGAAATCTATACTTGAGAAAGCTATCTACGTGTTAAGCTGGCTATATGTCAAAGCTATCTATCTGTCATGCAAGCCTATTGGAAAGCTATCTATCTGTCAAGCTAGCTATATGTCAAAGCTATCTATTTGTCATGCTAGCTACCTGTCATAGCTATATGTCAAAGCAGCTAGTTCATTTAGTTCCAGTACTACGGAAGTTTCTTGTTAAACTTCCTTTGACAAATATGAATGTCAAACAAGTAGAGGCATTCTGATGAATCCATTCACACCATAGAGATCTGGACAGCCCTGAGACAAGCCGCTAGCAAGCTGAGCATGTGATGATCATTTGGATCAAGTGGCTTGGGTCTAGGGTTTCCACCCTTTCACGCGTTGATCTTCAGAAAACTAAAGCCAAGCGTCTACTTGAGTGAACCATTTGTATTTTCTGTTCCGGAGCTACATCCAAGGTCAATGCCGTCCTGGAATGCAAAGAACACGTTGCACCGTTTTTAGAACATCGATATCAGCGGCCCTTCAAGTGCGACAGTTTCCCCGTCATTCGTGATTTCACTCTAACCGCCAACGGGGAATTACCGGCATTTGCCTTTCAAACATTTGGAAAGATTCGACTCGAAGCTTCCAAAGTCATTTGCGAGCTCCGAACCTTCAGGCACAGCCTGAACCAGGAGCAGCCCGTGCTGCCGGGGGGCTGAGGGGCTGATGGGCCATGGGGCATGGCAGTTCTTCGGTTGCTTGCCGTTTCATGGACTGACTCATTGTATGATTTGGTTCGGGTCGCATTGGATTGATTGGTTGATCTGATTTTGGTGGTTTGCTTGATTTGATTTGATTCCATTCGACGTGTTTTGCGTTGATTCGTTTTGATACTGTTTGGTTTAATTTGATTTGATTTGATTTCATTGGATTGGATTGAATTGGATTGCTTGTTGGTTTGCCTTGCCTTGCTTTGCCTTGCCTTGCCTTGCTTGATTGATGGGTGGATTGATGGATTGATTGATTGTTTGATTGCTTAATTGATTGATTGAGTGAGTGAGTGAGTGAGTGATTGAGTGATTGAGTGATTGCGTGATTGCTTTCTTGCCTCCTTGCTTGCTTGCTCGCGTGGTTTGTTGATATTGATTCATTTAGTGACTGATATGTGGCTTGATTGTTGGTTTGTTTGATTTGATTTGCTTTGCTTTGGCGTGATTGGTTGATTCATGGATGGATTGCTTGCTTGCTTGCTTGTTTGTGTGTTTATTTTTTTGGCTGTTTTGTTTGTCTATTTGTTTGTGTGTTTGTTTGTCTGTGTGTTTGGCTGT
Organism: Effrenium voratum; assembly: GCA_963377175.1. Taxonomy (NCBI): domain Eukaryota; class Dinophyceae; order Suessiales; family Symbiodiniaceae; genus Effrenium; species Effrenium voratum. The sequence goes on along the minus strand of CAUJNA010002702.1, from coordinate 635,900 downwards.
GTTGTGTGTTTTTGTTTGTTGTAGTCGCTTTTTTGGGGGGTTGGTTTGGTTGGTTTGCTTTTGATTTGCTTGTGTGTACGCCTGCTTGTTTGTTTTTTAGGATGCGCCAATTGATGGGTTTGGCTTGGATTGCGCTGTGTTTTGCCTGTTTATTTGCCTGTTTATTTGCCTGTTTATTTGCCTGTTCATTTGCCTGTTTGTTTGCCTGTTTGTTTGCCCGTCTGTTTGCCTGTCGGCTTGTCTGTTCAGTTTGTTTGTTTGCCTGTTTGTTTGCCTGTTTGTTTGTCTGCTTGTCTGTTTGTGTATTTGTTGCCTTTCATGTTATGAAAGGGCAAACCCCCTCGTGCACACTACATGTCGGCGCTATCGTGTGCTAAATGTGCATCAAACCACACGCCCAAGCGTCGTACGGAACAGCCAAGCTTCCAGGATGAACAGCCAAGCTTTTGGCATCGGGGAACTTTTCGTCTGGAACAAAGTATCCGCCCGGAACGGCCAGAAAGTATAGCCAGAACGATTTGCTTGCTTGTAAACGCTCCGCGCTGCCCGCCTCGGGGCTGAAAAGAACAAGAGCAATGCGGGCTGTGCCCAGGGGCTTGAACTCAGCGGGACTGGCAAAAGAGGTGGCTGGAATGAGCTGGACTGGGCTCAGGAGCCAGAGACTGGGCTTAAGCTGGGGCTTGGGTTTGGGGTTGGGGCAGGAGGAGGGGCTGGCAAACGTTCATCACCTGCATGACGGCAGCAGGGCTGGCTTCAGGCGTGCTAAATCCAAGCCATTCCTTCTCCCGCAGGAACAACTCAACCCGGGGACCGCCACAAAGGTGTTTTCTGACTTGCCAACGCGACACCTTAGTGCTTCGGAAACATGCAGATGGCTTTTAGAAGGAAACCAAGAAGAAATCACCCATGTTTATGGCCGCGTATCGGTGGAAGTCGTTTGAAGATGTTCGAGACTTGTTTCCACTTGTCTCCCTAAGGTTCTTCCTGTTCGTGGGAGCTGCGGCATTTGCCGGTGCCCGAGCATTGGCCGTCCCGGAGCCCCTGGCCTGGCCTGGCTAACCAAGCGATGGGTTTGGCCACAAGGAGGTGCTTCACGTTTTCAGGAACAGTCCATCTTCATATTTGTTTATAAGCTTTATCTTCCGACTCCGTTTGAGCTTTATCTTTGGATCGCCCGTTCAGGAATTGTGCACGTGTAGGGTTTGAGCTGGTAGCTGCTGCGACGTTTTTGGATCTGCAGTGTCATGGAGCTGTCCGCAGGCAACTGGCAGAGGGGCTATTGAGTCACGTGTGATGTGTTCAAGGTTGCGGAAGTAAGAGCCCCATTCCCATTCTCTGCACTGATGTGGTTTAGCTGTCATCTTTGTGCATTTTTTGCGGCGTTGCATTCCTTTCCCAGTTGATCATCCATGCTTGAGAATCCCAAGCTTTTGCGCGCCCGAACCTGATGAAGCCATTTTTTGAACAAGTCTTGTGTCTTCCTGCTTGAGGCATCCCTGCATTGGTCCCCAGCCTGTTCAGGAATTTCAGTGCACAGAGCCGGACAGCCAAACTTCCCATCTGGAGTCAATGGCAGCATCGTTTCGACGCTGTGATCCATGCCTATTTCATTCTTAGCGATTTGTCCAATGCAAGCGAGCCACTCACCCCCGCAGTTCGCGACGCGGTTCTCCGCCATCGCCTTCATCGGAACCTTTTTTTGATATGCCTCGCACACTGCGCCCAGGCCTCGCACCTCACCGGGCTGTTCCTGTTCGCCTTGCTGGCGCGGGGATGAATCATGGGTTCGTTCCGGGCTGCAAAAGGGCTCTGGTCGCCCAGGTCTTTAAAGGCATGGGGCCCGGGCTTGAAATCTGACAAAGGATCCTTCATTCAGGTTCCTTGTGTGTTTGTAGGGTGGTAGGTCCCCGGATCTTAGGGGGAAGCTTGAGCCGTTTTTTTTCAACCAGCCTGTCTGCGTCTGAGAACCTGGGGCAAAACAGGGCAGGAACTCCTTGGAATGGGATTCATTTGACCAGAGCGATTTTGTTTGGAATGGATTTCATTCATGGCGTTCATGGCGTTGATCTGTGGGACGGCAGCTATTGGTCTACCTGACTCCAACGACCACGCTCCTTGCGAGAAGGATCCCTATCAGGTTTGGTTGGGTGCGAGCAGTCAGCATGCGTCCACTGATCCGACGTTTGAGGATCCCCTCCATGGACAAAGCCAAAAGGAAGCCAAGCATTTCTCGGGATACAAACATGTTATGACACCTTTGTGAGATTCAAAGGAGCTTTGGAGATGACTTGATTACCCGTAGCACGAGAGGGATTGGATTGCTTTATGAGCTACGCCTGACAAGTGGCTTTTAGCTTGCTACTCGGGTGACATCAAACTGAAAGTGCCTCGCGGTTTTATGCATCCTTTGGACTGGCCGGCAAGGCTTTTTGCCGGAAGCTGCTCTTCAAAATGAAGGGTGAAAGTCTGATCTGGATAACCCAAAGCCTGTTTACGGCATCTCCCAGAGGCCCGCACCGAAACAAACAAAGCCTTGCCACCTTGAAAAACGTACAAATTAAGCTGGCAACATCACAGCGAGCGCACGGACAGGCCCAGCACTCCTACTTCTGCCTGGCAGGCCATGGCCTCAAACAAAACCGAAACTCGAGTCGAGGGATTTCAAAGGAGTTTCCTTCCTGCGCCAAAAAGTATCCTTCCGAAAACCAGACCATTAGATTGACTTGAAGTCTGGCCTTCGAAGTGTTCGGCGCATTGAGTCTCAGCAACGAAGTTGTCGTGGCCAGAGCCCCAAGTTTTTCCCTCAACACCCACTTGCTTGGCTCACGTGTGATGCAACCTCTGAACGCTTGTCCAAATCGTTGCTTGCTGGCCTGTTCAACAACAGCCTGTTCACCAAAGAGCTCACGTTTGTTTTGGTGTTTTCAAGTACAAGTTGAGAGGCCGTGGGCCTTGCAGCATACAGCTGCAGGACAGACAATGCTGTTAGAGGGCAAGGCGCACACACATACACTCTGTAGCATTCTTTCACAGGGTTATGAATGCCTTTGTAGTACGGATTTACACCGGTTTCCCTAGCGGGAACACACTTTCGATATGTTAAACTTTCTCGGGGACCCCTGAGGTTCAGGTTGGTGACTACATTTTTCACAGGTGGCTGTAGGTGGCTCATCAAAATGGGCCCCCACACATTTTTCCGGCCAGTGCTTCCGTTGCCCTTTGTTCCTGTGCTCGCTGAGAGGCATCACCACATTGGAGTACATTAAGGACCAGGCGGGATGCGTAGGTTCTACTGCGTAGGTTCTACTTTCATGAAAAGGGGGGGCCAGCACAACGGCCATTAATATCAACATGTACACAGGAGGCTTGACCATTGCACAAATGAGGCTCACAGAACTTGTACTGATTGACGTACTCCAACAAGCTATCTCCAAAACTTGTCAAACGATATCGAGCTATTTTGTTCGGACATCCGCTTGAGAATGCATTGAGCTCCATTCAGGTCGGACAGACACCTTGAATTTGCAACCTGATTAGGCACATTTTGAACCCCACGGCCTTTACATGCGTCAATAATCTTGCTAGGGAGTGTCAAGGCATCAACGAGGCGCCTATGCTAAATGCCAAACAATCCCCAAGTCGTGTGGTTGGCAATCTGCATCTTGGATCAATTAAAGCAACGTGGAATGAACTTGGCCCAATGTCAGTTGGCCTTGCCTGATGTGATGATAGTCGAGAGTCTTGGATGCTGAAACCGGCATCAGATGAGAGAAGTGCCATCACTTCAGATGGGGCCCGCGACGTTCAACTTCGATGACAGACCTATATTCTGGCATGGTCAGGCACAAGGCAGTTAGCTTTGAAACTGTTGACTCTCAGTTGCAGAGTGCAGTTGTCCATTTCACTTGGGTGGTAGTCCGCCAAGTCTGAGAGGAAATTGTAGCTGACGCTTCTGACCTAAACCTGGAAACAGCTTCGTTGCAAAATGGGAAGCTTCGCCGACCGTCGTGAGACCCCGCCTTTTCCCTCTTTGCCGCCTCCGGGCTGGCGCCAGGCTGGGTTGCTACGAGAACATGAGAAAATTGAACATCGGAGCACGGTGCGTTTCCTTTTGAACCTCTTGGTTAGTTTCCTTTTTTGAACCTCCTGGGGCATGCATGTGCGGAGATGGCCAGAGCAGGGCGCATGTGGAAGGGTGATGTGTAAGACTGTGGCAGATTTTTTGGCGCCAGAGCACTTGCCACCAATCGCTGTTGGCCGCTAATGAGTACAATACATTATTTTTGGTTTGGTGACAGCCTTCTTCCACGAGTTGCTTCGACTGACCATGTACGACCAGATTGCCATCACACAGGTACTGGAGAAAAGGGACGGCTTACTAAAGTTGGATCCCGAGAGAGGCGTATGAAGGACCCGCGACTGCTTGTCAGACTCATTGGGAGGGCGGGTAAAGTGTTCCCTCTTTGTGAGCCCTGCTCGGAGCATCTATTGACGACCTTGAATGTTGACCTTTGCAAGATGTTTCCATTCTGCAAGGCAAGGCAAGGCAAGGCGCAGCACAAAGCAAAGCAGAGCAAAGCCAAGCAAGACAGACGGAGCAAGAAAGGAAAGGACAGGACAGGACAGGACAAGAAAATAAAGTTATCGGAATAAATTAAGAATGAATGAAAGGAAGAAGTAGATACAAAAATGGGTTGATACAAGTAATAAACAAACTAAGAGATCAACAAAGAAAGAAAGAAAGAAAGAAAGGAAGACATACAGAAATACACAGACAGAAATCATGAAAATACATAAATAAATAAAACAACAGAGAGGAAAACATAAAGAAAGAACAACATAGATAAATAGTGAAAGAAAGACAAACAAGAAATAGTAAAAGAAAGAAGAAACAAAAGATGGAAATCAAAAAAGAAAGAAGAAACAAAATAATGGATGAAAGAAAGAAAGAAAGAGCGCAAGAAAAGAAAGGAAGAAAGAAAGGCACAAAAGTAGAAAGGACAACCAAACCCACACTAATCCAGAAATACATAAATAAGTCAAGAAATAAGTCAAGAAACAACTACACAAGTAAATACAGAAAGACACATACGACGCGCAATATTGAAAGACAGGAAGAATAAATAATGAAGGAAAGAAAGAAGGAAAACAATAAAGCCATACAGAGATACACAAGAAATGAAGGAAGGACGAAAGGCTGTAATTACATCAATGAATAATGATAGACACACACAAAGAAACACAACAAGAAACACATAAATAACAAGTTTGTAAATTATAATAAAACACAATTAAGGGACCGGATACCCCGCCCACATGCAAAGTTGTTGCAGCACATTTGATCAAGGCTCATGGATGAAAGGACGCTAGCAGCGTGGAAAGGAAGAATGCAAGAAAGCAAGGAATGAATGAAGATGCTGCTTCGAGCCTTTTCTTGTCGCGTGTTTGTGTCAATCGACTCCCAGCCATCTCATGTCTAGATCAGCTGGATGCGCAAGCAGAAGCATTCAAAACAACACCCCTACCGACTCCCATGCACAATGGGAGTGAGATGAGTGAGAGTGAGTGACACGAAATCTGCACTCACATGTCCAAAATGCTGCCCCTGCGTCCAGTAGGCTGCCCCTGCCACGAAATCCAGCAGTTGGGTATCCAAAGTGCTGGCCCTGCCACGAAACCCCTAAGACCCCGAGAGGCTCCGTTTTGGAAGCTCAAATTTGGCAGCTCCAAAATGGAGCTTCTCTGAAACTCCATTTTGAGATTTTCAATCAGCTCCATTTTGGGGCTGCCAGCTCAATTTTGGAAGTTGAAAAATGGATCTGCTAGAAGATTCATTTTGGAGATGCTAAAAGCAAGATTTGGATGGCTGAGGGTCAGGTTTTCATTTTTCCATCTTCCATAAATTGCGCGTTTTTGCTAGACTGCAGTAATAAGGCTCAGCATCATGTTAGTGGCTTCAGCAAAGAGAGGGCCTGTAGCCTGCAAAGGCTGGTTCTCAGGCCTCTGGTAACCTGTCGCAACAACGCCCAATCTAGCCGAACAGCGCTACTTCGCAGGGGCTTCCACGAGCTTGCCTGAATGGAAAAAATAAAGTCTTCGGTGAGCAGCGCTTCAAGTTATTGGAGGCTTGGTATGTCTTGGGCGCCATCAGCATTTGGGCAGCAGCTGTGTGAACGCGTGGCATGTCAGAAAGCAAGAAAATCCAAAAAGGTTAAAAATAGAGGGCAGGTGGGCCAAACAGTTGTTGTGAGTGCCGAACCCTCACAGCGGGCCTTTCAGCTGGGCCTCACTCTGCTCCTTGCGCTGTCCGCATCAAGTCTGAGCAAATGGCGATCTTTCTTTGGCGCCCAAAGACTTTGACCTGCCCTGGCCTGGTGGCCTGCGCAAGGCCAAGATGATATCACCGCAGCGTTTCTAAGCCTGCAAGAAGCTTTGTTATAAGACAGCGGGTCGTTCATGCCTCAGCTAAAAAGGACTATCAGAAGGCTGCGCGAGAAAGAAAACATCCACCAGTTACCCAGCACGCATGCTGGGTGACTTGGCTGTCATGGATTCAGGCGCGGGGGATGAAGTGAGGGCCGTCTTGGAAGTTCTAGGTTCCCGCCCAGGTGGCTCAGGGTCGCCTGAGTAAGGTGGACATTTGCCGGACCTGCGTTAGCAATCTAGTTCAACGGGGAAGGCGGTAGGGTGAACGTTGCGGCTGCTCAAAGCTAGGTGACCCACAGATGGCTTCATGAGATTGGCGCAGACTCATCTTATGAGGTGGTCAACCCGCTGAAACCAGCTGTGGCGCGACTTGACGCGCCGTCGCAGTCGTGGAGAAAACGACCTGAGTTAAACATCATCAATTGTGAACAAATGAGTTGCATGTTTGCACACACTTTTCCTATCTAGTTGTAGCCAAACTGCTGCAATGACGTAACGTGTGGACTCTACCTCTTTTCAAGTTGGATTCTCGCTGGCCTAGAGCGGGTGGCGGAGAACGAGAACACAAATCGAACATGGGACCCGCAAAACATGCCCCAGCTGAACTTTCTGAACGTCCAGCTTTGTATTGTTTTAGCTTTGGCTTGAGAAAGTTCAGGCTAACTTTACAAGTTCAGACTCTGAACTCTTTTGTGGGTGTGACATGCTTGCGGCTCAAAGTCAAGCTGCGCCTGGGTCACCTGCGCGTGCATCACCCTGCAAGAAGCCGGAGCCCGCCGTGTCCCCTGGCGCCCGCCCATCCTTCTGCGGAGAACGCGCAGCAAAATGAAGACTTTGGCCGAGTCTGGCAAGGGTGGCTTGCAGAAGGCCTCAGCTTGGCGCACTTCACACTCTGCGCCAATCTTCTCGAGGAGGTCGTAGAGTGACTTCGGCGAGTGAACCTGGAGAAGCATTTGGCTATGCTGCTCGTTTGGGCAAACGGCCGTGAAAAAAGCTATGGCCGTGAAACCGCCGCAGCGCCATGAATGGCATTGGAAAGCGTGAAACGGCCGTGAACAACGGGCCTGACCCGTGAACAAACGTGAAGCGCAAGCAGAGGCCGTGAACAAAGTCAACGGCCGTGAAAGCGATTTTCATGGTCCTGAGCAGAATGACCCCGCGAAAAGTGGTTAAATGGTTTTCCAGGAAGTGACCGAGTTCGAAGTCGTACTCCTATGATGCTGGAGGCGAAGCTTCTTCAACTCTTTTGTTCAAGACATTCGCTTACGGGCAAAAGGAAGTGTTATTGGCTCTCCGTCTGATTCTGCGATAGGTTCTGGCTCAACGGTCGGCTGAACCTTGGTGTGGATTATCCTACCTGCTGCTGACCTGATGAACCTTGTTCTTCGTCCTTCTGCGAATTTGTCTGCAAATGTGAAGATGGTCTTGCGTTTCCACAGGTTAACCATTGGTTTTACCTGCAAGGAAAGTCTCCAGTTGTGTTCAAGAAGGTCTGGATGTCCACCTTTTGGTCTTGTTTGGATGGCGCGGGCGCATGTAAGTTGCTTGCCAATGGTCCCCGCTTCCCTGATCCAATGATCTCGGGAGTTGCTGTGTCCTCTTTGACCACTGGCAAAAAGAAGTTGGTGTCTGCCAGTGTCTGCCGGAACGCACTCGTTGGTTCGACGGTGTGTAATGAGTGCCAGCTTTTCATAGACCGGCCACATCCGTTGTCAAGGGTTGCACAGGTCGGGTTGCGTTGCGGGTTTATGACCGGCGCTGTGAGCTGTGTTGCTGGCAGGCTGCAATCGGTCGGCAGAGAGTTGTGAACAGAAACTGTATCGGCGTGGGTCGCGTTGCATCATTCAGGAGTCTGACATATGCGTCCTGTGCCGATTGGATGTAGTCAGGTGACTGCGCTGTGATGTGACTGCGCTGTGATGACAAGTGTCATGCTGACTTCAGCGTTCTCAACAAAACTTCAAACTTGGGTTTGTTTCTGCAAAACTCAGTGTTGCGCCTCCTGTGGTTGAAAAAGCTGGGGTCGGCAAGGACACTCGTTCGTAGCCCCCTTCATAAAGCGCTTCTTTTGCGTGTTCTTGGGGCAGTTGGTCCCTTTAGTTGGGTCTCTGTTGTCGAGCAGTTCGCGAAGCATGATTGCGTCGCCTGTGAGTGAGTCTGCTCCTGAGTTCTTGAAATCTGAACCAGCTGACTCTTCCGTCGTATGATGGGGGCATGTTAGGATCTTCGCGCTCGCCGGTGCTTGTGTAGGCTTCCACAGAGCCTCTGATGATATCTAGTGTGGCTCTTTTCCGAAAAACCTGCTCTGCTACAACAACTCAGTCGTCTCTCTGGCCCTGGATCAATCTCAGCGTGAGACCCTGATGTCTGATGGCAGAAGGACCTTGGAAGTTCCTGGCGCATGTGTGCGTGAATCTGCGATGGCGCTGGGGAGCAAGCAGCGAGACTATTTTCCTGTTAGTCTGCGCAAGAAGGGTCTCGAGCCCCAATGACATTGATACGTTGTTTCTCAAAACAGAACCCTTGGAGGGAGGGGAAGCGGGGAAGCCGCTATCGCCTTTTACCGTCCGACAGTCCGAAACATGTCGGCGGACATAGCGTGTCACGCCTAAGCCGCCGGCGTCGCGCGCCGGCAAAACTGAGACGAGGGCTGGAAAGATTTTCCGGCAAACGCAGAAGGAAAACTAGACGGAGGTGGGATGCAACTGTTCAAGTGCCAGGCAGTGCAGCAAAGCGAGTGTCACAGCTGCCGCGGCATGCTTGGGTGCCCCTGGCCATTTCTTGGAGCTGGCGCTTCACTCCCCTCACCCTAAATGGGTCAGCCCCCCCCTTTGTGGCAGGGCCGGCGTTAAGTTTCTCATCCAAAAGGTCGGTTGCGTTTTGTGTCCACTGGCACCCCTCGCTCTGCCTTGCGATGAACAGAAAGCAGTATTTTGCTGGCAGCATGTTTTACGATGGGGCTGGGAAGAGCTGTCTGCGCATTTGCTTCTTGCATAGAGCCAAGGATGTTGCACACAGGAGAGGCCCAAGCCTGTTCAAGCCATTTCTCATCAAGTTGTTTTCTGCGTGATGGAAAGACCTGCTCGCTTCGGGCTTGTGTTCCTGCCAGGTTCACTGATGCAACGGAGATCGATGAGGCTGGCAACCAAAGCAGCGCATGATGCGAATGTAAAAGGTTTCATGCTGCGCGGGGCGCTGGTTAAAGCTGACCTGCATAGCTCTTCATCAGTGACGAAACCAGTGCAAAGCATAACCCAAACAGACGCAATCCATGCGCAGCGCTGGCTGGGATCATTGTTGCAATGCCCGCGGGTTTTCGGCCATCAGGCGTGTTCCGGTCTGCGTAGTCTGTGAAGAGTAATTTGCCACGAAACCTGCTGGTCGGGCAAGTTTTCTGGATTTTGAGCCACCGCGCGCAGGTGCTGTATTGCACTATTTGCCAAGGCGATCTGGCAAAGGCGCAGTTGTTCGGCCGTTCAACCAAGAATGGGTCCGTCCAATTTGTTGCCTTCGGGCTGTTCAGAGACGAGGCCGTGGCTCGGACTCAAGTTGCAAGTGCCGAGATGTTTGTTCGTTGGCCTCGGCGCATTTAGCTATGTCCCTGGGATCACATGCCAAGCGGACGAAATGTTGTGATGTCTACGTGCAAGGCAGTATTTTGCAGAGCCGGTCCTATGCTCCCAATTAGATACTTGTTAATATTGATGGTCATCACAATTTCTACTGGATGAGGTCGTTTTCAGCATGGCCCAACTCCCGGATGTCACGTTGATCTTTCTTTTGCCTGCTTGGCAAGGCAGCTATGACAAGTATTTGACTCTTTCACCCGAGTGGCGTGGTTTGCTCGCGCGAAATCATGTCCGACGTAATTTGATTCCCATGTGCAACTGCCGATATTCACATTTGCGCATTTGCTGGTGTCAAGCGGGCGGCTGACACTGCCCAAATTCCGTTCATGGTCTTCACCATGTTCCCATGTCAGGGGCTCAGTAGCTTCTTTCCTTGTCGCCTGGCCGGCTTGTACCTCATACGGGTAGCTTCTGCCCGTATGTTTGCCATGGCTACAGCATGGCGTTTCTCGCGGAGCGACAGCCCATGCTGCCAACGCAGGCCATAGCGTTTGGTTTTGAAACGGAGGGGGCAGGCAGCCATCACTTAACAGCCCACCGCCCTCACTACTGTGCGAACCCATACTTGCCAAAAATGAATACATGTTTATACACATGCCGTGCTGCTAAAGTACAACGTGCCTTGACAGCATTGTACAGCTTGCAGCGCATGTGGCACCCGCCATATGGGGACAGATCAAGGCCTTGAGCCTACAGTGTCGCGCCAGTACAAGTGGAGTGCTTGGTTCGAGTGTGCAAATCAGGTAAGCAGGTATACATTTGCTCCAAGTTTAACATGCTAGCGCAGCTACACATCTGGGAAAGATCTGGCGGCCTTTCCACACAACACACAAGGAATGGGGGCCAAACAACGAGAAGAGCGACAGCGTCAGCTGGAGGGAATACACAAGTACAAGATAGCACCACCACGAATCACAGGAGAGTGCGACACAATCGAAGAATGGCAGCACAAGATGACAGCATACCCTGGGCTACAAGACCCTTCACACAACAGACTGCTGAAGCAGCCAGAGCAATCGCAGCTGTCAGTTGAAGCACCTGTCAAGAATGACAGGCGAAACGCCGCCCTGAGCACCCATTCGAATCAAACGAGGCGCGCGCGCTGCGTGTTACCACGGGAGGATATTGCCATCTTCTGCGCAAACAGCATGTGCAGTTTCTGGGCGAAGGCGAAAACATTGTGCTTCGCGTCGCTCATCTCCACTCGGCCTCTGCCGAAGCACCTCAAGAGCTGAGTCGTGCCCGCCATCATTGCCATTTGGCAACACACCTCATCGCTGATGATTCCTGAGCAGCTTTCCGAGGTTTCGGGTTTGTTTTCAGCCGCGTAATCCTTAGAAACAAGCAATGGTTCTACACAGTTGCCTCACTCAAGCCAAGCCTAGCATCAAAGTGGCCAGGGAAGCGTCCGCCAACACAATGAACCTTGCCACGCTTTCACTTCTTGCCTTGTTTAAAGCGCTGCGCCTGTTGCCTGAACAGCCACTTGGGTCCGTGCAGCGAATTCTGCAAAGACCAAAACACTCGCCAACTCGTTGGTAAAGTGGGCAGCTCTTGGCTCTTGGGACAATAGAGCAGTTGAGCTTGGGTCACATCTGCCAATGAGCGCTGGCCGCTGTGAATAACTTTGAGCAGAATGGGGAAGAAGGTCCAGGTAACCGCTGAGAAGTTTGCCTATGTGCAGCGCTAGCGCGTAACCGCAAAGCATCCTCAAACCGTGTTGCGTCCCTGTCAGCGCTGCTTCATCAGTGTTTTGAGCTTCTGCGTCGCGAAGCCACGCCCCTGAGGGTTGATGTTGTGAGCCTTTGTGTGAGGAACCCAGGCCCTTGTCCGTTCTGATGCATCAGAGCTTGCGGGAGGGACCCATGACCCTAAGAATTCTGGCGCATCAGCAGAGCTCTGCAATCTCGCTGATGCATCAAGATTCGGGGACCCACATGCTGTTCCGAGCCTTTGGAACCCGTGCCCCTGTCAGTTCTGATGCGTCGCAGCACAAGTTCCTGGCTGCCAGGAATTCATTTTGGGCCCCATTTTTGAGCCACACCCTTACAAATATATATATATATATATACACGTCTTCCCATATAAATAATAATATAGTATTATACAACACGCACGTACGTGCATGAATGCGCTCACCCAGCCACGCACGCACGCACGCACGCACGCGTGCACGCACGCACGCACGCGCGCGCGCCCGCCCGCCCGCCCGCCCGCATGCGCGCACGCACGCACGCACGCACGCACGCACCCACACACACACACACACGTGCTTGCCGCCTTTCAGCTTCCCACGTGGCAAGCGCGCCGACACACACGCACGAGCATTCCTTCCCGTAAGCCAAGTGTTTCACTGCCCGGCTTGCAAACCTGCAGCCAAAGCTCCGAGCGTACTTCTTTTCTTCGAAGCCAATGTCAAAACTGCTGCCAGGCCACAGGGAAAGACTGCGTTTCTGCAGTATCTGCACGCCCGCTCACGGGGAAAGTGGGGCTGTTTGAAGAGGTATGCCCGCAGCAGCCGCCCAGAAGCTGGCCATATGCGGGAATTCGACATCGCGGTCCCTGACAGAATCGCGCCAGTCATGCAGTTTCACGCCTGCGTCAAACAACTGGCGCTGCAGGGAGTGCGTGTGGGCGAGGCCAAAGTTGCCCAACTTTTGCATTGGCTGCATCGTCGCATATTCGTCGAACACCCTCAGCCCATCCTTGTAGCGTATGTCGGTCACTGCTTCATTGTGGAGGATGCCTTGTGTGATTTGGCTGCGTGTGGCGTGACACTTGCTGAGGATTTTGGAGCCCGCCCGGTTGTCCTTGCGCAACGTGCTCATTGCGCTGCAGACTGCCATGAGTGTGTGATTAGGGCATGTGCCAATGGCACATAGGTTGTTCTTTTACTTGCCCTAGATTCGATCGAACTCGGCCACCAGTGCCTCAACGCACGCCTCCTTTCGATGCCTGGGCGGGGCGACTTCTCCGTTGCCATGCTTGACTAACCAGCCTCGGTGACGAAGCTAGCTCCGAATGGGCGAGCCAAGTTCAATGAGCGGCGCAAAGCTGCGGGCGTACGTGCGCGCAAGACTGCTAAACAAACACGCGATTGAATTCTGAGAGGGCTACAAACAAATTGCGATCTCCTGTTCTTGGACAACTTGCAGGTTGCCAACCTATTTTCCAAGCAAAGTCAGGCAATGCCGAGGTTCTCAGCTGAAAACTGCGTCTCCACAGTTCTTCTAGATGCAAGCGACGGCATTCAAAAATTGGGTTTGGCTCACTTTCTCAACGAGTTCAAGAAAAGTTAAGCAAGCATTGCCCAGCAGCATCTTCAATCGCATTTCGGGCGTATCAATCTTGGATATCCCACCCACCAACGCCAGAACGGTCTAAGTTCGCCAACACTCTTGCGCTTCCGGCGGTCTCGTGGAGTCGACGCATGCTGCGCGCGAGGCAGCCTGCTCACATCCGCACCTTCCCTGCAAGGCAAGCGTTCTTGCAATGTCAGAACACGCTCCATACCAGCAACAGCAATGGCCAAAGGAAACGTCGCAGCTGACTCAGTTAGACAGCAGCACCTTCACAAGCAGTGTACAATTGGGAAACAACTTACATTACACCTTGGTGAGCGCATGCGATGGACGAGCGCTACAATTCGCAGACAGAACACGCGAGGCAACGGCTTTAGGCGCCTGGGAAGGTTACTCAAACCACAGTTCGGTGAACAGAAGTTGGAGTAGAGTTTTACAACATGGAAGTTTCAACTCGCCAAGTGCGAACAAGACAACAACACACTACTACCAGACGCAGTAAAAAAATGCAATGCTGCCCAACGAGACAAAAGGGCTGCTACAGCAACACCTACAGCTCCCAGCAGGAAACACCACCACGAAATCACAAACCAGACTTCTGGTGAAAGAGTATCACAGAGCAGCATCATCATTCACCAGGCTCGCATCAGGCAGCAGCAACAACCAAGGACCAGCACCGATGGACATAGGAGCAACATGGCGCAACAAAGGCAAAGGAAAGAAAGGCAAGCGCAAGGGCGACGGAAAGTGCAACGAAGGCAAAGGCTACGGTGGATACGGGACAACTACCACTACAACAACTTTAAAGGCAGAAGCGGCAGGCAGCGCAATCAACCGGCTGGACAAGGAAACCCGTTCAAAGGACAACAAGGATACGGCAAAGGAAAAGGACACGGCAACAAGGGAAAAGGCAAAGGATACTACACCAACCAACAAGGAGGAAAAAGGAGCAAAAGGATTGCATTCAACACAAGCTTGCTACAGATGCGGACAGCCAGGACGCATGGCTAAAACAACGCAGAGTCGCGATCTACAACTGCGACACTGGCAACTTCGACACTAGCGACAAGACACAAGATAGGTACAACCACAGCAATTGGTGTCACCAGGGCCAAACACAGGTACAACAGTTAGCGCTACCGCAACCAGCAGGCCCATCAGCAGTACCCGTCTCAGGAATACGCGAAGCCTCTCATGATTGACAGTGGTGCGGCTACACACGCTTGCCCACCGTGGTTTGCGACGCATCTCCCACTACAGCAACTTGAACATGTCACAATGGACAACAGATTGTCATACCTTTCTACGTTTGTGAGGTTAAACAGCCGGTTCTTTCAGTTGCAAGGCTGGCGGGACAAGGCTTCCACCTAACACTGGGCGACAGTCCAAGACTAGGGGGTCCAACAGTGGCTCTTTCTTCCTACAAGCAGAAGCCACAGCATTGCCGATAGCACCGACCGCAACACTTACACCACAAGGCGCTGCAGACACAGGATGCGCAGGAGACTACTGGCAGTTCAACGCAACAGGTGACGTTGTCAGAGTACGCAGGCAACACAGGAAGACACTCTTCAAATCAGCAAGAACACAGTATCTAGCCCCAACAGAACAACTTACACGTTGGATGGTAAGTTTCAATCAATGGACCTTCCGAACAGAGATCAAGAGAGGCGCAACAGTGTCACAGACACTACAGCCAAAGAGCGCGCTGCAGAAGGTCGCACCACAAGTGAGTTGTTGCAACCCACGCAGACGATTGACAGAGAAAACGGCGCCACCAACAGTGCAAGCAGCAGCGCCACACACCGCCAAAGGTGCAGCTGGACAAGGACTTCCACACCCCTCACAAGTACACCGTGGAGGAGACTGCTGGCGCAGAGAAGGCTCACACTGGAAGAGAGCGCGTGCCGAGCCAGGTGCAGCATTTTACACACCAGAGCAGACACATGACGGGCCAGACATCAGCGGCTTAGGCTTTCAATGACTCAGCTCGACTTCGGCTACATCAAAGGCTTTCAGGATAGCAACCTGCATCCAATTCTCACAATAGTTGACTTCCAACCTGGAATGACCATGGCTACACAACTAACCAACAAGAGGATGCTACGCTGTCACACAACTACAGCGCTTCCTCATTGAATGTGGAAGAACATCACGCACACACCACGCTACATTCAGATCAGGAAGACTGCCATGCACTCTGCTGCGCTGCGCTCTGTCTCTTGCCTTCTGCTCCTGCGCTTGTTGCTGCGTCTTCCTGCGGTGTAGGTGCCTTGGCTGTTGCTTGCATTGTCACTGAGTCGGTGTAGGCAGTACTGATGCTGGTATATTCCATGGGCCTGTGTGTACACAGTCCAGTAGTTTCTGGTTGTAGTGGTGGGGCAGTATCCATGTAATCCCGATTGAGGGATTCTGCTGTAGTTGCGTCCTTGCCCAGCCACACCCCATTGTAGAAGCTTGGCTTGAGTCTTAGAAGTTGTTTAACTGTTGGTGGCATGTGCTGGGCTGTCTCACCAAACTCGCAAAGTGTTGTGTGTTCCTCTTTGTTCCATCTGTTGAAGTAGCCTGTAGATCCATTGCTGCGGGGTCTGTTCATGATGCGCGCGCTGCGTCGAACTATCCAAGGCGAAAGTGGATGTTCCATTGGAATGTTTCTTTTGTAGCTCTGCTTGGTCTGCGCCTTGAGTGTTCTGATTTGCCATTCTACTCCTCCTTGTGGATTGTGAGCTGTATGCTCCTTAGTTCCTTGTGGTAATGTTGCCATTCTTGTTTGCAACTGTTGTGATCTAACTCAGGCAACATCGCGAATGGCTACATCACCAACACATCAGAAGAGACTAGCTTTGCCAGCGCCGCAGCCTACATCACCTACAAGAGAAAGAGATGACACAACTGCAGAAGGCAGCGCAGGCCAGCAACAACGCACCGCAGCAGAAAGACAAGCGCTGGAGCGTACAACAACGGAACAGCCAAAAGGCAAGATGAGAACCAGTGCCATCAAACACGCAACGAGAGATTGCAGACAAATGGCGACCGCGCGCAACAAGGACGCACAAGAAACTGAAAACGGAAGGATCCTACTAGAGCCGCCCACACATGATACGGAAGGCTTGGATCCACAACTCGAGTCACAACCCATTAAAAAAATGAGAGGCCAAGCAGTCTGTGCAGAGATTGATGGCAACACATTTGACAACAGAACAACAAGCGCACACTGTTGAACCAAGCTGGGTTATCAAACAAAAACACAATGAAGCAGGGGCGCGAATTGTAGCAAAGCATCACGCAGAACCTTTTACGCCACGACCTACTCTTTGCACGCGCGCCAGTGTTTTGCATACTGAGAGTGATTCTCACAATGGCGTTGCACGACTGGTCGGTCTGCGCAGGAGATGTCAGTGTTGCACTTGGTAGTCAGACCAACACAGGAGTTCCACAACGATGCAAACAGACGCATCATGTGTCGGCTGAACAAAGCAGCAAGCGGCTTGAGACCATCACCAGAACAATGGCAAGACCACACAGCGCACGTTCTCACAGTCACCCTTGATCTTGTGCGACGTGCGGCAGAAAGGAATGTCTACAGAAATCAAAAGACTGCTTAGTCTACATCACGATCTATGTAGATGATCTCCTCTTCATTGGAGTGTAGAGTATTACTGACACATTGTTTAGTAGCATGTAGAAAGAAGTCTAGCTTAGACACAAAGGCGACCTCAGTCTAGGAACAACAGAACATTTCCTTGGCAGGAACGTTTCCACCCGAAGGCAACTACATCGACGTCAGCTTGAACAACAGCTACGCTGATCAGGAATGACCGCACGCAACCCAGCACCATCACCAGGAGTGTCACACATGAAAGGTGTAGCGCAAGATGAAGCGCCGTGCGACCACGACGGGCGCAAGCGACACAGGCGGCTTGTTGGCAAGACACAACGGTTAACATGCGCCGCGCCAGAAATCAGCTACGGAGTAAAAGAACTAGCAAGACCACCACAAGCACCAACACTGTTTGACAACAAGAAACTCAAGCGCATAATAAGGCGCCTTAAAGGCACAAGGTGCGTGCGACGCAACCTGCGACCAAAGATACAGATACCGGACAAGCGAGCCCCACTCAACACCGACACACGCACAGATGCCAACGTGACAGAGCGCGAGACAACACGAAAGAGCGCAACAGGATTTTGTGACACATCTCTTCAGAGCAGCACACACACTATGGAAGCAGAGCGCAAGCAACAAAAGCACTTTCATCAGCAGAGTCAGAACTGTACGCGATTGGTACAGCAGCGCAAGAGGTCCTCTACGTCAGCAACTTCATCAAGGAGGCGATTGAGGCACGCACCAGCATCAGGGTACACACAGACAGCAGCGCAGCCAAATCAATTCCAGTGAGAGAAGACGCATCACAGAAGGCAAGGCGCACTGAGCGCAACAACTTGTCAAGAGCAAAACCATTATAGTACACAAAGTCAAGTCAGCAGACAACCCAGCTGACACACGTACAACGTTTGTCGCCTGCGATGCCCTCAACAAGCACATGTACACAGTTGGCCTGTAAGGCACCTACAACCAGTTTCACACAGTGTGCGCAGCATGTTAAATAGCAGTTGCAGTAACTACACTTGTATGTTTTACGACTACATATCTGCCGGCGTAGCTACGTGTTTTAGGGTCGATGAGTCGCTATCGACCGACCCTCGCGTTTACAACCTATCCGACCACTTCTACATTTCGGGACATCTTTTTGCATGGCAGTCTGCGCATGTTTCTGACAATGCTTTGACACAGAAAGCAGCCATTTTCCACCATGGTTTGAGCCTTGTACACCAAGGTGACAGCCTCTTTGACACGGATTTCTGCGGACTGCAGCCCTGCCAGGGAAAGAGCTCGCTGCGTGGCCCACAGACAACGATTGGAATTGCTTGCGTGGTTGGGCCAGACAGCCAGAGGTTGAGTACATCATGTTGAACAGCTTGCTATTGAAAACAGTTGCCTTGCTGTTGAATTACATCTTTGCAGGAACATGCCGCGCACAGAATTTGGACACAGCACAGTGGAACAGTGGGCGCATGTGGTCTTACAACGCATGCATCAACATAGCTCAGCTGGCTACAGAGCCAGCAGTCAGTCGTAGGCATGCCACTACAGCACAGGACCTGAGCATCATGGCCCCGGAGAAACACCAGATCACACTGGTCCGTCGCATCTCCACTCAGGAAAACAGTGTGATTGACTCAAAGGGCGCATGGGAAGGTGCAGCAGTCCTTGGGTCGCATCGAGCACAGCAAGGAGCAATAGTCTCTCACCACCAGTTGGGTAGGACGGTCCGCTGAGAACTGTGCGCGGTCGAGTGAAACTGTGTGCAATCGCTTGTACTTGGGCTTCATCAAGAAAGTCCAGGACACATAGTGGCAGCAAATATTCAGTGAACATGATGCGTCATATCCAACGGGCGGCTCCTAATTGTGATCTCATCTGCTTTGTGTGTGAAATCGCTAAACGACGCAAAGATCATGAAATTGACATCATTAAGGTGCCTGCCCATACCGATATAGCTCCAGCAGAGAACACTCATGCCAAGTGGAACGTGTTAGGAAACCAAGCCGCTGACAAAGCCTCAAAACAAGCCAGGATACGCCTCAATGAGCCGACAGGGGACCTTCTTAAGCAACTTCGAAAGGAAATAGCTATTTCTGAGGCTGCCTCAGCACGCTCTTTGAAAATCCTTAGCAGGGTGGCGTGTTTACGTGAAGATGAAGCAAACACTTCCACGGATCAGCCAAGACAAGAATCCGAACGAGAAAAGTTTCTTGCGCTGCAAAATTGGGGTAATGATGGTTCTACACGCGTGGCTTTTCAAATGGCCGGAAACGGAGCAGGAAAATGACCCGGGAATAACCTGGTTTGAGATGCTTCTGAACTTCAGAAGGGTAACACAATCTAATGCCCCTGTCAACCTGTGGACTACGCAGAAGGCAACACACGTTTTACACGAGCAAAGTGATGCGGCTAAGCTTACCCCAAAATCATGGAGCAGAGAACTTCGCTCGTTCGAGGCCAGCTTGAGAACGTTTCGTTTGATCTTGAATGGCCCGATTTTCCTTGTGAGCCCGAGAGATTGCGCCGCAGTATTCCATGGTGGTTGCTCCGGGAAGCTGCTGATGTGACTCGTTGCCTCAGCAGCTTCCCGGGCCTACCCGTCATGGAGGCTCTGGTGTGCGTTCCGTTTGTGCCAGGGGATCTCCCCGAAGGTGCAGAAACGCGGCAAGAAAACCTTGCCACGTGGAGAAGGTGACAGACAAGGACTTCGACGCATCTCACACGAGGGGGTGCGTCGATCTAAGGTGCGCGGGCCCGCTGAGACACATTTGCCACTTCTCGGCGCGCCGGGTCTCATGGCACAATTGTCCGACACAGTTGCGCAGCACATTTGCACCTCTGGTGATCAGTTACACGCAGTTTGTCTTACATTATCCCAAGCAACAAGGCCTTCTGTACATTTGCAAAGTGCGTTGGTCGCAGGAGGCGTTTTAAGTACAACATGCCTTGACAGCATTGTACAGCTTGCAGCAAATGTGGCACCTGCTAGATATGAACATACCAAGGCCTTGAGCCTACAGTGTCGCGCCAGTACAAAAGGAGTGCTACACTGCCGGTTTGGCACACTCACACGTTTACACTTCTGGTAAGCAGGAAAACAGTTGTTCCAAGTTTAACACATACTACATGCATACATACATACACACATAAATATATACACATACACACACATACTCACATACATACACGCATACATACATACATACACATACATACATACATGCATACATACATACATACACACATGCATACACACACACATACATACAGACGTACATGCAGGCGCACAGACACACACGCGCACGCGCGCACACACACACACGTATGTACACACACATGCACACATGCACACACGGACACACATACACACACGTACACACAAACACACGTACACACATACGTACTCACAGACATACATACATACATACATACACACATACATATATACACACATACATACATACATACATACATACATACATACATACATACATACATACATACATACAACACATACATACATACATACATACATACATACATACATACACACATACATACATACACACATACATACATGCATACATACATGCAGACACACATACATACATGCATACATACATGCAGACATACATACATACATACATACGTACACACGTACATACATGCATACATACATACACACATGCATGCATACATACATACATACAGACATGTGTATACACACAGCTTTGATTTTTGTTGGTCTCCTGGACTCTTGGCGCGTTTCCAGTGTGCTTCGAAACATGCCTTTGCTTCTTGGGACCAGGCCAACATTGCGGCTGGAAAGAGTTTGATGCTTCGGCTTGGGGCAGCTGGATTGTTCGCGGGACTAGCGCTGAGCCTCAGCGTCTGCTGGTGCTTGAGTACAAGCGCCTCGTCCGCAATTGGCAAGTCTTTTCCGCAAGGCCGGGTTGGCTGCACATAACAGCAACTTGTGGAGCCACACACGTCAAGAGCTCAGCGTGACGGTCCGGCAGCTCCGTTGCCAGCTGGAGGCAAGAGGAAGGAGACGGATCTGAACGGATCCGACCGGATCCGGACGGATCTGGACGGATCCGGACGGATCTGAACGGTCAACCCGCAAGTGGAAGGAAGGCGCACGGACAAGGCGCAAGGCTCCGGGGCTTTCAGGAACATCTCACTTCATGGCCGACCAGCGTAGACTTGAAGAAGGCAACTGTTGTATCATGTCCCGGACGCCTTCGGACGAATGGAGTCCATGGAGTTGCTGGCCCGCAGCCTGTCGCCCGAAACCCCACTCTGCGTAGCCGTCTTTTGCTCACTGTTTTTTCTCGCGCCACTGCAGCTAGTTGCGACTTCTTCTTCTTCTTCTAACCCAGGAACCACCCCTAAAGGCATCCCCTCTTCATGAGGCGCCTGGGCGGGTCCTCTGCAGCTTTTCCTCCTTCATAGAGCCACCGACTATCTTGAAGCAAAATTGATGGGTATGGGAAGATTTTTGCAAGGACGCGCCATGTAATCATGCCCTATTGCCAGCGCTGGCTTGTGAACGAGAGGTCGGCAACACCATCATATGTTGGTTGAGGCATGCTTCCAAACTGCGGACCCCTCCAAACATAGCTTTCCTTCCACCGTGAGGGCCTGATTGAAAGTCTTAATCAACTGGTTTTACCATGAAGAAACGTGTCCCGCCCCAGTGTTGCCATCCCAGCCTGGTCCCCGCAGCTCCCCACGGCTGCGGACACTTTGGAGGCGGAGAGGAACAAGGCCCGCGCGAAAGCGCTGGTCTCCTGTCCGAGACTCGCGAGAGCGCGTTAAAAAATGAAAGCTGTTCCGAGAAGCGCGCAACAAACAAAGTGCCCCTTACGGGTTTAAAACCCAAGGTGATTCGCTTACAAATGCGCAACTCACCAACCCTCAACATCAGCCGCCCATCCTTTTTGCTGCGTCTTGAGATCACCTTTTGCAACTACAGGCAGCCCGCAGTGAGTGGACAAATGTGACCTGTGAATGTGGAGGGTTGTGATGGCCACGGAGATAGAAACGGTCATTGAACAAGTGGCTTGAAAGGTGGAAGTCCGTATTTATCGAACCCAGACTATGAGAACTCTGGCCAATATGACGATTCCCATAAGCATCTACGCTCAGTCGGGCTTAGCTGCTCAGTTCGTAAGTTACGAGGCCGTTGGGCGTCCTGCGCGCAAAGGGCCAAGGTGTGATGGCATCCGTCGGCTCGCTTCCAAGCCAGAAGGCTCGCCCCTCCTGCCCTAGCGGCTGTCAATACCTTCGCTTTCGTGAATGGTAGCGTACGTCATCTCATTGGTCCCAAGCAACCCGGAACATCTTTGACTTGTCGCCCTCCGAAATGCAAACGTTGCCGAAACTGCTCCAAGGCCAGTCGAAGATTTGTTTAATAGATCCAAACAGGCTATCAGCTGGGCTTTAGGCTTTCAAGCGAGGCAACAGCGCGCGGTGCCTTTTTTAGTGCTCCGCTCTTGGTGGAACCCTCGGTGCACCCTGGTGGAACCCTCATGGAAACCTCATGGAACCCTCGTGGAACCCTCGTGGAACCTTACCTCAGGCCGCAGACCACCCCGAGCCTATCTGGGCTGAGACCCCAAAGCTTTCAACTGTTGGGGAAAGAAGCGGTCGACGAACTGGTCAGGTGACGACAAGTGAAGCGTTGCCAGGATTGTCATCAACAATGCAGATGTGAAGAATTCCCAAGACGCGAACACCGGGCAGACATGCAGTCACACCTACCGCAACCGGAAGCTCCATGCTTCCAATCACAAGGACAGTTGGGCGCCCCCTCGTATCTGGTCATAGCAGAGCTGCAGGGGGCACACACACACATCATGAGGGTTCTAAATACTGACACGTGCTTCTAGTTGAGCAGACCAGCCTTTCATTAGCAGTACCGCGGTGCGCGAGGATTTCCTTTACTGCAAAGGATAATGATGAAGTTTGACTGTTGGATTGGAAGGGAATCAGGCAAGCAATCCCGCCGCCACACTGTTTGGTTTGATGCAACATCCCGCGGCGGCCTCATACCATGTCAGCAGCGCGTGCCAGAGAGCAAGGGGTTTAAGAACGGTTTCAAGGCATATCTATTGAGACCTGCAGAAAGTTGTGGCATGTAAGTGTCAGCAATCAAGGAATTGCTCACTCACTCAGGCCGTTTGCCTCTGTTCCTTCCAAAAATGAAATCGCTGTCAGCAGCGATTGAAGCCAGCCTGTGTCCTCCGTGGAGCCGGTTTTCAGCAAGTCCGGTTGCGCACCACGGGACTAGATGAGGCCCTAAGACAGCACACCGCAAGGGGCACCTATCTTCAAGCAAGGATGTTTGCCGAACACAGGCACTGAGCGAAGTGAAGGTGCCCCAGGTAGGGCAGAGGAATTGCAGAAAAAGCAGAAGCAGGCGCAGACGGAATGGCATGTCCCTGCATGTCCCTGAACTGAACTCGGAGCACTCCGAACGGAACCATCCCCCCCAACCCAGACCTGGGCTCCGGGCAAACCGCGCCCGTCTACCCATGTCGAGAGACACGTGCTTTCTCTTTCTAATGGCAAGGAGTTTGCCCGCCAATTCTTCAGCATGTGTGTGGGCTTGTGTGTTCGGGTTGGCTTTTGGAAATAGGATTGGCCTTGGGTTGGTGAGGGGCGTTGTTTGAGGTTTGGTCTGGCGAGTGAGGAACGGATTGAGGGTTAGATTCAGGCATCAAATGTGGGGCTTGATTAAGATCGGACTTAAGGCCACTTCAGAGTTGATTGGGTGGTGTTCGAGCAATTTAGAGAACACGCCAGCCGAAGGCCGAGGCAGGCAACGCGAAGCGCTTACAATCACTGCAGCAACCAACCGGCCATGCGCTCATAGTGCTCTTCAACAAGTTGCCTCAACTCAATCCTACAAAGGGGGAAGTATGTTGAGCCCCAAAAATATTCAGGGGCCCCGCTTGGATTGAAGTTAGTCAAACCCGGCGGCCTTGACACTCTACGCAGCGATACAAAACAACAATTAATTCAAAAAGATGCAAGTTCAGTGTGATTGCAACCACGAAGTCCGACTTCGCCAAACAGAGCCTTGCAGCTCAGCAAAAAAAGGCCGCAAGAGCAATCTTCAGCGACACAACACTTGCTGAGAGGTCCAAACAAATCAAGCCCTGGCAACACGCTCCAGCTACCCCGGCAGCTCGCGGAAGCAGTTTCAACAAAAACATGTCCGCGGAAGCAACGGTTCACTCCGCGAAAGCTTGGCGGAAAAGTTCGCGGACGGTTGAATAATGTCAGAAGACTGAGTCAACAAATCCGAAAAGCTTATTTGGGTTGGTTGCACGGTTGTAAATAGGGGGCTCGTGCGGCTCTACTTCGAGCTGAGTTCTTCACATTCTCGCAAAGCGTTTTTTGCAACATATAGCAATTTTTGAGCACGACCCCGCGATACCCTCAGCCGCTTGTCCACCAGCGGGCACGTTTTCCTACGTCGTGCTGTCGCGTGGCTGCGTGACGCCTTCCGCTTTTCCGGCTGGGACTGCCCACGCGCGCTTTGTGTTCTTCAGGAAAGATTCGATGTTTGAGTTGGATCTGCCAAAGTCCGCTGAAGGGTTTCACTTGCACGAACGTATGAGTGTCTAGCAAGCAACATGAGCTTAACTGCGTAACGCCAAAGTCTGGGAAACCACAGGCGGGCTCACTAGAATGATATGCGTACAGGTTCTTTGCACCTTGCAGAAACATGACCATGGCTCACCCTGCGCCTGGACGTTCCGATCATTGCGGACACATTTCCCGTCGGAGTCCTTCGGGTCAAGCTAACAGGAAGATTGATGAACAGCATGGTTGATATCTGGGTGCTGTGTGCACCCACTCATAGTGTAATTAGGTGAAACAAGCTGCGCTTTTCATGCGCAGGGTTCCAGTTGGTCAACCTTGAAGACAACTAGCCATTCCGAAGGGTAATTTTGACCCTGTTGTTGGTTTCGCAATTAGATTGTTTGATGCTGGATGTTGCGCGCAGCAGTAGAGCGCCGTGTGATTCCGAGGATGGGCCAAAATCGGACTCGCGCAGCCAGGAAAGCCGTGAAACCAGCAATTAAGGCCAGGTCTGCTCACGCGGCTTCGCCCGACGAACATGTCGTTTCATGACGGACGGAAATGTCCTGAATCATAAGCAGGGGCCGCCAAAGGTTTCAGCCTGAAGTCAGGACTGTTGCTTAACAGGCCGACTAGATGTTTTCATTTTGAACTAGATCAGCCGTCTTGCTGCTTGCGCGCAGGGCGTGTCCAAAGTTGGAATGGTGATCTGTCGCGCGCAGTTTCGGTACTCGGGCCTTAATCACATTTCGGAATAAAATCACATTCTCGCGGCTCGTGATTGGAAGGCCCCATCCTCGGATTCGGGACTCGGGATTCGGGGTTCGGGGTTCGGGACTGGTCATCTTTTGGATTTGGGAGTCGGGATTCGGGATTCGGGGCCGGGAAGGCTTCATCCTTGGATTTGGGCTTCCGGGAACAAGTGTAACCTGCAAAGCGGGCTGTTTCTCTATGAGCGAGAGATGCAAGAGCTACCAGGCCTCGAGCAAAAAAAGCAATGAGATTGCTGCAGGAGTGGGTACTGTGAATCAAGCACAGAACAAAAGAGAAACACCCCCCACCTGTTGTTCGCCCCTCCCTCCCCCCCAAACAACAACTCTTGGACACCCTAAGCCAGCGCTGGCTTCATAATGAGGCGGGGCTGCAGGTTCGGGCTAGGATGTCGGCGCTCGCCCTGGCGACCGCCAAGTTCGTTTATCAGCGCGTAGCCAACGTCACACATTGCGGCGTGTCCATGAAAGGGCAAAAAGTCGAAGTGATCCCTGTGATCCGCAATTTGCTGTAAGGCTCACACGTCACCGCGGCCCTTCGCGTCAGGCTGGTGAACATCGGATGGTTCACCAGTGTCCGTCCGTGCTCCATGGGGCTCCTGAGTTGATCCTGTCTTGCACTGACATCAACTCCAAAGCTTGCACTAAGCCCACGCCGCTGCACCACCCGTGAATTGCGGCATCTATTTTGTCCAGCCAGGAGATCGCTCTGGGCCGCAGCAAACACTGCGCGAGCATCATGTAGGTGACCTTCCAGGGCCGGGACGTGCGCAAGGAGCCACACCGGAAGAAGACAGGGGCGCATGCGCTCCAGCACGCCTAGACGCCCCAAGGCGTGCAAAGCACATCATGTTGAACACACCGCGTCAGGCGTCCGAAAACTTGTTGATCTTCTTCAGGACCTGCGCTGCGCAGCTTTGCTAGAGGCTCCAACGGTGTCGCTTCACGAAGCCGTTTGACGCCGTTTTGCGAAAATGCTGCGCTGTAGCGAGAAAATGGCGATTGGAATTGCGGTTTTCCAACGCGCGGATGATTTTGCGCAGCGTCCTTGAAGTCCCGCTCTCAGATGATTCACCCTGTGAAGCTTCAAGTCAAGACCAGCATTGATGTGGGCTGAAACGGTGGAGCCATCATGCCCTGCCATCGTTGTCTCTTCGGCTCGCATGAACCTGTGCAGTGTTTTCGGATGGCTCCAATCATTCAATAGAATTGCCAATGGCAAAAGCCGCATCTCTTTTTGCTGCAGTCGCGAGCGAAAAGCCCCTTCAGGGCTCTTCCACCATGGCGTTCCTTGCTCCTCTTGCGGTGAACCGATCTTGCCCCGCGTCCTTTTGCAAAGTGTGCCACAGCGTGTCCGCTCGGCCGGAAGTTGCCTTTGGCAGCAGGGCCACTCTTCTTCGCAAGTGTCACACTCCAAGGTCTGGGCCGCTTTGACTACCCATCCGCTCCTCGAGCTAAAGAACTTTCCAGGGCCCGCTCAAGCCCGGAATGAAGGAGTGACACCCTCAGGAAGCTGGTTCTCCTACCATGTAAGCGCGGCGACTCTCCAAAACCTTCGCAGCTCCGTCTTCTCACAATCCTTCCAAAGAGGGGCTTCTTGGAATTGGCGTTAAGCCCGCTCAGATTTCTGCACCCACAAGGAAAGACGCTCGCAGCCATCTCGGCTTTTCTGAGGGCTTGCTCCAGACTAGCCTGCGCGCTGAGGCTCTCTGCGCTGATTCTTGGAGGGGGGCCGCCAGCGTCCTGGCCAGCAAGCTCGCCCCTCTGCTTCGAACTCATCACGCGCACAGACTTCAAGCTAGCCATCGCCTCTTCAAGCATCTCCTCCGTGTTGGCCACCTTGTCAAAGATCGCGGCCTGCGCGTCGCCGTGCGGCTGGACCCGGCTGTTCTGTGAAGCAGCTCTGCGGACTCCTTGTCGGCCCCCTTGGCCATCTTCATTTGACCTGCTTGCGGTGTACCGCTCTTGCATGAGAGAGAGTGAAGGAGGACCCTGTCCGTCCACTCAAGCCAGTCGCCGTTGATCTCATGGTTTCTCTCACGGGCGCTCTCAGCTTCATACGACCCACCGCCCACTTCTTTCAGCTTCCCAGCCTTTCCAGCCCAATATTGTCTATCACAGAGGCAGCCATCGCCAGTTGGATTCCACCGTCACTTTCAGCCGCCGTCGTCATTTCAGTCGGGCAGCTTTGAAAGTTCGAGAACGCCCAGGAGCATTGACAAAACAAACATTGAGCGAGGGCCCTGGAAACAAGCAAAGGTGGACCATGAGAGCTCCTTGTTGCGTGTGATGGCTAGCTCTGCGCATTGCACGTGTCCAAGACTTTTGTGCGCGTGTGTCGGAAACGGTGATGTGGCTCCAAATGTCAAGGTGACGGCGTGTGTCAAGCAGTTTGCCTAGAGCTTTGCAGCTTTCACAGCCGCTCTTTCTCGCATGTTCCGCAACAGCTCCGCAGATCGCGCACGCTCGTTTTCACAGCATCCCGTTGCGCTGCCACCCCAGCATGAGTCGACAACTGGCCGGACTTTAGTTGTAGTTTTTCGCGAGCGCATTGTAACCTGTAGATTTGATAATCAGACGCTTCACGAACACAAAAAGTCCAACAGTGAGACTTATGCTGTCAGTTTCTTCCGCCTTTGAATTAGACCAGTAATTAAAACATCATGTGATCTGTATATTAGATGCGCTTAAGCGCAAGTATTTTAGACAACACCAATCAGGGTCTGTGTTTTTTTACCGTGTCAGTTCTTTAGTCTTCGTGGGAGGTGGGGCCTGGGCGAGCCATACCCCCGAATCATACCCCGAACCATACCCCCGAGCCATACCCCGAGTCATACCCCTTAAAAAACACAAGAAAAGAACGTGCAAGAACTGTGGCGTTTGCATGTGATCCGTGGATAGCTGGAAGCTATAGGGGGTTTAACTTCAAGTGAAGAAGGGGGTCTTGTCAATCAACAGTGTTAGAGAGCTTGACATGTGGACCGATGCCAGGGGGTAGGGACTCCGAAATAATACTGGTTCCTGGATCTATTCTTGAGTCTGCGATGCTTGCATGGTTGGGCTCTGATGTCATGGGGCCAAGTACAGTTGACATGTCCACTCACACACTCACTGGTTACTCGTGGGGGGCCATTTCTCAAGTGTTCCTTGCCCACCTCGGTCTCGGCTTGCTATTTTCAATGGAAAGCGCCTTATAGAGCAATCCTGCGGATGTCCTGGTACTAGAGTGTCTGTAGCATCCGTGGTGCTGTGGCGGGGGGGTGGGTGGGCGCAGCTTGACGTAAGTTGCAGGGCGCTGTGACTTGGAGCTTGCTTCCTGACTGCAGTCTGTCCGACGCGGTGGAAACAGCTGTCTGTCCTGGGTCACTGTCGCAGTGAAACACAAGCTGTTTTTGTGCTCCTGGGAAACTCTTGGTGTCTTTCCGGTCGAAAAAAATCTGTCCCCCAATTCATACCCCCGGTTCATACCCTTTTGCTGCCATTTGCAGCCAAGATGCGCTCTGGGCAGTACTAGCGAAGCTATGCCGCCCAAATCCTCAGAAGACACAAAACTGGCAGTGATTTTTTCGAGGGGCCTGTGACAGAGCCGCGGCGGACATTCGTTACAGACCTCGTTACAGACCTCTGTGACAAAACCAGCTGGCTCGTTACACACCCCTCATTACACACCCTCGTTACACACCCTCGTTACACGCACTCGTTACACGCCTCAGATGAGCAAACCGGGCCAGCGACGTGACTGCCCTCCTTTTGCCGCAGCTTGGCTTGCGTTGAATAGCTGCAATCAAGTGCTTTGCTTTGCCTTGTTACAGACCTCGTTTCATACCTCGTTGCAGACCCAACCCCAGCCCGGGCCAGCGACCCCGCTTTTTGCCGCAGTTTGGCTTGCGTTGAATAGAGCTGCGGAGGCGTGCTTTGCGGCTTCACTTTGCTTTGCCTCGTTACAGACCTCGTTACATAGCCGTTACATACCTCGTTACAGACCCAGCCCCAGCCCGGGCCAGCGACCCCCTTTTTGCCGCAGCTTGGCTTGCGTTGAGTAGCTGCAAGCAAGCTGGTGCTGCGGAGGCGCGCTTTGCGTACTGCGCTTCGCTTTGCCTCGTTACAGACCTCGTTACAGACCTCGTTACATACCTCGTTGCAGACCCAACCCCCAGCCCGGGCCAGCCGCAGCTTGGCTTGCGTTGAGTAGCTGCAATCAAGCTGGAGCTGCGGAGGCGCGCTTTGCGTCCTGCGCTTTGAGACCTCCGTAACAAGATTCGTGGCGCGTCGCGCGTTACAGACCCCTAAAAAGATTCATAGCCAACTCAAAGAGAAGCGCTGCAGGAACCAGCTCGCGGCTCTTTTCGCAGAAGTTCGCCAGAAGGTGGGTTCGGAAGGCTTACTGCGATGTATCAAGCGCGACACGGTACACCGCCTGTGAGAGGCCCACTAGCCTTTGCGCGGCTGCCGTTTGAGGATGTCACGCGTGGTTCGTGACTGGTGCGGGTGGCGGGCCTGACTGGGCAGCGGCGCTTCCCCTTAAGCAACGCTTGCTTGGGTCTGTGGGCACGCGGGTCGCTTGAACGTGGCAATGACGTTCGCCTCAGGCAGTGGCTCTGCGCCTTCCACCTAGCGCAGCAGCTTTCGCTAGCCCACTCACGCAGAGTGGCAGCTGTCTAGTTCAGGCCACCCACAAGCGCCCCAGGCTGGCTTGTAGCAACTAAGCGGTCCAAATTCTCACGGCTATCCAGTTGCCAGCGCACGGGAGCTTTGCAGCGTCCAAGCCACAAAGCAAGAGTACCCCGAATCATACCCCGAGCCATACCCCGAACCATACCTGCGATTCATACCCCTTATACCAACCTCCCGGCACGGCCACGTCAAAAAAACATAAATAGAATTCATAGAAGCCTGTCGATTTCTACAAACTCTATCCAGGCAAGTTTTTTGACTGAGGCGGTCTATTGGGTCATTCCTTGCTGGTCTTCTTGTCAGCTGCTGGTTTGGCTGGGTTGTTTCAGCAACAGTACCAGACAGTTACCACGCCTTAAGGCAGCCCGAAACCGTCATCGCAGCAGCCCAATGCATAGAATCATGTTTGTTTTAGCTAAGCAGCGCTCATGTTTTGGCTCCCACCTGAAGTTGCAATTTGCCCGAGACGCGGTGTGGGTGAAGCGTAGTGTGCGAGGCACAGTGATAAAGACAACTTCCTGAGTGAGGCTGAGGCGTTGAGGTGGGAGTTCGTTGGCAGAGGATCCTGTGGCAAACTGCTGTGCGCGTACATGTTTGGCACCCCTATCCATCCTGTTCTTCTCGTTTGGCTTTCGTTTGGCCAATGGAACCGTAAGAACAAAGCGTTGTCATGGATTTGTTTGCTTTCCCGTTGCTGAAGAGTGCCTGGATCAAACCGCCTTTATGTTTTGAGCAAGCCCACAAAGAATGCGCAATTGCTGCAAATATGACTTTTTGGGATTTACTGAGGTGGCTTTGGGAGGTCCAAATCTGGATCGATCCGAAAAAGAAAGCCCGCTATTGGGGGACCTCATGCTTTTGAAGACCGCCGCTTGGATTGGCAATGAAAACAACTTAGGATAATAATTTTAATATGGGTTTATGGAAATCGCTACGCGGTCCGCCGACGCCAGTGGGGCGCAAGGGATTTTAAGACGCTTTTCATTTATTTTTTCATGGAAGTGATGCTGGGGATGCTGGACGCGCAAGGGATGCAACCACACAACGTACCAGTTGAACTGCATGTAGATGCCAAGCAAGCTGTTGTTGCCTGTGAACTTGTGCATGGTGTTTCTGCAGCTCATCTGTCGCCTGCATCCGTGTCATGTTCGAATGTACCTGCATGCGTACGGCGCTGTAGCCGCGGTGCCGCGAGAGGCCCGTTCCGTGACGCGCCCCGCGTCCAGGAACAGACCCAATCTTCGCATCCAAAATTTCAAGACTTTCAGACACGCAGAATTGAACAAACACAGAAAATACCAAAGATGTCGGGAATGCTGGGAATGCAGCCGGCTGGCCACAAAAAAGTTCAAAAACCAGGTTTTTTGATATTCTCAGGTAGTGATGAGCTACCCCCCCCAAAGCTACCCCCCCCAAAAGAATAAGGGCTAGACGCTCCTTCTCAACTGACTGAGGTTTCAGGAATCATGAGAGAGTGAGATGACACGTGTTCCGGGCACGCGCCGCACAGGCTTCAGGGTTTCTTTTCGGTCCCTGTTTCAGCACTTTTTTGGGGCTCCTGTAAATCGTGCTATTTTTTTGGGGGGGGGAGCTCCAGAATTGTGCAAATAGCGCAATTTTGAAGCTCCCCCCCCCAAAAAAAATAAGGCTTGACCACGCACCCCGGGACCCTCTTTTGGGACCGCGCCTGCTCTCGCCCCTTTTGAAAAGAGGGGGCCTCTAAATGGCGCTACACATGCAGAAGAGTTGCGGTGTGACCATGGCCTTTAGGCTGCCGAAATGGCAGGGCTTGTTTGGGCTTTATTAAGCCTTATTAAGCCTTATTAAGCCTTATTAAGCCACATTCGATAACCAGTAAATAAGGCTTATTAAGGCTTAATAAGGCTTAATAAGGCTTATTAAGGCTTAATAAGGCTTATTCCCCTTCACCGTGCTTGGCTGCGCAGGGTTGGTGCTTATTCATTTGGGGGGGGTGGCTTTGGGGGGGGTAGCTGCTCTCTTCCTGATATTCCCTAAAATCAACCATCAAAAGCAGATACTAGCAACCCCCCTCACATACCCCAATAATAGACTTCCAAACGCACGATAATGCAGGGTATGTTACGCAGTAACTGCTCTGTACAGGCGGGGAGTTGCAAAAAACACTCATTTTTGAAAATTCAAACAGTTCCTCAACGTATCACTGCACTTGGCCCCACCCAGACCCCTAACAGGCCAATTCCAACATCGCAACAAACTCATGGCAGCAAAATAATCCTGATGATGCCGGGGATGCAGATCCTGCGCGTCCGAGGGAACCCCCCCCGTAGACACCTAGGCGAAACGCAGATTTTTAGCACGCAAGCCCCAATACCCAGCGCACCATGCCCAAAAGTGGCAGCCCCAAAAGCCTTCAAGTTGCGGACTGCCATCTACACGCTCGACTGGCGTCGGCGGATTTTTCCAGCTCATTTGTTGTTTGTCTCAACCCTCTGGTGGCATTGGCTCTGGAAAGTGGACGTCTTCAATTGAGGGTTCTGTGCGTAATTTGTTCGTGATTATTTGGGATGCCAACGATGCCTGGAGTCATTGCAATCTGTACGCCGTTCAGCAGAGAGCTTCCAATCAACGGGGAACATTCCCTCAATAAGCGCCAATCAATGGGAATAGATGTGAAACGTTGCGTGGGCCAACCCAGTGACTTTCCAAGGCTTTGGGGCGTCCATGCGGCGATCATCAACTGGGCCTCGGCCCACACCGTGCGAGTCCCCGTGCCGCGCCTTTCGAAGCTGTCGCCCCGATTCTTCACGGCCTGAGTCCGGAAAGTCGGCTTCCGAAGGCTTCCGAAGGCTTCCGAAGGCTCACCCTGTGCCCGTGGCATGCGCATGGGAACAGTTCTGGACTGGCCTGCAGAATGGAGATTTGCAAGCGGTATTTGAACATGCGACTCTGAAATCTGACCTGAACAGGAGTTGCGCATCGATATAACATGGGCAATTATTCCTGATCCAACATTTATTGCAACCGGCAGCATGGCTCTCCGCTCTGTGGTGCCAGCTTGATGACTGCAAAACCCAACACTTACCAACAGTTACCGAGAAGCAGGATTCAGCATCAGTTTCCGTTCTTCTGGCTGACGTTCCCTGGGCGTGTGTTCAGCCTCAGAAAAAAAAGAAGAGAAAACCAAAAAAAACAGGCAGTGAGCACATGTCGAACTGTCATGCTTTCAAGCGTGTCTGAATTCACAGGGTATACTTGGCGCGCCATGGTCAAAGAGACGCCAAGCGTGGCCGAGCCAGGTTTTGCAGACATACCTTGCCTAGAGACGTCCGGACGTGAGGACGTGTTGGACTACAGCCACTGGAGCTTGGCGCACAACGATTTAGGGCGCGTTTCCAGGTTAACTCAACGTAACGTGGAAAGGGTTGGCTCAGGCAGGTGCAGTCAGTGTTTCTTTAGGGTTGGTTTAGGGTTTATGTTGGGTTTGTGGTTGAAACAGGGTTCCGTTTGGGTTTGCTGAAGTTGCAGCAGGTTTAGGGTGGGCTTAGGGCTGGTTTAAGGTTGGTCTAGGGTGGTTGTGTGATTTAGGGCGGATTCAGGGTTGTCAGGTCGGTTTAGGTTTGGCCTAAGGTTTGACTAGGGTTTGTTTGGGGTTCTTCACGAGTTACGAGTATACGTAGAGTCAGCTTAGGAAGTTGTTTGGTGGGTTTTGCGCTGAAGTGGGCCAGGTAAATTCGGCGTGGGTTAAAGCTGTGGGTTCATGAATAAGGTCGAATCTCACATAGGTGAACTCAATGTGGAGGTTTAAGGGTTGGCTTAGGGTGGTCTTTTTTGCTTGTTGATTTTGTTGAGGCTTTGTTTGGGGTTGGTTTAGGGTTGGTTTAGGCTCAGTTTCAGGTGGTTGGTTTTGGGAAGGAGCTAGGTTGTTTGGGGTGACCGGTCAAAAGGAGACTTGAGGGGCAGTGTTGAATGTTTTTCGTCTTGCCGAAGGGGGCCCAAGTGAGCAAGTTGCCACTCCAGAGACCGGCTCCGAATTCCTTGCGTACTGAACGATTAGGCAAAATCCTATTTGGAATGATGACCTTGCCGAGTCTGATTTTGTTCAAGCATTTTTTGCGCATCTCTTCACGCAGATTAAGCAGGACAAACTTTCATGCATTGTGCGTGCTGTAATTATGCTGCATGAGGTATTCATGTGTTAGGTTGCAAGAAGGACATTGGAAGACTCCACAAGATAGCACTCGCTCATGAAAGAGGGGGGGAGGGTGCGCATGTCTTGTAGCAAGGGCAAAGCCTCTTGTTTTTGCGCACGCTCAATGGCGTTTTCAGCAAGTAGTAGAGTGGCAACGGGGATCCTGTTTGCCACTGTTGCTTCCGTGATTGGGATCGAAGATCGGCTTACAGAAATGTAATCTTTGCGTCGCAGCAATCCTTTTGGTGCCACAGGCAGCAGTTGCACGCTTTCAAGCGCTATGCGCTGCCTAGAAATTTGCCCTTGAGGCTCTTGCGATAAGGAGCGCAATCTAGGAAAAAACCGCCTTGCAATCCAGGTCGGGCGTGCCTACTGAGGCATTAGCGCATTCCCACGTACATTGAAGTTTGGTTTGCGGATTCCAAGCAATTTCCCAGGACATTTCAGGGTGTAAATGGATTGTGGTCTGCTTTGGAGTTGTTTGAAGTCAAATGGACCGTGGCAAACAACACATAGTCAGTGACTGAAGCACAGTCAAACGGAATCATCCACTTAAGACGCGCGCAGCGCCATAAATTGCAGGTGCTTTGGCATCTGGTTTCATTTCGAATCAATCCGTGGGGTACTTGCCCTACAAACAATGTGCGTTCTCTTGTTTGAGTCATGCGCGTCGTCGGACTAGCCAAGGGCTTGTGGCTTGAGAGGCCGGCGTGGGCTTCTGGCAATGTGAGCTTTGCGAAGCCTGCAGTGCCCAGCGTCTAAGAGCCGGAGAGAGACAGAGATGATTTGTGCCGCCCAGAACCGGGCGGGCCACCCGACTTTATGGCCTTCGGGTTTTTCCTTGTTAGGTAGCTGTGATCTCAACAGAGCTTGTGCCACACCTTCACAAGCAAGGGTCTGTCCTAGGACCTTCCCAACAAAACGACCCCCTTGTGGGACAAGTCGGAGAAGAGTGTGTTGCATGAAGCCTCCTGATTTCTTGCACAGTTTTCCTCTTTGGTGCACTCTTTCCCTGTATTTTGAAGTACGGGATGCAAACCATGAGGACCTTTCAACAGTTGAAGCTATTGTTCTAACCCCTTGGGAACGCGTTTGAAGTGGCAGACGGCACTGATTCAGTTGCCAGTTGAGCAGCGTCCAAAACCTCCGTTTACGTGTTTAGTAAGAGTTGAGCCATATTAACCTGCGCGTAAGCAACAACTCCACGCGCGAAAGGTGGCGTAAGCTGGTGGCGTAAGAAACAACTCTACGACATAGCTCAGTTGGAGAGCTGGCCGAGTTGTTTCGAGTGCCCGACCTCGAATATTAAGAATGGATTAATTCAGGTCTGTTGAGCACGCGTTTTGGCATTCGGCTCCTTTTGCAGCAGGATCCAGCTTTGTCAACTTTGGGCATCCAATGAGCCCGTTGCAAGTGACGACTTGAGGTCTGCCCAATTTGCCACCGTGCTGCATCATCTGCAGCGACTCTTGGTGGCATTCCAGAGGAGCCTGGCTGCATATTATGACTTGTCGTTTGATTAATGTTCGAGGACCTGGAAGCAAAAGCTGTGTGTTGGATGTGTCGCATGTCTGAGGAACATGCTCGTTCCTCTTGGCAAGACCGTGTTGGAAGATATGTTGATCTTGTCCCCAGGTTTGGAAGAGAGGTGTTCAGACAGTTTGTCGGCATGGGGGGACCAGGTAAAGCAGCTGTGCGTATTTAGCGAAGATGATCCTGAGCTGAGAAAGAACAAGCCTCGCAGACAGAGCCTTGAACATGCCCGATCTTCATGCTAGTGTGTTCCATTCTATTCCTGTCGAGTCGGAATGCCAGCGACATCACGTGGAATTCTGGGGACGGGGGATTCCTTGTCACCCGCACGAAGCGGCCTTGTGCTGTTTTCGCATAGACTGAGATGAAGGTGTGGCAGCTTGTTTTGGGTGAGCAGGTTCAGCGAAGTTGCTGTCGAGCAGAAATAGGCCACGGGATGGATGAACTTTTCTTCAAGTGCTACACCATTTGGACGTGGTTGTTTGCTGCTCAGGACAGTTACCACATACCGGGCAGGGGTCCTAAGAGAGTGCCAGGAGTTCAAGTATGCAGAAAGCGTGCTGAAGATGTGCTGAGAATTGCACGGCCAAACACGGGCACCCTGAACACCTGCACCAGAAGAGCAGGGAATCGATAGGGAGAACTATGCTGACGGGGCTGTTTCCCTGCAAAAAAGTTGGACGGGACGTTGTAAAAATGCAACACAATTCGAAAAAGACTGGTTCATGTCCACCGGGAGTTGATGTGTCTGGCTGACACTTGTTCTTTCAAGCACCTGCATCCTGCAACCTCCGGCTGACCAAAATTCCCTCAAGAGAACACATGGCCGGCAGAGCGCTGCAGCTCCTGAACAATGCATTGCTCCCAACTTTACTCATCCCACTGTCTTAAGAAGGGGATTCGCCTGCGCTAGACACATGGGAGGGAGCCTTGATCTGCTTTTATCCTCTCAGACCTGGATTCCTATCGCCCGAATGACTCTCGGGTGTTGCAGGCCAACGCTCTGAAGCGGCGGTCCCAGGCTTTGCTGGGCGTCCGGGAGCCAAGGCGACTGAGTTCGATGGGAAAGAACCTCATTGCGTAAGGCGCTGAGTTTTGAATGCAAAGTCCTGCAACTTGCATTTGGATGGGAAAGCGAGCAGCTAACCTGTGTACTTACAGTGGGCGCCCTGGCGCCTGTTGCTTTCCTTGCCGGAAAAGGGAGAACCGAGTTACTTGAAGATTTGTTGGAATTGTGTGATATTTCACGGTGAAGACTTAGACTGGAAGTTGGGAACCCAACCCTTTGAGGACTGGAGCAGGTTTCAGCCTGTCAAAACAGAGGCTGTGTGTTGTGAGTCATTGAACCTGGACGATTCCCCACGGGCAGCGGGAAGTTGGGTCACGGAAGCACACTGTTTCAAGAGAAAAGGTGCAAAACACAAAAAGCACAATGTTTTCGACGACCGGGTGCACGAGTGGGTTGGAGATGAGGTCTTTTGATTGTGGGCTGTGCCTAGCCGAGGTGGTAGACACGAGGCATGGCGGAGGCCTTTCCGTGCGGACCCGATTGGACCCGAAGCTTTAAAGGCTTTGTCCACAAAGTAATGTCCTTTAAAGGCTTTGAAGGCTTTGTCCACTCCGGCATTCGGAGTAACTTGGAAGCTAAGAACACCTTTGCCGAGGTCACCCTTCATGTCCACGCCATGTATAGCAAAGATAAAGTGTTGTCCTGTGGTGCGACCGTTGCTAGACAAAGTATTGTCATTATCATTTCCTCACTCAATGACAACTTGTGCACAACATGTGTGCGAAATAACCAATTATTGAGCCGGAACGGTGTCATGTTGCCATGGCGTTAAGCTAAACACATGCTAAACATTTGAAAATCATGTGCAGGGCACACAGTAGATGTATCATAGGAAGGCCGTTTGATATGAATAAGCGAGGCGCGATAGAGGTACAATCGAGCTGTACTGGAAATCAGCCAAACATATGCTGAACGTGAGCCAGACATGTGCTAGTTCCATGCGATTAATGTAGCAAATATATGCTAGACATACGGCAGGCCTGTGGCAGAAATTTGGAACCATGCTAGGGCTTTGCCAGGACTATGACAGACATTGTTGGTAAATGTGTGCCAGACAATATGCCAGACACGTGCTATCGACATGCTTTAACTATGCGCGATTTGTGTATATATGGTCCCGTGTTCCGTGTTGCTACCCCTCTCCCCCCCCAGATGGTATGGGCGGTATGGGTCCTTGGGGGACCCCGCCCCCCGGCCCGAGACCCCGAGCCCCCGAGCCCCCGGACGCCCACCCCCAGGACAAGGCGACCCGCAACCAACCATAAACCAACCCTAAACTAACGCTAAACCAACCCTAAATACACCCTAAATACACCCCAAACCAAACCCTAAACCGTATACCTCTAAACCTAAACCAATCCTAAATCAACATAAACCAACCCTAAACTAACCAAAAATGCACCTTAAATGCACCCTGAACCAATTCTAAATCAAGCCCAAACCAAGCCCAAACCACCACAAGACCACAACCGCAGGGAGGGGGTATTGTTTGACCCATGACCGTTGGGCGGGGGGTGGCAACGCTGATATTTCTGCGAGCCGCCCTTGAACTTAGGTTTTTGGCCAGAACAGGTTTTTGGCCAGACTGGGGGTCGAACTGAAATGAACTGACTGGACGCTCTCCATGCAAATGCCAAGCAAGCAGAAGTTAAGCTCAACGTTGACTAGGAGTTGCAAGTTGCGGGGCCGTCACACTGGCGTGCGCGAAGCGCACTTAAAGTCACATTGGAGTATGCAAAGTGCATTTTGGCAGCTCCAGCTCAAAAAACACAACTGTTCAGTACAGGAGTAGTGCGCGAGGTATGTTCTGGCAGCTTCGGCGCGCCTGTAGCAGCCCTATTATTTGGTGTTTATTATATTTGTTTGGCAGCGAAATTCAGCAAATCATCAACTTGGGGAAAAGGAACTCATTCCTAAATCATGTGCTTGCGCAGTTGCATTTACATGTTAACCCGGGTGTTGTGCATAATTCTTGACATGCTAGCTCAGTCTATTTGAAACATATGTTGCAAAGCAACTATCCCGTATGTGCGTGTTGCTTGTCCAAGTTGGTTCAAGAAAGTATTGAAATTCAAGTAAGGGAAGAATATCCGTTAAGAAATGCTTTCGAGTTCAAACCGAATTCAAGTTTACTCGTTTGCAGTTTCTTGCGCGTTCCAAAATCAACTAGAGAAGATAGCTATAGCTATTGTTATTGCCAAATAGATTTGGAACCAATCTCAGTGTTTTCAATCATAGATCTTATTCTTTGCATTAATTCTGTAAAACGCTGTGTTTTCAGCATTTGCTCAGATCGTGTTGCCCTGAATCGAACATCGAATATACAAGATTCCACAAACACGTGTTTAGAATAGACGCAATCCTGGCCCCCCCAAAACTTGACAGTTTGTTCTAGACTCATTAAGGTCTCGCCCCCTGCATTGAAGATCGAAGATCTACCAGATTTTCTATTTGAGAACCTTCCATCCTGGCCAGCCCTCAAGTCCACAAAAGAACCGTAAGGGTGTCAGCAACATTTTTCCCCCCTGGCCAATTGCAGGCAGTGCAATTGCACATCCACATTTTGATTCTGACAACGTGCTCTCCCGGTCTGCCTTTTGAATTCTTCAAACCCGCACTCAGAGCAATCCAGGATCTGGATGGGAGATTGAAGATTCTCTGACGACTCTTTCTGAAATTCTCCAAATTGTACCTACACGTGCTAGCGCATCCTGGATTGAAGATTCTCAGGCCACGTGTTCTGGAAATCTTCAATCCATCCTGAGGACAAACTGGTATGTGCTGGCACGTGCTAGCACATCCTGGATTGCATTTTTTGAGCTTCATTTTAGAAGCTGGAACGCGTGTTTAGCATGCATTTTTACAGCCAACATGTCAATTTCTGGCAAAAAACCTGAGTATTCCAGGGGGTACCATATATACACATACACATTATGTTATTCATATGCTACAATATCCTAGACATATTTCGAAATGTGCTAGACATGCTCCAGATGTATGCTGGGAGTACACTCGAAACACGATACCCCTCTTCTTTGTGTAGGGTAAAGCCACGGTAGGCATGCGCTAGATCTATGCGCGTCACATGTTTGAGATTGCTTGAGCACTGATTGAACTCAAAGGATCCAAAGTAGTATCTATGAACGCACTTGGGCCGCAGCGCAAATCGAGCCCCGAGTGCCTGCTCAGACAATGTGAGCCAACCTGATCGCCGCCGGCTTTTTTGCCCCGTCACCCCGGTGCGAATGCAGCCAAGCGCGGGGACAAGTCATGCCCAATTGTCAGGGCCTAAAGCGTGCGATCATTGTCAAGCACCGCATCCTCAGAATCCATCGTTTGGATCCTTAGCTAGCTCCAAACGGACATGTGCTAGAGGTTTCATTGAATTGCACAGACCAGGTTGCGTAAGTAAAGCCTTCGCCGCGCAATGCGTGATCATTTATGGACATCAAAGTTGTTTTCTCTATACCTTGATTTGCAGCACATGAGCACTCGCATTTTTGGCCGTATTGGCCAGCGGCGCTTTTTGTCCAAAGTGGCTTGTTGGCCCAGTCGGATGTAGGCCACATGAGTATCCTTCTTCCTTGCAACTATCCATGATTTCCATATGCCAAAATGACATGCCAGAGCTGGAACGCCCTAGCAAGCTAGTAAATCCAATTTGTTTTAACTAAGTTTTGCGAAGGACAGCCCTCCAAAAATTACAGGGTTGACAGGAGACAGGGGGCTGTTCAGGGGAGGGAGGCTTTTGATGCTTGACAGGGTCTAGTAGGTCAGGATGGGTGGTGAGTCTGAAGATCCGCATGCCAAGTTTCGCAACTTGGCCTTCCCCGGCTGTTTGTTAGAGGCATTGGAAGTAAGCCAGGCGTAGACTGGAAACATTCTAGGGCGATGGCAACCTTGTACTATGTTAGTTTCGCAACAAGCCATCATGCACATACTTTTAGCCACCAGCGGCGACCAGCTAACCGACAACTACGGCTGGAACACCATTTTGCTGTGAAACGAGACGGCCCCAACTTGACGAGATCAAAGCGAGATAGTTTCTAGAAACCAGATGAAAGACGGCTGTGACAGACCAGGCGTTGGTTTCTTGCGCCAGTGGCCCGGAGATGTGACAGAGCAGACCCTACGCCTTCGGCAAGCTCTCGCCATCGCCCCGACTTTACGGTTGCGAGAGAGTAGACCGCGCGACAACTGAATCAAGCAATAACTAAACACAGCAAGAACTGTATCAGTGGTTTTGGAAGCCTTGCCCTGCGAGGTCTCAAGGCATTTTTGGGGCGGCGCCCAAGCCAGAAAACAAAGCGAGCGGGACACCTTCGCAAAGCGAACCATGGCCCGTTGGAACGATCCAGCTCTTCATGTGCTGCAAGTAGAGACACGCTTTCGCCCTGCAAGTGCTTTTGCGCTGATTGTTTGAAAGGAGCTTGTCTAAACGAGCCCAACACGACATCAAACCAACTTTGGCGTTGCGCTAGACAAGAAACATGGTCGGCTGCCCGCGCGGGGGAAGCATGTGGAGCTATGACAGGCTTATGCCAGAGATATGTGAACATTTTAGCGCACAACAGCCTAAGCCAAAAGAAGCTGGTAGACACGGGCTAAACACATGTTGCATGTTTGCTAGGCATGCGCTCGGAGCATGCAAGAAGTTAGGCTAGACATTAATATGCTAGAAGTAAGTTGGACATGCGCCACACATGTTTGAGCACGTACGAGGAACATGCCCAACAATGTTGGTGCGCGCAGCAAATCTATGTTTGATTTGATGATCAAGCAGATCGCAGATCGGCAAGTACCAAAAGAAGCTCTCAAAGCCCCGGCAGGCTAGTCCACCAACTCGCCAAGACCAAAAGTCTGAATAATCATTTTCATAGCGGTGTGAAACACTGTTCTTTGCAAAACCATAACATACCGGCAAACACAAACATTAAACACGTCTGGCTGTTCCTGTGCATGTGCGTGTGGCAGCACCAACATCGGAAAAACAACAAACAAAGAATAAATCGTCAACCATTTCTGGCGCAATGATGGGTGCTTCTTGGAAGGGTGTCTGAGGCTGTTTTTGGTGCGGGCTCTGTTGTTTTTTGTTTTTTGTTTTGTTTTTTGCTTGTCTTGTTCTCACAGTGGTCACGCGCACATACGTGCACTGGGAACATCGAAGCATGATTCGTTGGATGTTTTAGTCTTTGTTTGGTTTCACGCTGCACTTTGTCTTCCAGCATTCGTCAGGAGTCTAGCTTTCGTAATCCCGAACAGGACGCCGAGACCTTGGTGTAGACAACAGTCACCGAGTTTGTGAGTGGCTCTTACTCAGCAAGGCATGCCGCAGTGTCTCGGGGGTTCATTGGCTCGTACTTGTACGTGCCCGCATTCTTCTCCATTGGTTGAAACATCATCAGCGCAATGTTGTCAAAACGGGTAACCCGAGGTCCTTGTCTTGGTAGCTGTGCAAGCCGGCGCCGGGGTTAATTTAGAACCTATATTTTACAACCCCCCAACGTGAGTTTTACGCGCTTAAAAGGGGGGTATTAGCGTGACAGGCAGCTGCAAGAACCGGACCCCCAGCGCACAGAGTCGTTTGTCCTCATTCTCCGGCGAGCAGTCGCGACCTGAGCTGCCGCCGCTGTTTCAGCCAGGACCAAACATTGGACTTGCTTTTCTGTTTTCAGGGTGCCCTTTTTGGGTTGCTTCCAGGGAAACTATTTGGCAAACTATCTGCGCAGTCGCGTGCGTGGAACTTTTAGTTTAAGCTAAAATGGCTCAGACCAGGTGCTTTCAGGGCAGATTCAAGCGCCAGGTAGAAGAGGGAACTGTCAGGTAACTGTTGGAGCTTCCACCTTTGGTTTCAACCTCATTTCATTCGGAAAGGTGGCTCCAGTGTCAAACATTTGGAAGGGTTTTGAGCTTTTGAGCCTCGTGGGACGCCGGAGCTGCGACCCCTCCAAGTTGTCCTCCCGCCACACCGAAAACGAGTGGCAGGAATCAATTTTGAGCCCTTCGCGGACAATATTCACAACGGGGCCAGAAAAAACAAAAAACAAACGAAAG
This sequence comes from Effrenium voratum, assembly GCA_963377175.1. Lineage (NCBI taxonomy): Eukaryota > Dinophyceae > Suessiales > Symbiodiniaceae > Effrenium > Effrenium voratum. The sequence goes on along the minus strand of CAUJNA010002702.1, from coordinate 593,069 downwards.
CGGCGCGCCCTCTGCAGATCGGAAGGCGGGAGATGCGCGCGGGGCGCCGTTCTATCTCTGCCCGGGCCGTGAGGGGCAGCTGGGGCGGGGTTGCTGTGAAAGGCTTTGGGTTCTGACAAGAAGGAAGTGGTAACGCACAATCCTTCCATCCCGAGTGTTGCTAAACATGAGATGAGCCATGCTATGTGTCAGCAAGTAGTTGAACGCAATGCTGGATGAGCCCGTCTATGAGCTCTGGATGCTTCTTGGACGCTTTCTTGTGCAAGTTGTGCTCCGCTTTGTTGGTCTTCAAGGCGAGTGTCCCGCAAGAGGCAAAGAGCGGAGTATCACTGGACAGCGGAGTCCTCATTCATGCATAAACAGCCTGGCCCAATTTCCGATTGGGAACTTCCGATCCCGCATCCAGAATTTGCGCTTGTCATGTTTGGCAGTCACTATCCCCCATCTCAAGAGAACACGCCCTGGCCACGCGTTACACAACATGGAACGCACCTTTTTCAAGGTCTCGCGAGCGTGGTCAATTTTGGTCTCGCACGCTTAGCTAACTGTGTCGCGCGCGTTCATGTTGCTTCTTTTCTGGCAGGCGCGGTACTTTAGGCAGGTCTTCGCGGAGCTCGCACGCGCATTCATTTCTCGCATCCACGCTTAATGTCGCGCACTAATGCAGGGCAGGCCAGGCAGGTGGCTTCGGTCAAGGAAGGTTTCGGATTTGTGTGGCGCAGGCCAGGCGGAGGGTAGGTTCGGGGTGGTCCGCGGAGTCCTCGGGAGGGTTGAGGCGGTAGCAATATTTTCCTAGAACCCTTCGGATGCACAGGGCGGTTCCGTTGCGGCGTTCCAAACCCAGCGAAACGTTCAGCAATTGGACCTTCCATTTTGGGGGGCCCGTTCTGGCCAAATCTTCGCGCTCAGGAGCTTGCCAGCCCCCTTGCAAGGAAACAGCGCCGCATTTTAGTAGCTTCAACGGTTTTCCTGCTATCCCGGCAAAGCTTCCAAACGTGGGGCGAAACACGCATGTTCTGAAAAGTTAAGTTGGCTTGTTGCCAGCACAGCTGTTCGAGCACTAAAAGTTGCGCGTCGCCCAGTGAAGCGCAGATCATGAACTTCACAACATTTAGCACACTTTCAGATCCGGCGAAGTGTTCAGAGCCACCATTGAAACAGACTGTGTTGGTGTTCCCTTTTGCTAGCAGCCGCTGTGATGCTTTAGCGCATGTATCCCGGCTACCACATTTCCGGACCCAATGTTTCAGATTAAGCGGGAACGCAAAGCACACTTGTGCGTTGCGTTGCAGGCCTTGCTGGAGTGGCTGCATGCTGCACGCGCCCTTCCTCAAATCACTTTAGAACCTCCGGCTCAGTTCGCCAACATTTCACCGTGGCGCGTGCTCTTCCCTGGCCTCCCCTAAGAACGGGGCACGCGCAAAGCAAGTGGCATCCAGAAAAAGGGCCTTTCTTTTCTTGGTTTCCTGGTTGATACTCGCCAATGGTTTGCCTGTTTGGTGGTTGGGTTTGGTTGTCTGTTGGTTTTGGCCTACATGACGCCGAAGACCGAGCTGGACTGGGGCCACATTTTTCAGGATTTCAGCTGAAATCTCCACGTGTGCGCCCGCTAAAAACAGTGAGAAGCACGTATGCGCCGGTAAAGACAGACAGTGTGTTTTCGCAACCGTTTCGCTAAAAGGCTGCTGAGCCAACAACGTTGCGAAACAGTTTGCGCGCGCCAAGCAAAATGAACAACACAGTATTTTTCAACGTTGTTGCTAAACGGAGGCAGAAGCAGCCGGCAGCGGGATTTGACCCCTGTTTTCCACACCGGCTGCGCGAAGACTGCTTTTAGTGGAACGTCATCAAATTACCGCGCGGGCCGCCTCCCCCCTCAGGACTAGATTGGGAAACCTCCATCCTTTCTGAGTGGTCGATGCGCCCACACGCTGAAAAGTGTCCCGAAACGTGAAACATTTGCTTTATTCCGGCAGCTGTTGGCAGCTGAGGCCGTGGTCGCTGCAGTGGAGGGACATGCTGGAGAATCTGCCACATGCGTGACTTGGAACGCATCTGGTTGCTTCCAAACATAACCGGGCAGTGCGAAGCAGCAACAGCATGATCTGGGAGGCCAATGTGTTCCATGATGGGTCCAGCTCATGGGCACATGATTCGATTAATGTTGACGTTGTGTTAAAACTCCCCCCATATTAGTCCGGTCCGGGTGACACCCCCAATACTAAACAACTCATAACTCAGAAATTACCCCCCCCCAAATAAAAAATGGATCCAAAAAACCCACCCCAATTAAACCGGTCCCTCATTTTCTCCACTGCTTCTTGAGCTCATTCCATTGTAAACTGTTTTTTGGTGCTAGCTGATGCTGCTGATGTTGAGGATTGTGGACTCATGCTGCTTGCCATGCTTTCTCTGGATGGTGTCCTGAAAAAGTGCTTTGGCTCAAATGGGCTCACGCTTTCTTCTGATACTGCCGCCTTGCTTAGGGCTCTCATCTCCACCTCCTACTCTCATCTTGAAGCTTGGTGGATGCTTTTGGACCTGCCCAAACCACAAAACAAAAAGTGTTCTGAGACGGCCGATGTCTTCTTGAATCCTTTACTAAAAAAACAAGTTTAGAAGGTTTCAAAGGGTACCCCACATTAGCCCCTGACACCCCCAAGAAACTTTAGAGCCTCCGGCTCAGTCCGCCAACATTGTCCTCTCCCTTTTTCTGACTCTGTCTCTGTCTCTGTCTCTGTCTCTGTCTCTGTCTCTCTCTCTCTCTCTCGCTCTCTCTGTTTGTACGTTGCAGCGTCACGTCCCTCCTGAGTTGCCTCGATGTCCGGGCGCTGCCCCTTTATCACCCTGAACTGTCATCTCACGACTGGCTTTCCCCTTGATTTCCCCTTTGTCCTTTTCACGTTTCCCATGATGTCTGGTCATGTCCCTTCCATTCCTTTCAACTCCCCCCTCATGCCCTGACATTTTCTCCGTATGTCCGCTTCATTTTCCATGTATGTCCCGTTCTTTCGTTGCGAGTCATTTCCTTTGTTTCCCTTTCATTTCCCGTTGCTTTCCTGTCGCGGTACGTGGGGGACCCCCCCCCCAAGACCTACGTATCAGACGTCGGATAAGGGGGGGGGGGGTTATCCTCTATCCTCTAGGAAGTATCCGACACCCCGAAGCGTATAACCCCCCGTAATATCAAATGGAAACTCAATTCCAGATCTCAAAAGGAAGCCCCACCAATACTAAATCAAATGGAAACCCAATTCCAGATCTCAAAAGGAAGCTCCAGCAATACTAAATCAATTGGAAACTCAATTCCAGATCTCAACAGGAATCTCCAGCAAGACAAAATCAAATAACCTTTCTGACCTTCAAGGGGGGGGTACGGACTAATACGGGGTCAACATTATGATGAATGATGACGCAGCGCCTCGCCATTTACCTTGATTCATGTGTAAGCCTTCTTGTCACTGCAGCTTTTCTTGGCCAATGTCAAGGTTCGACTGGGTAGGATTTTTTTTTTATGTGAGGAAAACATGAACGGTCGCGCATGACAAATCAATTGCCAGTTTTGTCCCGTGCCGCCCGCCGCACTTGGTCAGCCAAGATGGGCTCCGAACGCCTGGGCGTTGATTTGTTGAGCGCTGTGTCTTTGATAACTTGTTGCCTAGCGCACAATTGGCAGGGCATTGATAATTGTGAATGTGTTTGTTTCATGGTGCCCGTACATTATCTTGACTGGTCTAAGTCCCTAGCGGCCCCAGCTACCGCTCCGGCGAACAGAGGGAATTGTGAATTCGGTGTTGGAAACAGCCCTTCCTGAATCATTCGGCACACCCCAGCAAGGGTGATTGCCATGAAAGAAGGTTTTGCTTCCAGCCTGGGATCTCTAGCCTGAAAGGTTTCAGCCTCTGAAGTTTGCCCTGATCTCTGCCTCAAAGGTGCTGCCCTGCTGTCGCCGGCAGGCGAGGCCGGAAGTTGATGCCAAACCGAGCAAGCACTTTCAGATTGCTGCTGAGCCAGGCTCAAGTGCATCCAATCCAAGTTGAACATTGCAACATCCCAAAACACGCAAGTTGTAGCTTGTGCAGGTGCCCCTTCCAAGTCAACCAGGGTGCCAACACGCGTCACTGAGTGGAAACAGACTCAAATATGGCAAAGAAAAAATGGTTGCCAAGGCATTGTTCTTCTTTGATGTGCAAACATGGTCGTGGGCGGGAGTTAGTAGTTTGCGCGCGCGGTCGATTTCGGGTCGGATGCGCAGCTGTTCATGCTCCGACATGCTTCGCGCTGATGCTGGATTGATTAAGCCACGCTGAGCGCACCAGCTCAACTTGCTCAACCGTCACTGGAACAAACTTCCGCAGATTGCATGCGTCCTGAAAGCGCTCTTGAAGCGAAATGTTGCAGAGCCTGTGGTCACCACCCAATTCAGTTGTGTTTTGTTGCTACACCATCACTTAACCTCATTGTGTATGCGCCAGGAAACCGACTCGGAGAGCTCATCAGAAGGCCGCGATGTGCTTGTCTAGGTCATAGACATGCAGCGGACTCCCCAGTGACACCCCATGAACAGCACCTGCGCGGCCACGGATCTTCCACAGACACCCAGCAGATCACAAGACTACTTTGTACGAACTATTCCCTTCCTAGACCTTGCATGGATATCATTGACGTTGTGGATAGTGTGATTTTGGATGTCGACCATTGCCTGTATCCAGTCAGGCTGGGCCTTTCTGGGCTCATAATTGACATTTCGGCTTTGCGCGTTTACCTGAGCCAGAGTGAAGACCGTGCCAGGAGAGAATTGATGACGGGAGAGCTTCCTTGAGCCCGGGGAGCGCCAATTCGGGAATTGTTGTGCGCTCGCAAATTCCATGGCTCGAGAGAATCAACAAACGGTGAATGGCCTGGCGCAACTTGGCGGTTTGGGCCGAGCCAGGCAAAGTGATTGCGTGTCAAGCCCTCCTTGTGAAAGGACTCAGTGACCAGTCAATAACTTGTGATCATTAACGCTAGCAAAGCGCCCTTTTGAACACACCAGCCCAGACTTATACGCCGTGCGAACCAGTGTTCTCCGCCAGAAAAGCAACAAACGGTGTTCGGCATTAGGAGGCAGCATTAGCTGAAGACTTAGTGCTTCGTGGCCTGAACTTTTTGCTGATTCTCGAGATTGCTTTGTGTGCATGTTTGCTGGAAAGGCAAGAGAAAGACGAGCCTGATATGGACTGTTGCTTGCTGGTTTACCAGGGATAACTTCAATAGCCTTCGCCTCTCGTGCACGGAAGAAATACAGATATCGCAGCCACCCTTCAAAAACACCAAAACAAAGGAAGCCTGCGCAGAAAGAAGGGGTGCTCTCACATCAGGTATTAGCAAACAAGCCACTGTTGAAAACCCTTGGGGCAGCATCATGGGAATGGCCTATCACGTCGAGGTTGCGACAACCTTAATTGTTCCTGATGGTCCTCCCCCCTCTTCCAGTGTCAAGGACGAGAGCGTTGTGGTACACCTATATCGGCGATATGCTGGGGCCTATTATATAATCCCGTCCTCTAGCTGTTTGGCCGATAGGACTGCAATACTCAAGGTGATTGCGGCTTGTTTTTTTAGTGGGTGAGAGGGCCATGATTACTCGCGGGGTTGCAATATTTGTGGGGACTGGCCTTTCTAAGCTTTGCAAACCAGTTGTTTAACAATCTCAATGAATACTATGTTACTATTTGCAGTTTCAGGTTACCATACTTTGCGAATGGAACTCTGAAGAACATAGTATTGGCAGAAGTGTTGTTTGAAATTTAGAGTTGTTTTTTAGTAGGTTTTTGTTGAGAGCAGAAATGGGCGCTGTTTCTCTGGGGGGTTTTGGTGGGTGCCAAAAGCAAATGGAGAGGTCGTGTTGCCACCACCTTCGGGCGCCTTTGGAAAGGTGAGGCAGCAAAGGAACAGTCATGGGGAGGAATTGGAGGAACATTCGAGTGTGGCACAGCGAAAGCCTTGCTCCAGAGCCATCGAGAGGGCCTGAGAGCATGTGCAAACGCAGATGAATGGCGATTCTGCCCAGTTGCGAACACGCCTGACCAATGTTGCAGGTGGTATGCCAATGTTGCACCGCGAGTCTTGCAAGTGGCCATTGGGGTGAGAGGAAATTGATTGCCAGTGATGGGCTGCGGGTGATGAACAACGCGGGAGAAATGTTTGTCATCATCTAAGTTGAGAGTGTTGCCGATATGGCTGAAGTTTGCATCCCAACGACGATAGGTTTTGTGTTCCAAGCCATGTTTGTCCAAGAACGAGGCCAAGTTTTTGATGTAAATACACCAGCGCGCTGCATGTTCTTGACTCAGTTTCTGGTGAAATCAGTATTTTGCGGTTAGGGGGGTAGGCAGACACGCGGCTCCTGACTATCTTCTAAGTCTTTCTATGACTTTGCGAACTCTTCAGAACGTTTTTCAACCTCAATGAGCGGATTCCTAAGGATTTTGGTCAAGTGGCTCAAATGGTCAAGTCACCATGGACTGGAAATACATCCCCGCAATAACCGTATTGCTTGTACCTCTTTTCGCCCGGTTACCCCAATCAACTGACCATTGAATTGAATCGCCCAAGCGCGAGACAAATAAATTGAGTTGAATTGTTCTTACGGGCGCTGGGAACCGTTATTGGACTTGTGTGGCCCGAGGCCGCGCCACTCGAGGCCAGAGCGTGGGCCTAGGAAAAGGGCCTCAGGGGGGAGGTTTCAGGTTGGCAGTTTGGGGTTGGATGCAGGTCGCTTCCAGGCCTCCGGTTGGTTCGGCATTGCTTAAGGGTCGGTTCAGAGTTGGTTCGGAATGACTTTGTTGGGCGTAGGGTGCCTTGTTTGAGACTACGGGAATCGTTTAGGATTGGTTCACTGTCGGATTGCTATCGGGTTGGGAGTCGGTTTGGGTTTATTTCAAGGTTTGGGAAGGTTGTTGGTTCGGGCTGGGTTCACGGTTCGTAGGGGTTCGTTTAGGGTGGTTTCAGATGGTGGAAGGTTTCTCTGAGGTTGGCTTAGGCTGGTTCTGGGATGAGCTTAGCCTTAGCTTGATATGGTGGTTTTTCCGGTGGCACTGGCACTGTCAGCCTGCCCCGTTTCGAAGCTTGCGACATCTTGCGACTGTGTGCAATTCCCCGCCAGGCACCGAAGGCGGGCAAGCCAGCTGCGGTTTGGGGTTTGGGGATGGCCACCTTAGCTTCGCCGGATGGCCTAAAATGATATCGCGTGCCAAATTTCATGGCTCATTCGGTTCGCCGGGAAAGCAACTTAAGGGTAAGACAGCTTGATGCGCCTGCTGAAAGGGGTTTGGAGTCGTCTAAACAGGAATGAGTCCTGGCCGCCAAGAGGAAAGGGTTTGAACTGTTTTTTTTTCCGGGAAGAACTTAACTATGAAACCGCCTCTTCTGTACGAGCAAAATGCGTTGTTCTTGAGCCCAAATCCTGCTCTCATTTTGGCTAGATTTTGGGCTTCCAATTGCAAGTGTTCACAAAGAAAGCAGTGACCTGCAACAAATCCTGCATGGGCACGAACTCCGAACGAACTCCGAGCAAACTCCGGACAAACTCCGAACGGACTCCGGGCGAGCTCGGAACAATCTCCGAACAAGCGAACAATCTCCGAGCGAACTTTGGCATTGGTTGATTTCCGAACAAACCCCCGAGCCAACTCCGAGCACACTTTGGCCATAAGTATGTTTTTGAGCTACTTGGTGGTCAAACAGTTTTTTGTTTTTTTGGAGCTTAGCAGAAGAGGCAAAGGGATTACAGCGGCCAGTTTCAACAAGTGGCCCGGGAAGGCGTTTTTTGAGGCAAACAACCATGTTCTCAGGCCACTTGTTGAAATTAGTTCTTTTGGTCACTTGGTTTTCCTGTCACGAATGTTCCGGGCTGGATTTACTTCCCGGACAAGAATATATTAATGATAGGATAATAACAACAAGATAATAAGATATAAATAAATAACAAAAGAAAAAGATAAAAATACTAAGATAGGAAAGTAAAAGAGAAAATAAATAACAAGATACAAACAAACAGTTCTAATATTTTCAAGCTTTTGTGATCAACAAGAAAGAGATGGAAAAGATAAACACAATAAGCTACAGAATTAATACAAATATACAGTGAGTCATTAAATAGAAAATATTAGATCATAAGCAAAATAAAATAACTTGGAAATAAGGGAAAAGGGATATTATCTCCTGATCATTGTCAACCCGCCGGATCTCCCGGAAATAGAATGAGATGACATATGAAAAAGACAAACGAGATAAAAGGCATGTCATGAACTCCAAAAGAGAAGAATTAGAAGAATAAGACCAATAGATAGATGAAAGAAATGTAAGAAATCAAGAATAAGGTGAATCATGAATTGATAATGCGAGAATGCGAAATTCTTTAATCTGCAAACTAATAAAAAGAGAAGACACAAGGAATGACCATAAAGTGAAGAAAATATTTTATTCTGATGAAATTTTGTTATTAATAAAAAGCATTTCCTAGAGATATAGCAGCATTAGATAAAAGAAGTGTATTAGCAAAAGTTAATTCACAAGGATCTGGAAGATAGAAAGCTTCTCCTGGCCACATCCCTAAAGTTGGAGAAGATAATAAATGAAAAGATGTTCAAAAGAAGGATACAAATAATAGAGCTTCAGAAACTAGAAAACTTCCAAAAAGAAGAAACACGATTATTAATAAGACTTCATACCTTTTAGTTAATTCTCTTACTAAATCTCTAGACCAAATATGAAAACTATAAATAAATAATAAATAAAGATGAAATAAAAGAAAATAATTCTATGAGAAGTGAATTCCAGTCCAACAACAAATAATACATCCTGTAAAGATAAATAGAATTATAATATTTGCAAATATTAATACGATAGAAATATGAATAAGAAAACAAAATGAATCTGATGTAACTTCTACATGTAATGATTTCCAAAATAAAAGAATTCTAAAGAAGAAGTAAAGAGAAATAGAAAAGTGTCTTTATGGAAAGGCTGAGGAACGAAGATATCATTTCCTTTTTTCTTTCATGTTCTTTTTCTATCTTCTTCATCTTTTATTACTGTAATTCTCTTTGTATATCTCTTTCATATCGGATTTTATTGGGTTTATCACGCCATTTATCTTTCTAATGCCTTTCTTTTCTTTCTTCTTGTCTCACATTATGATTATTTCCATCAAAAATGTTAAATGCTTGTAAAGAAGATTTAGAATGCTTTTATTTACTTTCATATGTTCTTTCATCTTTTTGGATATCTTTTTCATATTTATTTTCATATTGTAAATCATAAAATCTTAACGTCAGCTAGGATTAGCCACATTAAGAGAAAGAAGATAATAAGTATGATGCAATAAAAGATTTGTATCTGTTTGATGTTTTTTCCTCTTATTTCCTGTGTCATTAACCTCTAGAATTATTATCTGATGCATTAGTTCGTCAACATTACGAATCCTGGCTTATCTCATCTTAAGATCTGTCTTTTGGTTACTTTTTCATTATCTTTTCTTTTTATTATTGATTTTACAGAAGTAACTTTTTATTACTTTTTTCTCTTTCCTTAACTTTCATTTTCCTTTCCTAATCTTGAAGAAGGCATGCATCAGCTAACAAGAGATGCTGGAATTTCTTTCATCTTCGTTCTCCAGCATCCACCTTTCTCGAAGATATTGATGGATAAGATAGAAAATGATAAGATCCTATATCCAAGTACCCATCCATATCTACTTCTTCTTTATGAGTCTCTAATTAAGACATTTGGATGAAATTATGATCACCTTTTTCTTTCTCTTTCCATTTCCAATTCTTTCATTACTTACCTTTCATTTTCATATTTTATTAGAATCTGTTATTTATTGTAAACTTTAGAATCTTGGAAGTTCATATATTTTATAATCTACAACTTTATTGTTTGCATTTTATAAGCCAGGAAAGACAGATTTATTATTTACCTTTCATTTTCATTTTGTAGTTACACCAAAGGCATTTTGTAGAAATCTTATGGTTATTTATCTTTCTAGTCTTGTATTATTTATTTATATCTTATTATCTCTTCCCGGACAAGCGCCAAACACACTTTGGCAATATTTTTCTTCGGGGTGCTGATTTTTGTTTTGGCCTTGAGTTTTGTTTTTTAGGATTTGTTGTTGTTTTGCTCGTTTTTTTTGTTGTTCTCTCCAGGCTGTGATGTTTGCTTATTCTTTTCGGGGATTAATTCTTGCCCCGGACGAACTCCGAAAGAACTCCGAACGAACTTTGGCCTTAAGTGTTTCTTTTTCTGGAGCTTATTTTTTCGGTGTTGAACTTTTTGGGTTTTGGTCGCACAAAAACACTAGAATTACGGCTGTTGTGATCTTTCGTACTAATTCAGTGTTACCGGGGCAAAAAACATTGAAACATGCTTAATCCAGGTTGCTCATGCAAAAAACAGTTATTTCGCACGACCAAAATCAGGCAAGCCCTTAGAAAATTCGGGCAAACCCGTAAGTTCAACACCACTGTTGAACTTAAGCTTCTTTTTTTGAATAAGGTTTTCCCGGATTAAGCCTTGACGAAAAAGATTAACTTTGTTACAGCGAGCCTCAGCGCCAACCAAGCTGCGTGATCACCCCGGTAGCGATTTTAGCCCTCTGCAGCTCGTCCTACAAATCCGGCCCTGAACGCCTTCCCAGGCCACCTGTTGAAACTGGCCCCTGCAATCACTTGGCCTCTTTTGGTAAGCTCGAAAGAAAGCAAAAAACAGGTTGACCGCCAAAATACTCGGGCTCAAACACATACTTATGGCCAAAGTGAGTTGGGAGTTGGCTCAGCCAAGTTGGCTCGGGGGTTTGTTCGGAAATCAACCAATGCCAAAGTTCGCTCGGAGATTGTTCGCTTGTTCGGGGCTTATTCCGAGCTCGCCCGGAGTCCGTTCGGAGTTTGTCCGGAGTTTGCTCGGAGTTTGTGCGGAGTTCGTTCGGAGTTCGTGCGGAGTCCGTTCGGAGTTCGTTCGGAGTTTGTTCGGAGTTGGTTCACGTGTGGCCAAAACGATTTGTTGCAGGTCACTGTTTTCTTTGTGAACACTTGCAATTGCCAGCCCAGAATCTAGCCAAAATGAGAAGGATTTGGGCTCAAGAACAACGAACGCCAGCCAAATGGTAAGAACACCCGTTCAAGTGCACCCGCGCAGCGCTGTGTCCCTGTCAGACCCGTTCAAGTGCACCCGCGCAGCACAAACGGTACGAACACCCGTTCAAGT
>CAUJNA010002702.1:556819-571819 GCA_963377175.1 Effrenium voratum | reverse complement strand
CTACTACTACTACTACTACTACTACTACTACTACTACTACTACTACTACTACTACTACTACTACTACTACTAACTACTACTACTACTACTACTACTACTACTACTACTACTACTACTACTACTACTACTACTACTACTACTACTACTACTACTACTACTACTACTACTACTACTACTACTACTACTACTACTACTAACTACTACTACTAACTACTCCTACTACCACTACTACTATTGTTACTACTACAATATTACTACTAGTACTACTACTTCGACGACTACTGCTGCTACTACTACGACTACTGCTGCTGCTGCTTCCGCGAATCACACCCCGAATCATACCCGCGAATCATACCTGCGAATCACACCTGCGAATCATACCCCGTACTCAAACCTTCCTGCCCGGCCCCCGTAAAAAATACAAACCCACATTGAACCTGCGCGGAGAAGGGAGGCTGCGCGTTTCCAGCCTGCCGCCGGTTGGCTCAGATGTGAGAGGCACAAAGCCTTCCGAAACATGACCCCGAAACACACCCCCGAAACACACAAACACAGAAACAAACACAAAAACACACATTCACCCACACACCCGAACACTCACACACCCACACGTCCACACACCCACACACCCACGCACCTGCACACCCACACACCCACACACACACACACACCCACACCCACACACACACACACCCACCCACACATCCCCAGCCACACACACCCACACACCCCACACCCCTACCCACACCCACACCCACACCCACACCCACACGCACACACGCGACACACGCGCACACGCTCACACGCGCACACACACACACACGCGCGCGGAGATGCACACACTTACAGAGCCCGGATACGCAGATACTCGCAGACACCCGCAGACACGCAGAGGCACGGTTGTGTGTTTGTGGCGTGTGCGCAGATTAGCAAGGGCAGGAAGTTCGACGGCAGCGAAACGCACCCCCGAAACATACCCCGAAACATTACTGCGAATAGTGCCCGTTTTCTTGCTTGCCCCGTACCAAACCCCCAACAGTTTTGTGGAAAGCGCGGCTTACGGCGGAGAGTGTGCGGCTTGCACGCTACTGGTTACTGGCTGCATGGATGTTCGATGCTCCAACAGACGGCTTTGACCCACAACATGTAAGTTCCAGAACAACAGTTGCGCGAAACAGGCAAGGGTACAAGGGTAGATGAGGAAAGGACGTCCGGAAGGAATTTCCGGCAGAGTCACAAAATATGCGCAAGCGTCACTTCCCAGCACTTTTAAAGCGCTTTGTGCAAGCAAAGCATCCTAACAAGATGTGTGCCTGAAACTATGGAGCGCTCCCTTGCTTTCCTCCAAACGCATTTCTCCCATCGGTCAGGCTCAGAGCCTCCGCCGCAGCGAAGCGCGTGGACCCAGCCGGAAGCGTGGCGCGGCAACGATCTACCAGCTGTGGAGTTTCGACGTGGTCTGGGCAGACGGCCTTCGGCATTGTTGCTTTGAGTTCGCTTCAGCAAGGCGGTTTGCTTGCTTCCCCCTCTGGTTAACTGGCATGATGTTCGTGCTTGCCTTCCCAGCTAGCGACAGTTGCCTGAAATTTTTCTCAAATTTTGATTGGGAGTGGTCATGAGTATTTGCACTTGCTTAGTCTGCTCGCCCATTTCAAACGCATCTGGGGCCAGATTTCCTGCAATCGCACCATTATGTGTTGCAACCGAACAGGCGGCGATGTGTGCGTTTTTTGCACTTCACGCGTGGGTGTTGAGGTTGTTTCTTTGGGGTTGCCCTGTCGATTGTGGCTGGGCATTTGTATTTACTGTTGCTCTTCCGGGAAGCCGAGGGCAGCACGTTGTGTTCCAGGTCTTGGGCGTAGGGAATTGTTTGTCAGTTGGGGCCTTCTTGTCTCTGCGCATCGCCTGTGCGGCTAGGCGTTTTCGAACAAAATTCAACGTTTGCTGACACCTGTTCCCTGGGCCTCAACACGGACACGGGGCAATTGGCAGACATCTGAGCATTTCCAGCCACCAGCCCAGCCCGAGTGACCCGAGGTCTCCCACAGACTTCGCCCACTGCAGAGGCGACGCACCGACTCCTGTGGTGGATGGAAAGAACACGGGCCAACCTTTGTTTCAAACCTGTTGATCCCAACCCCCCAGCCCCACACGCCATGTGACTTCTCCGCGATCTGCGCGCTCTACACGACTGCACAGCCCCTATAGCTTATCTGACACGCTGCTGCCACTTTTCCGCAGGTGGTTTTAGACACCTGGTGCGCTTGGGGTCTTCTTGCGTTTGAAGGCCGAATGCTGGTCTTTGTCTCCGCTGCGCTCTCAGTACCGAGCAGCAGAAGTTCTGGCAGCAAGTTATCAGTGTAGCTCATGACTTGTCTGCTTCGCATATACAAGGCAGCTGCACGAAAGTGTTGGTGGCATTCTGAAGGTCTATCACTAAGAGAATCAAGCCACAGTCCTGGAGCCTGCTTGTTTTGCGAGCAGCAAATGAGATCGCTGCGCCTGCCAGCGCCGCGTATTCGAATCTGAGATTCGAACACGCGAAGTTGGACATTTGCAGATTTTCCTGTGATCCCACCGAAGCCACGATTCACTGCTATTCGCATAGGATTTGCACAACCCCCAAACCACATCCAAGAGAGACCGTCATTTGGGCAACCCCCCCCGGCAACCATGTTGATTGCTTCCTTGCTCAAAAGCCCTTGATGTTGTAGACCTTGAATGTCAACACACACACCCACAGACACACCCTCTCCCACACGCATCGGGCTACGCGCACACGCGCCCACAGGCGCACGCCTACACCCACGCCCATGCCCACCACAGACTGCGGGCGCACGCTTTCACGAGCGCGCGCGCACCCGCCCCCCACCTGCACCCACCCTCACACTCACACACTGACGAGTTGCTCTTCTGTGGTGCATGACACCTTGGCACACTCCAGATGGTCCACGAAGGCACGGGTGAATGTTTGGGGCTGTGCTCTGCAAGGTCGTCGTAGTTGCTGCGCCAGTTGGGTCGGTTCAGCTAGCGGGTGTCCTTGTGATTTTCCGCTAACGGGCAGCAGGACCTGCAGCGGGGCCTGAGCAGCGGCATCACCTGCGTACTGCCAGTGGAGGACGGGAGATGGGGCCCCAAGAAGTCAACGCACACAGAGAAGGAAGTTAAATGTGGTATGCGCAGGCCAGCAGATCAGGTAGATCAGGTAGATCAGGAAGTCAAAGTGGTAAGGTTGGCGCGGTGTGCAAGCCCCGCAGCCAGGATTTTTGCAGACGATGGGCCTGTGTAAAAACACAGCGCCTCTGACGGCAAGAGAAAGGCTTGTCTCATGCGCAGCCAAACACTCGTTAGACATAAAGATGACATGTTTTCCTACGTAGATCCTGCCAAGAGAGCTTGCAAAGGTCCTCGGAAGAATTTCTGTAAAGACCTCTTCAATAGATCTTGCGCAGGATCTCGTATAAGGGTCTCCTCAAGCGATCGCTTTTAAGACGGTTTACGTAAATTCGCGCCGAGAGACCTTGTACAAGACTTGCCTGCAAGCAGATCTTGTAGAGGACAGTCAGCAAATTTGACCAGAGCTCGTCCTTCAAGCAGATCTTCTGCAGGACCTTGTGAATACTTTCGAAAGACACGCTTTCAAGAGGTTGTGCGCAGGGTATTCTGGACATCCTGTGGCTGCGCAGTACTTTGCAGACGTCAAAGGTACCGGGCCGCTTGCGCAGAGCCTGTCATGTCGTTCAGGCGCAAAAGAACCACAAGAGCAACGAGAGCCACGCTGGCTTGCGCAAGTGAAGCTGGAGCGGTGAGATACTAAGAGTTTCGCTTTGACCCCAGCCTGGCAGGAGGCGCAGCTTCAGGAAGACAAAGAGTTCCAAACGACAGTGTCACCGCCAATGTTCCGGGCACGCACGTTTCGCTCACACACATTCTCCTGCGCGGAGTTGTGGAAACGATGCGCCAGAGCAACCGTGCGCAATGCGCCGTGCGCAGTCCGCTTAGTAAGCGTGAAGCTTCGTGCTGCCCGAAGCCCTGACCCGCGCAGCAAATGCTGAAGCGAGACAGACACAAGTCAGCCTGGGCGTTTCTGGACGACCAGAGCAGTTGAGGGCGGGCAATGTTGGACGCTCTTTAAACGGACCCCCCCCTGAACAGTCAGCTGGGCCCTCTTTAGTGAAAATCCTGCCGGGCTGGGAGGGACAATGCTTTCTCTAGTATTGCCAATTCTCGAAAGTATTGCCAAGGTCCCCTTTCAGATTCCCAGTGTTTTTTTTAGCTTTGCCAATTCTAGTTTAGTATTGCGAAGCTGACTCTCGGCTTCCCAGTACTTACTGCCAGTATTTTAGTTGACTCTCAGCTTCCCAGTACTTACTTTGGTATTGCCAGCTCTACTTTAGTGTTGCCAAGGATGACCCCCAGTACTTTCTTTAGTGTTGCAAATTCTGATTTAGTATTGCCAAGGCTGACTCTCAGATTCCCATACTTTAGATTCGCCAGTTCTATTTTAGTATGCAACCGTTGGGCATTAAAGGGGGCCCCCAAACAGTCAGACTAAAAAGGATCAGGGGCTCTTGCGGGCAACCCCGTTTGTGTGACTGATTGCCCGCACTTTGTTGTAAAGAAGTTATCTTAAATTTGGCGGTTTGGATTTCCTGCATCTCAGGCTGGGGAGAGCTTAAAAAGGCTGAGGCTTGGGTTTCCCAGTCTTCAGCCAAAACCAGCTGGACATTTAAAAGGAACCAAAAACAGTAAAGAGGATCAGGGGCTCTTGTTGGCATCCCCCTTGGTGTGACTGATTGCCCGCACTTTTCTGTAAAGAAGTTATCTTAAATTTGATGGTTTGGGGACCAGTTCAAGAAAAGGATTTCCAATGTTTGCCAGGATTCGTTGGCCCGTTTTTTGCCCAACTTGTTTGGCCAAGCTTTGGTTGCCAATAGTTTCTCCAGCGTTGTTTCCGGCAAAAAACTTTCCAGAATAGAGGGCCCCTAAAACAGTCACAGGATCCTGAACTAGAAAGAAGGTTTGTACAGTAGAGGGTACTATTACGGACGCCGTGGCGCAACATAAGCGTGCAATGCATAGAGGCCTAGAGAAATTATTCGGAAGAAAATGATCTGGGCCAGAGGACTTCCTCTGTCAAGAGCATGCGTCTTTTCGGCTTTCGCAGAAAATGCACAGGTGTCATCCGAATTGCGCAGACACAGTGCCGAGACAGCACCTGGGAAAACATCCCCGGACGTCCCAAAACTGCAATCTTCAGTGATAAATGATACTTCGGGGTCCTTGGACTTGCGGCCTACAAGAGACGCCTTAATTTGCTCAGGCCGCAATTACCTCCTGCCCCCACAGCCTTTTTTTGTGCCAACATGTGTGACTTGCGGTAAGCCGAAGCTTTGGCAGAGATAGCAACCAGGTACAGTTTTGGGTTGTCCGGTTCGTTCTGTTTGTTTTTGGGCTGGCTAAACCAAGGCCATCACATGTTTCTCACCAGACGCCGTGAACTTTTTCACCCAGGACGAACGTAGGTTGGGGTCGGGGCCACTCTTCACTGGGCTCCGATCTCGCTTGCGAATGTGTGGAGTAGAGGGTACTATTACCAGTAGAGCCGGCGAAGCCGGTGGGCGGAAGTTTCAAAAGTATAAAAACTATAGTTCTCTTTGTCCTTCTTGTCTTGATTCTTGTTCTCTTCTTCTTCCTTGTCACGGGGTCTTTTTTTCTTCTTCGTCATTCTCTCATTTTTCTTTGTTCCTTTCTTTCTTTCTTTCTTTCTTTCTTTCTGTCTTTCTGTCTTTCTGTCTTTCTGTCTTTCTGTCTTTCTGTCTTTCTTTCTTTCTGTCTTTCTTTCTTTATTTCTTTCTTTCTTTCTTTTTTCTCTCTCTCTCTCTCTCTCTTTCTTTCTTTCTTTCTTTTTTTCCCTCTCTCTCTCTCTCTTTCTTTCTTTCTTTCTTTATTTCTTTCGTTCTTTCTTTCTTTCTTTCTTTCTTTCTTTCTTTCTTTCTTTCTTTCTTTCTTTCTTTCTTTCTCTCTCTCTCTCTTTCTCTCTCTCTCTCTCTCTTTCTTTCTTTCTCTCTGTATTTGTTTTCTTCTTGTTGCTTGTTTTTGCGCCGTTCTTTCTTTTGTCTGTTCTCTATGTATCTATCGGTTTATCTATCTATCTATCTATTTTCTTTACTTTCTCGATCTATCTCTCTGTCTATCTCTGTATCTCTCTATCTATCTAACCTTTCTTTCTATCTATCTAATCTATCAATCTATCTACCTATCTACCCATCTATTTAACTGACCATCCACCTATCGATCTGTCCACCTATCTCTCTATTTAATCTATTCATTTATCTAATCTCTCAATCTATTTATCAATCGATCTACTTATTTATCTTTCTATTTAGGTATTTATGTGTCTATCTTTCTCTCTCTATCTTTTTCCCGCCCACATTTTTTCTAGCCGGGGAAACACGCGAGCGTCCGCCCTTTTTCTACACACAGCTGCCCACGGCTTGCTCGTGAACACCTGAGGGCCGCGCGGCCTAAGCCGGCGCGCGCGGAGTCCACGAACGGCGCACGAGGCCGCGCGGCCTGAGGGCGCGTGCGGTCTTCGCCTCAGGGATTGGGTCTAGGCGCTGGCAGCTGCGCAGCCCCAACAAGCAAACTCCATGCTCCGCAAGCGACTGCTTCGCTCATGAGAACGGCGACCTGTGCCTTGCTCAGTATGATCCACTGTCGGCTTGTCACGACGCCGCGCTCATTCACATCATCGCGCTGCTGCTGAAGTTGCTGCGCCGGGACGCCGTCCGCCGCCAAGGCGTCCCAGCAAGTCTCGCAGACGCCACTGCGCTCGTACTCCCGCTGGCCAGAAGTGGAGCGCCTCAAGTTGCCTTTGTGGGGCCGACTGAGCCGCCAAGCCCCACTCGTGTCCTAAGCCTACTCAGCATGCGTACCAACCGTGCGGCCTGCGCGGCACGACGCGCGGGGCAAGCGCGGAGATTTTTGGTCTCGAGCCCAAGCCAACTTTTGCTGCCTTGACGTGGCCACGCGGCCTTAGCCAGCACGCACACCAACCGTGCGGCCTGCGCCGGCACGCCCCGGCTCGAGCCCAAGCCGGCGCTGCTGGAACACGAACACGCAGCCTGAGCCGGCACGCATAGCCACCATGCGGCCTGAGCCGGCGCGCCACGGTGATTTTTCAGCTCGAACTCAAGCCAACTTTTGCTGCTGCGACATAAACACGCGGCCTGAGTCGGCGCACGCGGAGATTTGTCTCGGCTGGAACCCAAGCAAACTTTTGCTTCCTTGACATGAACACGCGGCCTGAGCCGGCGTCGTGTCCAAGCCAACTTTGGCTGCTGCGACACAAAGACGCGGCCTGAGGCAGCGCGCGCGGATTTTTTTGGTTAGAGCTCAAGCCACCTCATTAGTGTTTGAAGATGACACGCGGCCTGAGCCCGTGCGGCCTGAGTCGGCATGCACGGCGTTTTTTCGGCTCGAGCCCCAGCCAACTTTTGCTGCTGCGACACACATGCGGTTTTGCGGCTGGAACCCCAAACAAACTTTTACTGCCCCGACATGAACACGCAGCCTGAGCCGGCACGCGTGACAACCGTGTGCAAGCCCAAAGCCCAAAGCTGCCACAACAGACACACGGTCTGAACCGGCGTGCGTAACAGCCGTGTGGCCTAAGCCAGCACGCACGGTAATGTTTCCGCTCAAGCCCGAGGCAGCTTTTGCTGCTGCGGCGCTCGCAACAACCGTGCGGCCTCCGCCAGCGCGCGCGGTGATTCTTCGGCAGGATCGTCGAGGCTGCTGTGCTGCGCAGTCGACGAACCCAAGCCAACTTTCGCAGCTGCAACATGAGTGCGCGGCCAGAGATGTTGTGGAAGGCGACCGTGCGGCCTGAGCCGGCACGCTGGCCGCCCTTGCTGCCTGAGTGTACACCGTGTGTTCCAAGTCGATTTGAGGGTAAACGGCAACGGTGTCGTTCAACCATCACGCGCGCCAAAGCATGACAATGCAAAGGATGTCCATCAACAGATCGCGGGCAGGCGCATCTGCGCGTCCTTGCTACTTTCTCTTTCTTTTTTCTATCTATCTATCTGACTATGACTTGATTTTTATCTATCTGTCTATCTATCTGTCTTTCTATCTCTCTTTCTCTCTTCTCATCTATCAATCTATTTTTCCATCGACCTATGTGCCTACCTATATATATATATGTCTATCTATCTATCTATCTATCTATCTATCTATATACCTCTCTTTACTTATCTATCCATCTATCTTTCTCTATCTGTCTATATATCTATCTATCTTCCAATGTAGCTATCTATCTATCTTGATATCATTCTGCTTGTCTATCAATCAACCTATCTATCTCTCTTTCTCTTTTTGTTGTTATCTATCTAATCTATTTAATCTATGTATTTACCTACCTACCGACGTATCTACCTACCTATTTATCTATCTATGTATCTCTCTATCTGTGCTTAAACTTGCGAAAGTGCTGCGCCTGCCATGAACTCTGTACTTGACCATGCAAAAGTGCTGCGCCTGCCACGAAATCTTTACTTGACCCTGCGATTTGCTGCGCCTGCCGCGAACTCTGTACTTGGCCTTGCGAAAGTGCTACACCTGCCACGAAATCTGCACCTGACCTTGCGTATGTGCTGCGCCTGCCACGGAATCTGTACCTGACATTTCCAAAGCTGCGCCTGCCACGCAACTCAATCCTTGCGAAAACTCGACCTCGCGAAAGTGCCGCGCCTGCCACACCAATTTCAACCTTGGAGAACGTGACCTTGCGAGAGTGCCGCGCTTGCCACGAAATCTGTACCTGTCCTTATGAAAGTGCTGCGCCTGCCACGCAATTATAACCTAGCGAAACCTTCGCGTTGCCGTGCCAATGAGCCCGCGCTCCGAGAGTGTTCCGAGCATTATCCAAGACTGGTCCGAACGTGGTCCCAACGCCGCCGCAAACAGACTAGCTTCCAGCTCTCCGGAGACGCCGATTCACGCACAGGGCCACGCTTTTTGCGCATTTCTATTCTCCCACCACACGCGCACGCATGTTTTAACTTGACCTCGCGAAAGTGCAGCGCCTGCCACGAAATGTGCACCTCGTCTTGCGAAAGTGTTGCACCTGCCACGCAATGTTAACCTTGGCGGAACTTGACCGTGCGCTTTGCCGCGCCTGCCACGAAATCTGTGCCTCACCTTGCGAAAGTTTCGCGCCTGCTACGCAATTTCAACCCTGGGAGAACTTGACCTTGCGAAAGTGCTGCGCCTGCCACGCAATTAAAATTTAGCGAAATCTTCGCGTTGCCCTGCCAATGGGCCCGTGCTCCGTGGTCCGAACGTGGTCCGAACGCGGCCAGACCAGGCGCCGCAAACAGGCTAGCTTTCAGCTCTCCGGAGACGCCGATTCACGCACAGGGCCACGTTTTTTGCGCATCTCTATTCTCCCATCACTCGCGCGCACATTTTTTCTCGCGTGCTCATTCCTTCTCTTGGCATCTGTCCGCAGATAGCTTTCATTTAGAAACTGTAACACGGAAGTTCCTTCTAAACTTCCTTTGACTAAAGGAGGTGTAATATTACGCGGGCATGCGCCTGGAGTTGCGGAGTTGCGGCCTGAGCGCCGTTTGTGCCAGCGATGCGCAAGGGCCTTGCACTTTCAGCCCATCAGACATAGTCATTTTGCACTAGACTTGTGGCGCGCGCAGTGTAACCTCATAGTTGGCCACGCACCCTGCATAAATCGGAGCACGCCGCTGGCGGCCCTTGTCGTCAAAAGGCCAGGTCTCCGATTCCACCAAAACACTGCAGATTCAACAGCATCATGCTCGCTGACACACACAGGTGGCAATCAACAACCAGAGGAGACTCCGTCTGTTCGCCCGTCCGCCCAAAACATCACCAGCCAGCGCCAGCACCAGTCTCCTTTGTTGGCGCTACCTCTTGTGTCAAGCCCAGCGCGCGCAGCGCAGGATCGTTGTACATGACCGAGATGCGCCCTGCCACTCCCGCGTGCGCCGTGATTCTCGTGCTCGCCGCCACGCCGGGCGGGCGCAACGGGGACGCTGACCTGAACAAAGTGCTCTGTCAGCTAGCGGGAAAAAAGCTTTGCCAGCCAAGCAAGCCTTTCCTGAGAAAAGCAACGTGGAACTTTTTGCTGCAGAAGCGGACATCAAAACAGCGCGCGCTGCAACAGTGCGACAGTGTCCAGCACGGGCGTTATCATGACACCGGAAAAAAGCATTTGGACACTGGAAAGTAGCAGGTGGATTGCAGCGCCTGGTGGCCGCAGTGGACTCAGCCTTTGGGGCTGCAACGTGTGCCTGGCGGTTGCCGCAAGAAGCTGATGACTGCCGGAGTGTGTTGCTTGCGTCGGCCATACCCACGCATCTGAGGCTTTGCCACACATGCAATCCAGTCGCACACAGGCAGGAGCGCAACGCCAATTGCGCCGCATCTGGCGCAGCTTTTTTGGGCTGGCTGGGCTGAGCAACTGGCTGCTTGGCCTACGTACGCAGCAGGTGACAGGCGACCGTGCTTAATCGCGTGAGCTTGGCCCCAAGGGCCAAGGCGGGTAAGTGTATATGTGTTGTTAATTCATGTACGCAGTTGCGGGTACGCGTTTCGCGTCATGTTTTGTGGCTCTTTTGCCATCTGACACCGCCCTGTTGCGCAAGGGTTTCCATAGGTTTTTTGGGGCGAGGCGAAATGCATTCGATCCTTGATGTTGCTGCAACACTTGGAATTCCGAGCCGTGCTTGCCTTGACGGCTGCAACTGAGCGCCACCTATTTTGAAACAGGGCTGCTTGCCTCCAATTTGCAGCTCGTTCAGTCGTTCTTGTGTGCGACAAGCCTGTTCCCTGTGCGTGGCGCAACACGTTTTAGTTGACAGATGTTCAACTTTGAGCTTACGATAAAAGAACCCTGGCAAGAGGAAGAGCCTTCTGGTAAGTACTGGAAGGAGTGTAGTCAGAGCTTGTTTCCTTGAGTTGCCGTGCTACATTGAACAAACCAGCAAGAGTCGCGGCAGGGCTGATCGTCCAGATTCATGTTCATTTTCCGTTGGGGAGGGTGGCAGCCGAAGGAGCAGCGCCGGGTCTATGTGGGCACGGTGGAGGGAAGGGCCAGTGCCCGAGTTTCCGAGCAACATTCTTGGATCATTTTCCCGCACGCATGCACAGGGTTTCATTGGGAAGAGATTGCCTGTGCCACTAGCAGTCAGAATTGCATTTTCCCGTGGTAGCGCCAGATTGCGCAGAAGTGAGAGATGTTTTCTTGCTTTGGAAAGGAAGCCTGAATGCTGAGTCTAACGGAATGGGCATGTTGTGGCAAGCACCATGTTCTTGTGGGGAGTTGAGTGAGCCGTTTGCCTTAGGATCGATCTTGGCAACTGTCTCGTGATGGTTTGTGACCAAGGTCATCATCTTCAGCACCGAGCACGACTTCCCGGCGCCTGGCTTTGGAAGTGGTTTTTTGAAAAGCGGCAGAACTTCCACTGCAAGGCAAGCAACCGCAGCCTCTTTTACTGTTGCAGCGATCGCTCCAACAACTGAGGCTCAATCAAGCAGCCACCAAGCCACTAAATGAAAACACCAGTCGAGGCTTACCCAAAGCATGATCTTCGAGCCATGTTTCAAATGGCAGATACCACTTCCTTCCAACGCTGAAAATTGCTGAGACACGGGATAGCTAGAAAGCGCAAGAGATTGCATTAATAAAAGGGTTTCAACAGCCAATGCCAGAATCGGAGCGGTTAAAGCAGAAAGCAGGCTAGTGTAGGATGCGAAGAATCAATGGAACACAACTTATGTCATTGTCTCGGTTTGCTCGTGGATAAGGTTCCGAGCAGAAAACCCTGGCTAATTCAGGAAGCCTAGAAGCTGCGTCTCTTGGAAACCCAGGCCTAAACGCAACAGCCACGGCCCAAGCGCGTAAGCAAACAGCAGGGTTTCAAAGTTTGCAACGTTCCCAGGTGTTGCGCTGGATCAACATGGAAGACGCGAGTCCTGTGACCTGCATGGATGTGGCCGCCTGGGCCGAAGGACGGGAGACACTCCGGGAATCCGCACGCTTGCCATGGCCCGAACTGTGATTGCGTTTGAAGAGTTCGGTTTCAGAGGTTTACCGCAAAAGGGTGTCAAGAGAACTTAGGGAGCTTTTCTTTTTTCGGGGTGGCAATCTTTGGGCTGGCAAGGGAGGTGCGTGGAACAAGCCTCAGTCGGCGTTTGGGTTCCGTTTACGTTTTTCAGAACGTGTGGTTCGCAGCTCTCGGCTCAGCGCTAGCGCTGGTGCCCTGAGCCATGGCTGAGAACTTTGAGGTTTCGCCTCGCCCTCCACAGGGCGTTGACGCAGAATGGCCCTTGGATGGTCAGCCCACCGCCCGCTTCGCAGAGCAGGTGGTGGCTGCCCTGGCAAACAAGGGCTATTGCGTGATTCAGACCAACATGAGCGACGATGCGAGAGAAGCAGCCTGGAAAAGCGCGCAGGAGCAAGACAGGGACTTTTTCCGGATGAAGCAGGAGGTCGAGACGGGGTACATGGGTTTCGACTCTAACAACAAGATAGCCTGGCTCCAAGAGCGCAGGGAAGAGCAGTCAAATCCGGACGGCCTGAAGTATCCTGAGGATGAGGAGCTGAATAACGCAGCATTTGATGCCAGTCAACTGCTTTTTAGAGATTTGGCGACTAGCATCGGTCCTATGGCAGTTTCGATAGGTGTCACCTTCAGCTACATCATGAATCCGCTTTTGCGAATGTCCATGACCAAGAATGAAGAGGAGGACTACCTGCCGGAGTCCGTGAGGGACATGATGCAGGATCCGGGCTCAGGCTGGTCCGCGCCGCTGCAGGAGTACATTTTTTTTGCTCGTAGAAGGCGGTTGGGGCTCCTGCACCTCATTGAGAACCAGGGCGGGGAGATTTGGTTCTATCCCCGAGAACAGAATTTCCTTCCGGGCGCCCAGCGATCTATGAGGTGGGCGGTCCAAAATAGCCGGTAGGAACACCTCCTCGCTTTCAGAGCCCACAGTTTTGACAACCCATGAGGATTTCCTGCACTCAGAACACCTTGCTGATCTTCCGCCACGACGTTATGGATTACTCCTACCAGCCGGCTGGCCGCAGTCTGGCGCTGCAAGCCTGGCTGATGCAGGACACGGGCAAGAGCCAGGCCGTCAAGGAGACACTTCGTAGCATTCGAATTATTCGTCCGATCGGTGATGAGCATGTGTGTTGAAAACATGTCTAGAAATCTGTTTGTATGAGAAGTCTATTTCTACAAGAAACTTGTGAAATCGGCTTGAATGACGTGTGTAGCTTT
The DNA here is from genome assembly GCA_963377175.1 of Effrenium voratum. Taxonomy (NCBI): domain Eukaryota; class Dinophyceae; order Suessiales; family Symbiodiniaceae; genus Effrenium; species Effrenium voratum. The sequence continues at coordinate 558,491 of CAUJNA010002702.1, read as the reverse complement.
TGACGTCGGAAGGGTCCTGCTCTCCAAGGATACAAGTGAACCTGGGCCAGATGGGAGAGCTGGGAGAGGCGAGTGCTGCCCAAAGCCCGCGTTCTCGAAACAGAAAGTTGCGTCGCAGTTTCCCGCCTCTCTTCTTTCTTTTTCCTTTCTTTTCTCTCCCCTTTCTCTTCTTTCTTTCTCCTGTCTTTTCTCTCCCCTTTCTCTTCTTTCTTTTTCCTTTCTTTTCTCTCCCCTTTCTCTTCTTTCTTTCTCCTGTCTTTTCTCTCCCCTTTCTCTTCTTTCTTTCTCCTTTCTTTTCTCTCCCCTTTCTCTTTCTTTCTCCTTGTCTTTTCTCTCCCCTTTCTCTTCTTTCGTTCTCCTTTCTTTCTTCTCCCCTTTCTCTTCTTTCTTTCTCCTGTCTTTTTCTCTCCTATTCGCTCATTCTCTTCTCTCTGTCTTTCTCCCCCTTTCTCTTCTTTCTTTCTCCTTTCTTTCTCTCCCCTTTCTCTTCTTTCTTTCTCCTGTCTTTCTCTCCCCTTTCTCTTCTTTCTTTCTCCTTTCTTTTCTCTCCCTTTCTCTTCTTTCTTTCTCTGTCTTCTCCCCTTTCTCTTCTTTCGTTCTTCTTTTCTTTTCTCTCCCCTTTCTCTTCTTTCTTTCTCCTGTCTTTTCTCTCCCCTTTCTCTTCTTTCTTTCTCCTTTCTTTTCTCTCCCCTTTCTCTTCTTTCTTTCTCCTGTCTTTTCTCTCCCCTTTCTCTTCTTTCGTTCTCCTTTCTTTCTCTCCCTTTCTCTTCTTTCTTTCTCCTGTCTTTTCTCTCCCCTTTCTCTTTCTTTCTTTCTCCTTTCTTTTCTCTCCCTTTCTCTTCTTTCTTTCTCCTGTCTTTTCTCTCCCCTTTCTCTTCTTTCGTTTCTCCTTTCTTTCTCTCCCCTTTCTCTTCTTTCTTTCTCCTGTCTTTTCTCCCTTTCTCTTCTTTCTTTCTCCTTGTCTTTTCTCTCCCCTTTCTCTTCTTTCTTTCTCCTTTCTTTTCTCTCCCTTTCTCTTCTTTCTTTCTCCTGTCTTTTTCTCTCCCCTTTCTCTTCTTTCGTTCTCCTTTCTTTTCTCTCCCCTTTCTCTTCTTTCTTTCTCCTGTCTTTTCTCTCCCCTTTCTCTTCTTTCTTTCTCCTGTCTTTTCTCTCCCCTTTCTCTTCTTTCTTTCTCCTTGTCTTTTCTCTCCCCTTTCTCTTCTTTCTTTCTCCTGTCTTTTCTCTCCCCTTTCTCTTCTTTCTTTCTCCTTTCTTTTCTCTCCCCTTTCTCTTCTTTCTTTCTCCTGTCTTTTCTCTCCCCTTTCTCTTCTTTCTTTCTCCTGTCTTTTCTCTCCCCTTTCTCTTCTTTCGTTCTCCTTTCTTTTCTCTCCCCTTTCTCTTCTTTCTTTCTCCTGTCTTTTCTCTCCCCTTTCTCTTCTTTCGTTCTCCTTTCTTTTCTCTCCCCTTTCTCTTCTTTCTGTCTCCTGTCTTTTCTCTCCCCTTTCTCTTCTTTCGTTCTCCTTTCTTTTCTCTCCCCTTTCTCTTCTTTCTTTCTCCTGTCTTTTCTCTCCCCTTTCTCTTCTTTCGTTCTCCTTTCTTTTCTCTCCCCTTTCTCTTCTTTCTTTCTCCTGTCTTTTCTCTCCCCTTTCTCTTCTTTCGTTCTCCTTTCTTTTCTCTCCCCTTTCTCTTCTTT
>CAUJNA010002702.1:545059-556719 GCA_963377175.1 Effrenium voratum | reverse complement strand
TCTCCCCTTTCTCTTCCTTCTTTTTCATTTCTTTTCTTTCTCCTTTCTTTTCTTTCTTTCTCCTTTCTCTTCCTTCTCCTGTCTTTTCTCTCCCCTTTCTCTTCTTTATCCTTTCTTTTCTCTCCCCTTTCTCTTCTTTCTTTCTCCTTTCTTTTCTCTCTCCTTTCCCTTCTTTCTTTCTCCTTTCTTTTCTCTCCCCTTTCCCTTCTTTCTTTCTCCTTTCTTTTCTTTCTCCTTTCTCTTCTTTCTTTTTCCTTTCTCTTCTTTCTCCTTTCTTTTCTCTCTCCTTTCTCTTTTTTTTTCTCCTTTCTCTTCTTTCTCCTGTCTTTTCTCTCCCCTTTCTCTTCTTTCTCCTTTCTTTTCTTTCTCCTTTCCTTTCTTTCTCCATCCTCTTCTTTATCCTTTCTTTTCTTTCTTTCTCCTTTCTTTTCTCTCTCCTTTGTTTTCTTTCTTTCTCCTTTCCTTTCTTTCTCCTTTCTCTTCTTTTGTCCTTTCCTTTCTTATTCCTTTCTCTTCTTTCTCCTTTCTTTTCTTTCTCCTTTCTCTTCTTTCTTTCTCCTTCCCTTTCTTTCTCCTTTCTCTTCTTTCTCCGTTCTTTTCTTTCTCCTTTCTCGTCTTTCTTTTTCCTTTCCTTTCTTTCTCCTTTCTCTTCTTTCTCCTTTCTTTTCTCTCTCCTTCCTCTTCTTTCTATCTCCTTTCTTTTATTTCCCTATTCTCTTCTTTCTTTCTCCTTTCCTTTCTGGCTCCTTTCTCTTTCCTTTCTCTTGTTTCTTTCTCCTTTCCTTTCTTTCTCCTTTCGTTTTTCTTTCCTTCCTCTTCCTTTTTCCTTTCCTTTCTTTCTTCTTTCTTTTCTTTCTCCTTTCTCTTCTTTCTTTCTCCTTTCCTTTTTTGCTCCTTTCTTTTCTTTCTCCTTTCCTTTCTCTCTCCTTTCTCTTCTTTCTTTCTCCTTTCCTTTCTTTCTCCTTTCTTTTCTCTCTCCTTTCTCTTCTTTCTTTCTCCTTTCCTTTCTTTCTCCTTTCTTTTCTTTCTCATCTCTCTTCCTTCTTTCTCCTTTCTTTTCTTTCTCCTTTCTCTTCTTTCTTTCTCCTTTTCTTTCTTTCTCCTTTCTTTTATCTTTCATTTCTCTTCTTTCTTTCGCCTTTCTTTTCTTTCTCCTTTCTCTTCTTTCTTTTTCCTTCCTTTTCTTTCTCCTTTCTCTTCTTTCTTTCTCCTTTCCTTTCTTTCTCCTTTCGTTTTTCTCTCCTTCCATTTCCTTTCTGCTTTCTTTCCTTTCTCCTTTCTCTTCTTTCTTTTTCCTCTTCTTTCTTTCTCCTTTCCTTTCTTTCTCCTTTCGTTTTTCTCTCCTTCCTCTTCCTTTTTGCCTTTCTTTTATTTCTCCTTTCTCTTCTTTCTTTCTCCTTTCCTTTCTTTCTCCTTTCTTTTCTCTCTCCTTTCTCTTCTTTATTTCTCCTTTCTTTTCTTTCTCCTTTCTCTTCTTTCTTTCTCCTTTCCTTTCTTTCTCCTTTCTCTTCTTTCTTCTTTCTCTTCTTTCTCCTTTCCTTTCTTTCTCTCTCCTTTCTTTTCTTTCTCCTTTGTTTTCTTTCTTTCTCCTTTCCTTTCTTTCTCCTTTCTCTTCTTTCTCCTTTCTTTTCTTTCTCCTTTCTCTTCTTTCTCCTTTCTCTTCTTTCTTTCTCCTTTCTCTTCTTTCTTTCTCCTTTCCTTTCTTTCTCATTTCTCTTCTTTATCATTTCTCTTCTTTCTTTCTCCTTTCTTTTCTCTCTCCTTTGTTTTCTTTCTTTCTCCTTTCCTTTCTTTTGTTCCTTCCTTCTTTTTCCTTCTCTTCTTTCTCCTTTCTTTTCTTCTCCTTTCTCTTTCTTTTCTCCGTTTCTTAACTTTCTCCTTTCTCTTTTCTTTCTCCTTTCTTTACTCTCTCCTTTCTCTTCTTTCTTTATCCTTTCTTTTCTCTCTCCTTTCTCTTCTTTTCCTTTCCTCTCCTTCTTTCTCCATCTTTCTTTTGTTCCTTTTCCTTTCTTTTCCTTCTCTTCTTTCTCCTATCTTTTTATTTCTCCTTTCTCTTCTTTCTCCGTTCTTTTCTTTCTCCTTTCTCTTTCTTTCTCCTTTCTTTTCTCTCTCCGTTCTCTTCTTTCTTTCTCCTTTCTTTTCTCTCTCCTTTCTCTTCTTTTTTTCTCCTTTCCTTTCTTTTTCCTTTCCTTTCTTTCTCCTTTCGTTTTTCTCTCCTTCCTCTTCCTTTTTCCTTTCCTTTCTTTCTCCTTTCTTTCTCCTTTCTTTTCTTTCTCCTTTTTTTTTCTTTCTCCTTTCCTTTTTTTCTCCTTTCTTTTCTTTCTCCTTTCCTTTCTCTCTCCTTTCTCTTCTTTCTTTCTCCTTTCTCTTCTTTCTCCTTTCTCTTCTTTCTTGCTCCTTTCTTTTCTTTCTCATTTCTCTTCTTTATCCTTTCTTTTCTTTCTCCTTTCTCTTCTTTCTTTCTCGTGTCTCTTCTTTCTCCTCTCTTTTCTCTCTCCTTTCTCTTCTTTCTTTCTCCTTTCTCTTCTTTCTCCTTTCTTTTCTCTTCCCTTTCTCTTCTTTGTTTCTCCTTTCTCTTCTTTTTCCTTTTTCTCTTCCATTTCTCTTCATTCTTTCTCCTTTCTTTTCTCTCCCCTTTCTTTTCTTTCTTTCTCCTTTCTTTTCTCTCTCCTTTCTCTTCTTTATTTCTCGTTTCTTTTCTTTCTCGTGTCTCTTCTTTCTTTCTCCTTTCTTTTCTCTCTCCTTTCTCTTCTTTCTTTCTCCTTTCCTTTCTTTCTCATTTCTCTTCTTTCTCCTTTCTTTTCTTTCTCCTTTCTCTTCTTTCTTTCTCCTTTCCTTTCTTTCTCCTTTCTCTTCTTTCTTCTTTCTCTTCTTTCTCCTTTCTTTTCTTTCCCTCTCCTTTCTTTTCTTTCTCCTTTGTTTTCTTTCTTTCTCCTTTCCTTTCTTTCTCCTTTCTCTTCTTTCTTTCTCCTTTCCTTTCTTTCTCCTTTCTCTTCTTTCTCCTTTCTTTTCTTTCTCCTTTCTCTTCTTTCTTTCTCCTTTCCTTTCTTTCTCCATCCTCTTCTTTATCCTTTCTTTTCTTTCTTTCTCCTTTCTTCTCTCTCTCCTTTGTTTTCTTTCTTCCTCCTTTCCTTTCTTTCTCCTTTCTTTTCTTTTGTCCTTTCCTTTCTTATTCCTTTCTCTTCTTTCTCCTTTCTTTTCTTTCTCCTTTTTCTTCTTTCTTTCTCCTTTCTTTTCTTTCTCCTGTCTCTTCTTTCTTTCTCCTTTCCTTTCTTTCTCCATCCTCTTCTTTCTCCTTTACTTTCTTTCTCATTTCTTGTATTTCTCCTTTCTCTTCTTTCTTTCTCCTTTCCTTTCTTTCTCCTTTCTTTTCTCTCTCCTTTCTCTTCTTTATTTCTCATTTCTTTTCTTTCTCCTGTCTCTTCTTTCTTTCTCCTTTCTTTTCTCTCTCCTTTCTCTTCTTTCTTTCTCCTTTCCTTTCTTTCTCATTTCTCTTCTTTCTCCTTTCTTTTATCTCCCCTTTCTCTTCTTTCTTTCTCCTTTCCTTTCTGTCTCCTTTCTCTTTCCTTTCTCTTGTTTCTTTCTCCTTTCCTTTCTTTCTCCTTTCGTTTTTCTATCCTTCATCTTCCTTTTTCCTTTCCTTTCTTTCTCCTTTCTTTTCTTTCTCCTTTCTCTTCTTTCTTTCTCCTTTCCTTTTTTTCCCCTTTCTTTTCTTTCTCCTTTTCTTTCTCTCTCCTTTCTCTTCTTTCTTTCTCCTTTCCTCTCTTTCTCCTTTCTTTTCTCTCTCCTTTCTCTTCTTTCTTTCTCCTTTCCTTGCTTTCTCCTTTCTTTTCTTTCTCATCTCTCTTCCTTCTTTCTCCTTTCTGTTCTTTCTCCTTTCTCTTCTTTCTTTCTCCTTTTCTTTCTTTCTCCTTTTTTTTATCTTTCATTTCTCTTCTTTCTTTCGCCTTTCTTTTCTTTCTCCTTTCTCTTCTTTCTTTTTCCTTCCTTTTCTCTCTCCTTTCTCTTCTTTCTTTCTCCTTTCCTTTCTTTCTCCTTTCGTTTTTCTCTCCTTCCATTTCCTTTCTGCTTTCTTTTCTTTCTCCTTTCTCTTCTTTCTTTCTCCTTTCCTTTCTTTCTCCTTTCGTTTTTCTCTCCTTCCTCTTCCTTTTTGCCTTTCTTTTATTTCTCCTTTCTCTTCTTTCTTTCTCCTTTCTCTTCTTTCTCCTTTCTTTTCTCTCTCCTTTCTCTTCTTTATTTCTCCTTTCTTTTCTTTCTCCTTTCTCTTCTTTCTTTCTCCTTTCCCTTCTTTCTCCTTTCTCTTCTTTCTTCTTTCTCTTCTTTCTCCTTTCCTTTCTTTGTCTCTCCTTTCTTTTCTTTCTCCTTTGTTTTCTTTCTTTCTCCTTTCCTTTCTTTCTCCTTTCTCTTCTTTCTCATTTCTTTTCTTTCTCCTTTCTCTTCTTTCTTTCTCCTTTCCTTTCTTTCTCCTTTCTCTTCTTTCTCCTTTCTTTTCTTTCTCCTTTCTCTTCTTTCTTTCTCCTTTCCTTTCTTTCTCATTTCTCTTCTTTATCCTTTCTCTTCTTTTTTCTCCTTTCTTTTCTCTCTCCTTTGTTTTCTTTCTTTCTCCTTTCCTTTCTTTCTCCTTTCTTTTCTTTTGTCCTTTCCTTTCTTTTTCCTTTCTCTTCTTTCTCCTTTCTTTTCTTTCTCCTTTCTCTTCTTTCTCCGTTCTTTTCTTTCTCCTTTCTCTTTCTTTCTCCTTTCTTTTCTCTCTCCTTTCTCCTCTTTCTTTCTCCTTTCTTTTCTCTCTCCTTTCTCTTCTTTCTTTCTCCTTTCCTTTCTTTTTCCTTTCCTTTCTTTCTCCTTTCGTTTTTCTCTCCTTCCTCTTCCTTTTTCCTTTCCTTTCTTTCTCCTTTCTTTCTCCTTTCTTTTCTTTCTCCTTTTTTTTTCTTTCTCCTTTCCTTTTTTTCTCCTTTCTTTTCTTTCTCCTTTCCTTTCTCTGTCCTTTCTCTTCTCTCTTTCTCCTTTCTCTTCTTTCTTTCTCCTTTCTTTTCTTTATCTTTTCTCTTCTTTCTTTCTCCTTTCTTTTCTCTCTCCTTTGTTTTCTTTCTTTCTCCTTTCCTTTCTTTCTCCTTTCTTTTCTTTTGTCCTTTCCTTTCTTTTTCCTTTCTCTTTGACTTCCTTCAACGTCTTTCTCCTTTCCTCCCTTTATCTCCGTTCTTTTCTTTTTCTCCTTCTCTTTCTTCTCCTTTCTTTTCTCTCTCCGTTCTCTTCTTTCTTTCTCCTTTCTTTTCTCCTCTCCTTTCTCTTCATTCTTTCCCTTTCCTTTCTTTTTCCTTTCTTTCTTTCTCCTTTCGTTTTTCTCTCCATCCTCTTCCTTTTTCCTTCTTCCTTTCCTTTCCTCCGTTCATATCTTCTCCATTCTTTTTTCTTTCTTAATCATTTTTTTCTTTCTCCTTTCCATTTTTTCTCCTTTCTTTTCTTCTCCTTCCTTTCTCTCTCCTTTCTCTCTTTCTTTTCTCCTTTGCTCTTCTTCTCCTTTCTCTTCTTTCTTGCTCCTTTCTTTTCTTTCTCATTTCTCTTCTTTATCCTTTCTTTTCTTTCTCCTTTCTCTTCTTTCTTTCTCGTTTCTCTTCTTTCTCCTCTCTTTTCTTTCTCCTTTCTCTTCTTTCTTTCTCGTTTCCTTTCTTTCTCCTTTCTCTTCTTTCTTTCTGCTTTCCTTTCTTTCTCCTTTCTTTTCTCTCTCCTTTCTCTTCTTTCTTTCTCCTTTTCTTTCTTTCTCCTTTCTTTTCTTTCTCATTTCTCTTCCTTCTTTCTCCTTTCCTTTCTTTCTCCTTTCATTTCTTTCTCGTTTCTTTTCTCTCTCCGTTCTCTTCTTTCTTTCTCCTTTCCTTTCTTTCTCCTTTCTCTTCTTTCATTCTCCTTTCCTTTCTTTTTCCTTTCTCTTCTTTCTTTCTCCTTTCCTTTCTTTCTCCTTTCTCTTCTTTCTCCTTTCTGTTCGTTCTCCTTTCCCTTCTTTCTTTCTCCTTTCCTTTCTTTCTCCATCCTCTTCTTTATCCTTTCTTTTCTTTCTCCTTTCTTTTCTTTCTCCTTTCTCTTCTTTCTTTCTCCTTTTCTTTCTTTCTCCTTTCTTTTATCCCTCATTTCTCTTCTTTCTTTCTCCTTTCTTTTATCTCCCCTTTCTCTTCTTTCTTTTTCCTTCCTTTTCTCTTTCCTTTCTCTTCTTTCTTTCTCCTTTCCTTTCTTTTTCATTTCTCTTCTTTATCCTTTCCTTTCTTTCTCATTTCTCTTCTTTCTCCTTTCTTTTCTTTCTCCTTTCTCTTCTTTCTTTCTCCTTTCCTTTCTTTCTCCTTTCTCTTTCCTTTCTCTTCTTTCTTTCTCCTTTCCTTTTTTTATCCTTTCGTTTTTCTCTCCTTCCTCTTTCTTTCTCTTTTCCTTTCTTTCTCCTTTCTTTTCTTTCTCCTTTCTCTTCTTTCTTTCTCCTTTCCTTTCTTTCTCCTTTCTTTTCTCTCTTCTTTCTTTTCTTTCTTTCTCCCCTCTCTTCTTTCTCCTTTCTTTTCTCTCTCCTTTCTTTTCTTTCTTTCTCCTTTCCTTTCTTTCTCCTTTCCTTTCTTTCTCATTTCTTTTCTCTCTCCTTTCTCTTCTTTTTTCTCCTTTCTCATCTTTCTTTCTCATCTTTCTTTCTCCTTTCCTTTCTTTCTCCTTTCCTTTCTTTCTCTCTTCCTTTCTTTCTTTGTCCCCTCTCTTCTTTCTCCTTTCTTTTCTTTCTTTCTCTCCTCTCTTCTTTGTCCTTTCCTTTCTCTCTCCTTTCTCTTCTTTCTTTCTCCTTTCCCTTCTTTCTCCTTTCTCTTCTTTCTCCTTTCTCTTCTTTCTTTCTCCTTTCTTTTCTTTCTCCTTTCTCTTCTTTCTTTCTCCTTTCCTTTCTTTCTCCTTTCTCTTCTTTCTCCTTTCTTTTCTTTCTCCTTTCTCTTCTTTCTTTCTCCTTTCCTTTCTTTCTCATTTCTCTTCTTTATCCTTTCTCTTCTTTCTTTCTCCTTTCTTTTCTCTCTCCTTTGTTTTCTTTCTTTCTCCCGCCCATAAAGTACATAAAGTCTTTTTCTTTTGTCCTTTCCTTTCTTTTTCCTTCTCTTCCTTTCTCCTTTCTTTTCTTTCTTTCCTTTCTCTTCTTTCTCCTTTCTTTTCTTTCTCCTTTCTCTTCTTTCTCCGTTCTTTTCTTTCTCCTTTCTCTTTCTTTCTCCTTTCTTTTCTCTCTCCGTTCTCTTCTTTCTTTCTCCTTTCTTTTCTCTCTCCTTTCTCTTCTTTCTTTCTCCTTTCCTTTCTTTTTCCTTTCCTTTCTTTCTCCTTTCGTTTTTCTCTCCTTCCTCTTCCTTTTTCCTTTCCTTTCTTTCTCCTTTCTTTCTCCTTTCTTTTTCTTTCTCCTTTTTTTTTCTTTCTCCTTTCCTTTTTTTCTCCTTTCTTTTCTTTCTCCTTTTCTTTCTCTCTCCTTTCTCTTCTTTCTTTCTCCTTTCTCTTCTTTCTCCTTTCTCTTCTTTCTTGCTCCTTTCTTTTCTTTCTCATTTCTCTTCTTTATCCTTTCTTTTCTTTCTCCTTTCTCTTCTTTCTTTCTCGTTTCTCTTCTTTCTCCTCTCTTTTCTTTCTCCTTTCTTTTCTTTCTCCTTTCTTTTCTTTCTCCTTTCTCTTCTTTCTTTCTCCTTTTCTTTCTTTCTCCTTTCTTTTATCCCTCATTTCTCTTCTTTCTTTCTCCTTTCTTTTATCTCCCCTTTCTCTTCTTTCTTTTTCCTTCCTTCTCTCTTTCCTTTCTCTTCTTTCTTTCTCCTTTCCTTTCTTTTTCATTTCTCTTCTTTATCCTTTCCTTTCTTTCTCATTTCTCTTCTTTCTCCTTTCTTTTCTTTCTCCTTTCTCTGCTTTCTTTCTCCTTTCCTTTCTTTTTCCTTTCTCTTTCCTTTCTCTTCTTTCTTTCTCCTTTCCTTTTTTTATCCTTTCGTTTTTCTCTCCTTCCTCTTTCTTTCTCTTTTCCTTTCTTTCTCCTTTCTTTTCTTTCTCCTTTCTCTTCTTTCTTTCTCCTTTCCTTTCTTTCTCCTTTCTTTTCTCTCTTCTTTCTTTTCCTTCTTTCTCCCCTCTCTTCTTTCTCCTTTCTTTTCTCTCTCCTTTCTTTTCTTTCTTTCTCCTTTCCTTTCTTTCTCCTTTCCTTTCTTTCTCATTTCTTTTCTCTCTCCTTTCTCTTCTTTTTTCTCCTTTCTCATCTTTCTTTCTCATCTTTCTTTCTCCTTTCCTTTCTTTCTCCTTTCCTTTCTTTCTCTCTTCCTTTCTTTCTTTGTCCCCTCTCTTCTTTCTCCTTTCTTTTCTTTCTTTCTCCCCTCTCTTCTTTGTCCTTTCCTTTCTCTCTCCTTTCTCTTCTTTCTTTCTCCTTTCCTTTCTTTCTCCTTTCCCTTCTTTCTCCTTTCTCTTCTTTCTCCTTTCTCTTCTTTCTTTCTCCTTTCCTTTCTTTCTCCTTTATTTTCTCTCTCCTTTCTCTTCTTTCTTTTTCCTTCCCTTTTTTCTCTCCTTTCTTTTCTCTCTCCTTTCTCTTCTTTCTTTCTCCTTTCCTTTCTTTCTTCTTTCTTTTCTTTCTCCTTTCTCTTCTTTCTTTCTCATTTCCTGTCTTTCTCCTTTCTTTTCTTTCTTTTTCCCCTCTCTTCTTTCTCCTTTCTTTTCTCTCTCCTTTCTCTTCTTTCTTTATCCTTTCCTTTCTTTCTCCTTTCTTTTCTTTCTCCTTTCTCTTCTTTCTCCTTTCTTTTCTTTCTCCTTTCTCTTCTTCTCCTTTCCTTTCTTTCTCCATTCTTTTCTTTCTTTCTTCCCTCTCTTCTTTCTCCTTTATTTTCTCTCTCCTTTCTCTTCTTTCTTTTTCCTTCCCTTTTTTCTCTCCTTTCTTTTCTCTCTCCTTTCTCTTCTTTCTTTCTCCTTTCCTTTCTTTCTTCTTTCTTTTCTTTCTCCTTTCTCTTCTTTCTTTCTCATTTCCTGTCTTTCTCCTTTCTTTTCTTTCTTTTTCCCCTCTCTTCTTTCTCCTTTCTTTTCTCTCTCCTTTCTCTTCTTTCTTTATCCTTTCCTTTCTTTCTCCTTTCTTTTCTTTCTCCTTTCTCTTCTTTCTCCTTTCTTTCCTCTCTCCTTTCTCTTCTTTCTTTCTCCTTTCCTTTCTTTCTCCTTTTTTTTCTCTCCTTTCTATTCTTTCTCCTTTCTTTTATCTCTTCTTTCTTTTCTCTTTCCTTTTTCTTCTTTCTCCTTTATTTTCTCTCTCCTCGTTTTTTTCTCTCCTTTTTTCTCTCTCTCTCTCCTTCAACCGGAAAGGCAGAAGGGAAACACACACTTTGACAGATCCTGATTTTACTTGGGATGATGTTAGGCATTTTCTCCTTGATGCTTGTTGGTGTTTGAGCGGTCAACTTGTTCAAGAGGGTCATTTCACTTGCACAAGCGTAGCGTTTTGTCGTACTCGACCGATTTGAGTCATGGTAGCTTAAGAATGAAAGCCATGGTTTCCAAGTCCTTGAGGCAAGTGCCGGGCTCATAGCGCCGAAATGAGATCGTTTGCTTCCTGTGTGCCTTTCGCTTCCTTTCGTGCCACTTTGCTTCCTTTCGCCGTGAGAGCTTAGGTGGTGTGCAACCCGGGGCCCGAAGTGCCGGACGGGCCCAAGGCCAGCATCATGGCCCTCACCACGCGGCTGCCCGGGGAGGCCTGGAGCCCGTCCCAGCGCCCCAGTATGGGAAGGAGGGGAAGGAGAAAGAATCGCCCGGGAATCGCCCGATTTGAAGGCGAAAGGCGATTCGAGATCTCGGAATCAAAGGGCTTAGTAGCAACACATTTGCCCTGAGTATACACACCTGCCAAGCCCCAAAACTAAAACCGCAGAGCTGAACTGGGAGCAAGAACAGCACTGCCGGCAGTAGCCTGTTCCAGCGAGGCTCCAGGGTGGCCATCCTGAATATGCCAGCACTTAGGAAGAGGGCGCAACGTGATGGAATTGGTCCATTGATCCAGCGGAAGAGGCTTCTCCAGTTCTAGACTTTCACCATGTTTCACCTACGCCCACGCCTCCGCTTCGTTTCAGTTGACTTCTTTCTTCTTTTCCATGGGTGTTCCTTCCATTTGTCTCAGTTTCTCAAAGCAACACACAAGCACAGCTCGTCCCTTGGTTTTGACATGACAGCCATGGTGGTGCACAAGCTTCGTGATTTGTGTTCACTCCTTCCTAAAAAAAGTAACCCAAAAAGCATAACTTTTGGGTCGGGGTATGCTCAGAAGGGCTGTTACCCATTTCGTAGAATCTTGACTACAACAGCCAGAGCATGCCCAGAGCTTTGCCTTTCTTTTTGCTTAGGTACTGGGCAATGTTTGCTTCCGGAACGGACACCTGCAGCCAGTGGCCCTACATGCGCTGGGAGACGGAGCCCTACTACGAGGAGGGCGCAGACTCCATCGCCACGGGCAAGAGCTACACCTGCCACGGCGGCTTTGTGAGCCACGACCAAATCACCCAATTCGACAACGTCTTCTTCGGCATCGATGAGACCGAGGCCAGGGCCATGATCCCAGGCCAGAAAATGTCCATGGAGGTGGGGTACGAGTGCCTCGTCGCCTCTGGCTTCAACAAAAAAAGTCTAAAAGGGCGCCGCATGGGGCTCTGGTTTGGCGATGTGGGTCCGGATTGGCATTCTTTTCAGATGGAGTGGGCAAGATTTTGTCCTGACATCTGCCCAACCACCATGGGATTGGCCATGAGCTGTGCAACCACGGCGGCCCGCATCGCTCATACCTTCGACATCAGGGGCCCAGTTTCTTCCTATGACACAGCTTGCTCGGCCTCTCTTGTGGCCATGAATGCGGCGCACTTGATGATGTTCGACTCAGAGATACCCAGGCCAGACAACGCAGAAGCACTAGTAGTGGGTGTCAACACACTCCTGGGTCCAGGGTCCTTCATCGGTAACTGCATGGCCACGATGCTTTCGCACCAGGGTCACCTGCCAGAATCGGCAAAATGCATTTGCTTTCGGTCGCCAGACAGTTGATTAAGCTAATCTTTGGGGTTGTCGCCTGCAAACATGCCCCCCTCAGACTTGGTTTTTGCTGGCAACATTAGAAGCATGTTGCTCATTCGTGCCTTTTCTCATGTTGCTTTTGTATTTGTTCCTCCTTCTGTCTGACTTGTAGTCGTACTACTTGTCTTCGATTTTTCTCGGGCCACCTGCCAAGGTCGCAGCTTTACATTTAACAGAAGTGCTGATGGCTATCAGCGCGGGGAAGGCTGCGGGGCAGTCTTTGTGAAGATGTACCAGGGGGACAAGCAGGATGAGGAAGACCGGGTCTGTGCCCTGATCGGCACCGCTACAAATCAAGATGGCCGCAGTGCCAGCCTGACCGCGCCCAACGGCCCTGCACAGCAGCAGGTCATCAAGAAGTCCATGCGCTTTGCAGGGATCAATCCCAACACGGTGTCCATCGCGGAATGCCACGGCACAGGGACAGCTCTTGGGGATCCGATCGAAGTCGGAGCTCTAATGGCTGTCATGCATGAGCGGAAGGTGCCCATCTTCAAAACCAGCGCCAAGAGCAACATTGCCCACTTGGAGGCTGGGGCAGGGATTGCTGGCCTTACCAAGTGCATCATGATGATCAATATGGGCACTGCTCCGCCCAACTGCCACTT
>CAUJNA010002702.1:535059-540059 GCA_963377175.1 Effrenium voratum | reverse complement strand
GTGAGTGAGTGAGTGAGTGAGTGAGTGAGTGAGTGAGTGAGTGAGCGAGCGAGCGAGCGAGCGAGTGAGTGAGTGGGTGGGTGGGTGGGTGAGTGAGTGAGTGAGTGAGTGAGTATGTGTCTGGGTGTTCGAGTGTTGAGTGTGTGAGTGAGTGAGTGAGTGAGTGAGTGAGTGAGCGAGTGAGTGAGTGAGTGAGTGAGCGAGGTGAGTGAGTGAGTGAGTGAGTGGGTGGGTTGGTGGGTGGTTGAGCGGGTGAGTGAGTGAGTGCGTGAGTGTTTGAGTGAGTGAGTGAGTGAGTGAGTGAGTGAGTGAGTGAGTGAGTGAGTGAGTGAGTGTTTGAGCGCGTGAGTGGGTGAGTGAGTGAGTGAGTGAGTGAGTGAGTGAGTGAGTGAGTGAGTGAGCGAGCGAGTGAGTGAGTGAGTGAGGGAGCGAGTGAGTGAGTGAGTGAGTGAGTGAGTGAGTGAGTGAGTGAGTGAGTGAGTGAGTGAGTGTGTTTCAGTGTTTCAGTGTTTCAGTGTTTTAGTGTTTTAGTGTTTCAGTGTTTGAATTTTTGAGTGTTTGACTGAGTGGGCGACTGAGTGAGTGAGTGAGTGAGTGGGTGGGTTGGTGGGTGGTTGAGCGGGTGAGTGAGTGAGTGCGTGAGTGTTTGAGTGAGTGAGTGAGTGCGTGAGTGAGTGACTGAGTGAGGCAGTGAGTGAGTGAGTCAGTGAGTGAGTGAGTGAGTGAGTGAGTGAGTGAGTGAGTGAGTGAGTATTTGAGCGCGTGAGTGTTTGAGTTTGTGAGTAGAGTGGAGTAGAGTAGGGTGGAGTGGAGTAGAGCGAAGTGGAGTAGAGTAGTCTAGAGTAGAATGAGCGAGTAGAGTGAGTGAGCATTCATATTTTATTTCAATCTTCAAGCTAGTAGGTAGCGGGCAGAGCGCGTTCTGGTGCGTGGCTTCTATCAAGTTTTCTCGCGCAGAATTTCCTCTTTAAACTCAATTATTATTTCCCCAATGCTTTTGGGGGCTGGGTGGAGTTTGCCGGCAGCTTTTCTCGAAGGATCGCTTGGGAAGCATGCGTGTCAAACGGACGCAGTTGCCGTGCCCCTTTCTGGACCCACAGTTTCTTCTCCGGGTTCCGTTTTGTAAATGTCTTTCTGGTTTCATTTCAACCTGTGCTAGTAGGACGGGGTGGCGCACATCTACAGCCTGGCCAACCTGCGACTTGCCGGCGCCATCAACATTCCCAAGGCCTTGCCAGAAGGCCTTGCTGCGCCGGGCGGGTGGCAGGGGAACGCGTCGGGCTTGGAGGGCGGCTATTTGTTTCATATTTCCCGTTGCAGACACTCAATGTTTCTGATGTTGTGCCCTTCATCAATTTCTTTCGTTGCAGTCTCTCCTGCAACTGGTGCTAGCAGATCCCGCCGAGCGCCTGGCAGGCGACTCACAGCACGTGGCGCTGCGCCATGTGAGGCCGGGTGAAACCTGTGGCCAACCCAAGGGCCAACCCAAAACCTGGCTTGGCTTGGGCCCCATAGCTATCGCTTTTGCGGGGCCGGTGGCTCTTGGTCGTTTTACTTGATAGTGGATTGATGGTGGACAATATTGGACAATGGTACAACTCTTGCTGGGGAATTTGCAGGATGGCGCGTTGCGCGGCAGAGCCAAAACTGCCAGTCACGCTCGGCCCACGGATGCTCAATGCCACGGGAGGTTTCAGCTTTCGCTTGAAGTCAAGGAGAGTAAAATGCTTGGGAGTGGCAGAATGTCTCCTGAATTAGCTTTGTACTTGCGGCTGACATGCGCTCACATGCTCGTTTCTGGCCGAGGCTGGTGACCATTGACCGGCACTCCAAAATCAGACTCTGGGGTCTGAAGGTCCACGCCAGAGGGCCTAGCAAACGCAGGAGCAATGTGCCGCACTTCTCGGCACACGTGAGTGAAAGCGTTTGAATCGTTGTGACTGACACGGTCCGCGGGACCACTCGGCATGACCGGCCTGGAATCCCGTAGCAGACACAGTGGGCAGCGGGAGACTGCCACTGCCACTGCTGATGCTCTTGCCTTCGCTCTGTCGTTCTGCTTTTGTTCTGTCTTTGTTCTGTTGTTCTGGTTCCGGTTGTGGTTGTTGTTCTGGTCATGGTAGTTGTCCTGCTTGTTGGCGGCGGCGTTAGTGTTGGTGTTTGTGTTCGCAGCGGATTAAGAATCATTGGAAAGCGTTCTCTGCCACTGCTGTTGGCTGCGCAAATCTGGAAGGACAACAAATCTGTGCAGAAAAACTCATAGGTGACATGAAAGCAAACAAACACCTTGCGCGTCAACTTTGGATATGGCCAGGATGATGGTGTTTTCTTGTTTGTTGAAGACAGCTTATTTTCTGCGGGAGCATGTTTGCGCGCAGGGTTCCAAACTGTGTAGTGCTTAGGCTTGCGATTGGAGGGGGGGTGGTCGGAACGGGCAAAGTAAAACATGCCCCGCGTAGTTGTGTCGCGGACGCATCGTGACGTGAGTGACCGTGGAAGCTACCCTTGTGCTCGCACAAGCTCGCTTCAGCTCACGTAAGCGCCGCAGCGCAACGGTTTCCTTGCCACCTGAACTTGAACAGGAGCCGCTCAATCGTTTTCGCGTTGCCAAACCGTTTCACCATGATTTGGGAGGCGAAGACTGTTTTTTGTGAGCTGTTGCTGGGCGCTTTCCAGACAGGGTTCGCCCTTCACGCTACATGTTTGCAGAAGGCACGTGGCTGGAGAGTAGACAGCCTCACGTTTCAGTGGATAGCGCGCTGCACGTGGCGTTTCTGCCTCATGAGTGGAGCCAGTGAGCCTTGAGTTATGTGGGGCTTTGGCAAACACAAGAAAAATAAAGGCATATGGTCAGCCAGACTCCCGGCGCAGCTCCTCCCACGCTTGTTTCCAATCGTTACTTTTTCAAGATAGGAATACGCGGCAGCAACACGTTACGCACAGGCAAGGAATATTGATTGTTTCTCTTATAGGCCGACAGGTTTCAAATCTTGCAACCCTGGGCATTGGAAGGGTAGCGTCCTCATAATTAGACTTGAAGCTTCACCGCTCCAGTCCTCTCGTCTTGCCCCTCACAGTGAGACTGACGGCGCCAATCAAACATCTTCGGGCCGCTTGCCACACCCCGCCTTGCTTCGGGCTGATGGCTTCGCGAGACTCAGGAGAACTATACTTTGGAGGGTTCCCGGGTCAATAAGCAGTATGTTGCTGTGAATAGTTCGGACCGTATTGCTGAGTGGATATCGTTGAACAGACTTGCTTTGCTTTTCACGCATGGGCGCCTGAGGACGAAAACTTGCTTTGATTTTGTTGCGGGCGTGTCAAGGTCTTTTGCCCCTGCGCAGGCTTGGGGCCCTCACTCTGAAAATCTGACTCAAGCGGTCAAACAGCACCTGTCTCCTCGGTCGCTTGAAGGCAACGGTTGCAGTTGGCTTCGCAACATGTTGAGTATATCTTTTGCAAGGTAATCTGGAGGAGATGGGATGATCTCTGGCTTTCGGTTTGACTCGTTTGTTTGCTTAGCTTGGTCTTTTGACATGTTCACACCTGTGCCAAAGCGCACTTCTCCCGAAGAGACTCGATGGCCGTGATCTATGTAAGGAGCTTCGCCCATGACACGTGTGCTGTTTTTTTTTTGCAGTGCAGTTACCTAGTTTGTGGATGTTTGTGGGTTGTATTGGTTCTGCAGCAGACACTGTCATCATTATCCTGGGGTGGGGCAATCGCGTGTTTGGGCGCTTGAAAGGTTTGGCTGGGCAGTTCTCAACAGCACCTAGGTGCAAAGCGGCAAGCTAGATCAGCTGAAGCTTTTGCCATGGCCTCAGAACGTTCTGTCCTTCGCTGCAACGGTTGGCTTCAAGAATTACTTTGTTCGGGGGACTCTTCTTCTACTTCTTTACAGGCGCTTGGTGTGTGTGTGTGTGTGCGTGTTGCAAGTGTTCATCAGTTGCAGTCGTCCGGTTGGCGCAGGCAATGATTGGTGCTGATTGGCGTTGGTTGGTTGATGATGTTTGCTGACGGCGGTGGTTGTTGGTGGTGGTTGGTAGTGCAGTCAGTATGGCTGCCGCCTCCCTGCCACTGCCATCATTGCAATCAGGTTGATTTGCGGACTGTGGCTTGTGTTGGTGGTTGTTGTTTGTACCGTTGTGCCGGTTGGTATTGTTTGATGTGACCCCATGTCAGGAGAGGCTGTTGTGTGTGTGGTTGTGTCTGCAGCCTTGTCCATTTCAATTGTTTTCGTGCTGGTGTTGGTTGAGGCTTGAAGGCTGATGTTTTGCCTGAGCTACCGCTACCGCCAAAAGGGTGGGCGCAAGGGATACGTATTGGAGTGGAAGGGTAACAACTTGCTAAACGAAGGCGAGTCTTTAAAACAAAAGATGCTTGTTGCACATATGGCGGCTTTCGCTGCGTGAGCAGATCTTTGAACAAAGGCAAGTTGTTTTGTGAACTTTGCTGCGCTGCTCCGCCGTGCACCTGCCCAAGCAAGTTCGAGTGTTTTGTGAACTCTGCTCTTTTGACTTGCGACACATGAGAAGCAAGCGGACGACTATGGGAAGACTACAAGATTACATTACATGATCAAAAGCAAACGCTTCAAAAGCCGAGAACTCAGAAGTATTCCAGTTTGGCACACAAGGGTTGGGCCGCATCTCGCGTGTTATCCGAGCAGCTCCGCCTGGCTCTTGTTCATTTGGGGCTTGCCTTGGGCGCCTGTGGACTCTCCAGGTTTCTATGTCACAGCGTTTAAAACCTGTGACACGTCCACCTGTTTTCCAAGCATCGGTAGACACTCTTGCAACAAAGGCCTCAGTTTTTGACATGCCTTCGTAGCTCAGCTCATTGCCTTAGGCTGGACGCAGGGCAACTGCGGGAGTGCGATTGCATTCCCGCAGGCTGGTACGGCCGGGATTCCCAGACATTGCTGGACACATTACATCAACCTTGGAACCTGGCTCAAACTAACTGTAAACGCTTCGCGTTGCCCGCCTCGGCCAGAATGC
>CAUJNA010002702.1:470059-530059 GCA_963377175.1 Effrenium voratum | reverse complement strand
ATTCCGCTGACACGCGTGGTACTGTTGTTTGGGCTGAAACGAACATGAAACAATGCTTTGAGCCGGGCCGCGGTAAAGCGTGCCGTCTTGAGCTTTTATCTTCACCCCCCAACCATAGTGAACAACGACCCTGTCAAGCAACGCGACGCCTGCGACGCGCAACTATGGAAGCACTGTTTTCATGATTCGGCTATGACAGCTGAGGTTCGCAGTGCCACGCGTTGGTGTGAGTTTAGCTGGTGCTTGTGCAAGATTGCCGTTCTTGCCCGCCGCCCGCATTGAGAACGTAGGGGTTGTTCGAAATCTAAAATGTGCACTTTCGGGCAGGGCTTTCTGTTGTAGAGCTGCTTGTCGGTTCGAGCAGCAAGCATCGAGCGCCTTAGTTGCGCGCAGGTGTATTTTCTGTCACTCGGTTTTGTTTTTGACGGCCTTCATGTGTGAACAGGAGCTGATGCTGTTTGCTTCATAGGGCAGATCAAAAAGAATCAACGGATGCCAGGTTGGTGCGCTGCAGTTGCAGTAGGAAAGGCCTTCGCGGACCATGTGCCGTCACTCCTAGCTGACGGGGCCTGATGCGACACGCTTGCTTCAACTTGCGGAGCGTCGCGCCTGCCGCTTGCTAACAAAAATCCCTCGCTCCCAAGTGTTTCCAAAAAACGCGAAGCACAGCTTCCGAGCGCGTGTTTGCTTTTTTGTAAGTTTCACTAGAATCACCTAGCCAGTGATGAATCCCGGATCTGCAAGCCATTCCTAGCACGCGTCTTGGCATGCAAGGCGCCAGCTGAAGAAGAGAACCAAGCTGTGGATGAAGGCTGGCAGCAACTTGTTGATGATGTGACGTTTTGGCGCGCAAGTGAAAAAACTGCTGCTGCTTTAGCAGGTACATTTGCACATGCTCATTCCTGGGCCCTCCCCTATCCTCAACGTAGGCTTCTTTTTGCGCATCATTGGACTTGCGAGCAGGCTTAATGCGACAAAGCCCTGTGCGTTCCAACTCACCCCAACCCTCTTGGAAACAAGCAGGTTTTGGAAAAGAAGGGTCGGGTTCCCTGCAACTATTCCACCGAACAGAGGGACACTCGCATTTGACTTGGCGGGGCGTTTGCGCAGCCGAGCCCTCTTGAAACCTCAGGTTCTCAGGGAGAAGGAGAGAACCTTGCAGGGCAGCCTGTTGTCGCGGCCAAGGTTGAGATACTTCTTGTAGGTTTGTCAATATTTCAAGTTGCACTGGCATTTTATTTGGGGAGATTATGGTCGCCCGGCAGACAACAGTTTTTGGGATGAAGTTTTCGCAGGGGCAGGGAATGATTTCAAGGGGTCTGCTGCAATATCAGTGCGATCAACATCGAGGAAGCTGAGCAGTATTGTCAAAACGGCGCCGTCCAAACGAAAGGTCAAAGCGAAGGAGTTCCTGGTTTCGATGCCTTCAAACATTCAATCAAGCCAATCCAAGGCTGCAGAAGCTCGCTGGACCAGCAAAGAACCTGTGCGCCTCGCTGGCTGGTTTTGGTCCGGAGGGTAGCTCCTTTGCAGCATTTGTCAAATGGGAGTTGATCTAAACCGACGGAACTAGGCTTAGTCTACAGGAGATCTCGTGGAGTTACAACGTGTTGCCACACTGTGAGTGTGTGGCCCCGCGTGGCTCCAAATAGTATTTTTTGGGCTCGTGCAAACAGAGCAAGTCCAAAGCATTTTGGGCACGCTGGGCTTGGAACGCAGTGCCTCTTCGCTGTGCTGAGAAGGTCTCTTTTGAGCGGTGGCCCCAAGCTCGTTTTCCACCTCATGAAAATAATTTTTGAGGGCTTACCAGAATAGCCTGTCAAGCAACGGCCCCAAGCTCGTTTTCCAGCAAATGAAGACAACTTTGGGGGCTCACCATCACCAGACTATCCAGCTGGTGAACATAGCTATGGGGGCTTACCAGAATAGCCTTTTGAGCGGCGCTTTCCAGCCGAAGAAATTCTCTTTGGGGGCTCACCAGAAGAACCTTTTGAGCGGTCTCGTTGTCCAGCTGGCGAAACTAGGCTCGTTTTCCGGCCCATGAAAATAACTTTAAAGGCTTACCAGAATAGCCTTTTGGGGGCGCCCCCCAAACTCGCCAGTTAAAGAAAATATGTAGGTTTTGGGGCTTTGCTCCCGCTCTCATTTCCAGCCGACAAAAAGAACGAATGGCCTTCTGAGCGTCTGCCCCAAACTCGTTTTCCAGCTGATGAAAACAACTTCGGTGAATTCTCACGGGATCTCGCCAGAATAGCCTTCTGCGCGGCTGCCCCAAATTCGTTTTCCAGCCGATGAAAATAACTTTGTAAAATTCTCACCGGAGCTCACCAGAATAGCCTTTTGAGCGGCTGCCCCAAACTCGTTTTCCAGCCGATGAAAATAACTTCGGAGAATTCTCACCGGAGCTCACCAGAATTGCCTTCTGAGCGGCTGCCCCAAACTCGTCTTCCAGCCGGTGAAAATGACTTTGGGGAGTTCTCACGGGAGCTTGCCAGAATAGCCTTCTGCGTGGCTGCCCCCAGCCGATGGAATTCTCACCAAACCTCACCACAATAGCCTTTTGAGCGGCTGCCCGAAACTCATTTTCCAGCCGATGAAAATAACTTTAGGGAATTCTCATATAATAGAGACAGCGGGCGCCGCGCATCCTTTCTTTCGGGTCACCGCGTGAGGGATGCCCCAAAGGCTGTGAATTGAGTTGGGCGGCATGCCCTAAAAGCTGCCCCAGCAAGCAATCAAATAGGCCGAGGGCTCAGAGAAGCAGTAGCCGCGAAAGCAGGCGTAAGGGTGAGCGAAAGGGGTCCTGTTGATACTAGCAGTGGCAACAGAGTAAAGATTAATCCCCAAATGTGTAGCTTCTAAAAAAGCAATGGTAGGCTGGTGACCGGTGCCGAATGCATGAGCGTGTTGCTTTTGCGTTGGCTTGAGATCTGGTTCGCACAGCCGTTGCACCGCTTCATGCAGGCTGTCTGCCGTTGGGCGAATGACACTGATAAACTAGCTGCAGGACGCTTTACTGGAGTTTGGTGCAAACTATGGAGTGTAAGCTATTTGGCAGATTTCCCTACAGCAAGTAACCAGGGCCCCGTGCATGCAGCCCTGCAGATCTGGTTGCAGGCATCACGGCATTTGCTCCTTTGCCAAGCGGCCCAGTGCAGCTGCCCATCGACTGCTTGGATAAGCAGCCTTTTGAAGGCGCGCGTGCCAGAGCACATGATGACCCAAAGCGTCCAAGATTGAACAAAAACCAAGGGCGACGTCAAAATTCAATCGCTCTTGAAAGTTGCTCAAGAACAAGGCTACAAAACGCAAACTTCAAATGCGGCCAAAATTTCGTTTTCGTGAATTCAAGGAGCGGCGCCTTAACTTTTAAAAACCAATCGCGCCAGAAGTATGCTGCGCTCCAAATTGCATCGCGGGCTTTGTAAATTCAACCGCATTTCTTTTCAAACTCAATCGCGAAAATATGTCCGTCTGCGGCAGACATTTGGGTCCTATTCGTCGTAACACAACACTACTAATTGTATGTGTATGTGGCTGTTTTTTTTGCGCGCTCTTTCTGGCTCAAGTTTGTTCGTCCAGCTCGTCGCTGGCCATACGAGAGCGCACGCTGACCTGAGAGCACGAGGTGCTGAGCGACCCGGAATTCTCTAGCACTTTAACACCAATCAGTCGGCCAGGGTGCCATGTGAGCAGGAACCGGCAGCTGACACACAAGAGACATGAACGTCTGTCCAGGGTACGTCCACATAGTTGGGGCTCAAGTGTTTGGACTGCTCGTCCACGACACCCAGATCTCAGCCGACGGTACTGGTCTAGGCACTCCGAAAGCGCATTGACAAAGTTTTCATGGATCACCAAATCTCGGCAGCTTGCGGCCTCGTAGAGGCTACTAGGGTCCGTGCTGGTCAGGCCCCAGGGTCAAATTTGCTTGAGGAAACGCATGTTTCAAGATCTCCTTGCACAGCGCCAGCGTGTGAAAGAAGCAATCTGGCCCAACACGTGTTTTTAAGATGCTTAGCAAGATGCTTGTGGTGCTAGGCTTGCTTCTTGCTAGAAGCCACGCCAAACCACACAAGTCCGCTCATTGTTTGCAATTCTGTTCTGCCAAACGCTCTGCATCGAGGGGGCGGGTCAAGTGGAAGACCCCATGGCTGAATCCATATTCGTTTGTATAATAGCTTCAACCGTTAGCCGTTGTTTGCATGGGGCAACGCCCTCTCCATTTAGGAAACCCTGGCCTGTTGTCACTAGACCACATGTCACGGCACGCATGTGCTCACGCGCTTCTCCATTCACGGGGCAAGGCCCCCTAAACACATTCAACAATTCCAATATTTGCAATAATTGCAATTTTTTCAGGTCCCGGATTTTGCAATAATTGCAATATTTTCAGGTCCCGGATTTTGCAATTATTGCAATTATTGGAATTATTGGAATTGACTTCCAATAATTGCAATTATTTGCATTATTCGGAGGTCCTGGATTTTGCAATTATTGCAATTATTTGAATTGACTTCCAATTATTGCAATAATTGCAATATATTTACGTTCCGGATTTTGCATTTATTGCAATTATTGGAACTGAATTCCAATAGTTGCAATAATTGTAATATTTGGAGGTCCCGGATTTTGTAATTAATGCAATGATTGGAATTCCAATACATGTCCCGGGATTTGCAAGTATTGCAATTATTAGAATTATTGCAATTATTGGAATTGAATTCCAATAATTTGTATAATTGCAATATTTTCAGGTCCCGGATTTTGCAATTATTGCAAATATTGGAATTCAATTCCAATAGTTGCAATAATTGCAATATTTTCAGCTCCCGGATTTTGCAATTATTCGAATTCAATTCCAATAATTGCAAGAATTGCAATATTCGGAGGTCCCGGATTTTGGAATTCTTGCAATTATTGGAATTAGTCGGCCCGGCTTTGAGGCCAAATCTGGGATCAATTAAGTATTGCAATTATTGCAATTTTTGCAAGTATTGGAATTATTGGAATTGAATTCCAATAATTTCAATATTCCAATAATTGCAATAATTGCAATAACTTCAGGTCTCGGATTTTGCAGTTATTGAAATTAAAGGAATTCAATTCCAATACTTGCAATAATTGCAATATTTGGGGGGTCCCGGATTTTGCAATTATTGGAACTATTGGAATTGAATTCCAATAATTGCAATAATTGCAATATTCGGGGGTCCCGGATTTTGCAAGTATTGCAACTGCTGGAATTAGTCGGCTCGGCTTTGAGGCCAAATCTGGGATCAAGTTTTTTTTTGCAATAATTGCCATTATTCCAATTGTTAGAATTGAATTCCAATAGTTGCAATAATGTGGACCTATGATTAATAAATAGGGCCCCCCCCCCCTGAATCCCCCCTGAATCCCCCCTGAATCCCCGAATGACCATAAATACAGATTAGGGGAGAATTTTCAGGGTCGGGCCTTGTTTAGAGGAGTTTAGTATTGGGCTCGGTTTTTTGGTGTTCGAAAACTACTTTAGAATTGGACCAATTCAAAAGTAGTATTGGGCATGTTGTTTTTTCTTATTTTGCTTTTGGGGAATACTAGTTTAGAATGTGGCCAATTCGAAAATAGTCTTGGGCCAAGAACTTTTGGTTATTCCGGGAAGAATCTGGTTAGCATTATTCATGGTCTGGTTCTTATTTAGTGCCTCAGGGTTCATGGGGGGTACCCTTGCTGCCAGGGTCAATGTGTTGGTTTTGGTGGTTTTTTAAATGAATTTTAAAAGAAAGGGGTCCCATAAGTTTGTGGATTTGGGATACATCTAGAATCAAGTGTGGGATGCGCCAAGTGGAATGGAAAGCTTGACCATGAACAAAGCTCAGGGGATCAGATGTATTGTTTTGATGGGGGAATCTGGTTAGCATGTTATTTAGTGCCTCAGGGTTCATGGGGGGTACTCTTGCTGCCAGGGTCAATGTGTTGATTTTGAAAAGGAATTTTAAAAGAAAGGGGTTGCTGGCATGATTATGAAACCATGCAAATTCCATGGGGGATGAGGGTTGGGAGCACTGACCCTGAATAAAAATCTGCATTTTGCATGGATCCCAATGGGAATTCTAGGTTCTTTTGTGAGCTGAGGAACTCAGGATTCATTCATTCATGTGGCGATAAGGTTATTTTTTGAATTAGTTCATGTTATTTTGTATTTGTTCATATTTTTCCCATGGGAAAAACGGTTAGCATTATTCATGGTATATTTATTATTTTTTCGGGATATTGGTTAGCATTATTGATGGTATATTCACTAATCGTAGGTCAACATTAATTGCAAAATCCGGGACCTCCGAATATTGCAACTATTGCAACTATTGGAATTCAATTCCAATACTTGCAATAATTGCGAAATTTTCAGGTCCCGGATTTTGCAATTATTGCAATTATTGGAATTGAATTCCAATAATTGCAATAAGTGCAACATTTGGAGGTCCCGGATTTTACAATTATTGCAATCATTGGCATTGAATTCCAATAAATGCAATAATTGCAATATTTTCAGGTCCCGGATTTTTGAATTCCAATAATTGCAATAATTGCATTATCCGGAGGTCCCGGATTTTGCAATTATTGGAATTATTGGAATTGAAATCCAATAATTGCAATAATTGCAATATTTTCTGGTCCCGGATTTTGCAATTATTGCAGTTATTGCTATTCAATTCCAATAATTGCAATATTTGCAATATTCAGAGGTCCCGGATTTTGCAATTATTGCAATTATTGGAATTGAATTGCAATAATTCCAAAAATTGAAATATTCGGAGATCCCGGATTTTGCAATTATTGCAATTTTTTGGAATTACTCGGCCCGGCTTTGAGGCCAAATCCGGGATCAATTCATTATTGCATTTATTGCAATTATTGCAATTAATAGAATTGAATTCCAATTATAGCAATAATTGCAATATTTGGAGGGCCCGGATTTTGACTATTGGAATTGAATTCCAATAATTGCAATAATTGCAATAATTTCAGGTCCCGGATTTTGCAAGTGTTGCAATTATTGGAATTCAACTTCAATAACTGCAATATTTGCAATAATTTCAGGTCCCGGATTTTGCAATTATTGCAGTTATTGGAATTCAATTTTAATAATTGCAATATTTTCAGGTCCCGGGTTTTGCAATTATTGCAATTATTGGAATTGAATTTCAATCATTTCAATAATTGCAATAATTTCAGGTCCCGGATTTTGCAGTTATTGCAGTTATTGGAATTCAATTCCAATAATTGCAGTAATGGCAATAATTGCAATAATTGCAATAACTGCAATAATTAATTGATCCCAGATTTGGCCTCAAAGCCGGGCCGACTAATTCCAGTAATAGCGATAATTGCAAAAATCCGGGACCTCTGAATATTGCAATTATTGCAAATATTGGAGTTCAATTCTAATAATTGCAATAATTGCAAAATCCGGGACCTCCGAATATTGCAATTTTTTGGAGTTATTGGAATTGAATTCCACTAATTGCAAAAATCCGGGACCTGAAGACATTGCACTTATTGGAATTCAATTCCAATAATTGCAATAATTGTAAAATCCGGGACCTGAAATGATTGCAATTATTGGAATTTTCGGAATTGAATTCCAATAATGGCAAGAATTGCAATATTCGGAGGTCCCGGATTTTGCAATTATTGCAACTATTGGAATTCAATTTCAATCATTGCAATAATCGCAATAATTGCAATAATTCATTGATCCCAGGTTTGGCTTCAAAGCCGGGCCGACTAATTCCGAATTCCAATAATTGCAATAATTGCAAAATCCGGGACTTGAAATTATTGCAGTTGTTGTAATTCTTGGAATTGAATTCTAATAGTTGCAATAATTGCAAAATCCGGGAGCTCCGAATATTGCAATTATTGGAATTCATTTCCAATAATTGCAATAATTGCAAAATCCGGGACCTCCGAATATTGCAATCATTGCAATTATTGGAATTGACTTCCAATAATTGCAATAACTGCAAAATCCGGGACCTGAAATTATTGCAATTATTGGAATTATTGAAATTCAATTCCAATATTTGCAATAATTGCAAAATCCGGGACCTGAAAATTTTGCAGTTATTGCAATTCTTGGAATTCAATTGCAATAATTGCAATAACTAATTGATCCCAGATTTGGCCTCAAAGCCGGGCCGATTAATTCCAATAATTGCAATTATTGTAAAATCCGGGCCCTCCGAATATTGCAATTATTGCAATTATTGGAGTTCAATTCTTCAAAATCCAAGAGCCCCCCCAATATTGCAATTCTTACAACTATTGGAATTGAATTTCAATAATTGGACTTGCAAAATCCGGGACCCCTCGAATATTGCAATTATTGGAATTGAATATACTAATTGCAATAATTGCAAAATCCGGGGCTCCAAATATTGCAGTTATTGCAATTTTTGAAATTGAACTCCAATAATTGCAATAGTTGCAAAATCGGGGACCCGCACATACTGCACTTATTGCAATTATTGGAATTTATATGGGAAGAATTTGAATAATTAGAAAAAGCAAAACACGTACAAAACGTATAATAGTTAGGAAACAATGATCTTGAATTCCTCAAGAAGTACCAGATCCTTTAAGAATAGTTAGAATAATTTGGGTAGTTAGAATAATTGGAACACACACATGACTCTGGAATTAGAATTCCTCAGAAGGCGCGTCACCC
The DNA here is from genome assembly GCA_963377175.1 of Effrenium voratum. Lineage (NCBI taxonomy): Eukaryota > Dinophyceae > Suessiales > Symbiodiniaceae > Effrenium > Effrenium voratum. The sequence continues at coordinate 521,343 of CAUJNA010002702.1, read as the reverse complement.
TTGTGAATACATAGAAGGAAGAACATAATTGGGATCATGGGAGCAACCATTAATCTGAAATTCCCCAGATAGGACCCGTGCCGTTGGGAATACTTAGCACTGGAAATCCACAAAAACAAGTTACAAGAAGCATGAATCTGGTTTCCCCAAAAGGCACCCTTTCTTCAAGAAGAAGTCGATAAATTTGAATAAACTAGGGAAGCAGAATGATTAGCGCAACATGAACCTGGACTTCCCCAAATGGCACCCGGCCAATTGAAAGTATCCAGAACCATTAGAATTGTTCGAGTTGTTAGAAATAACTTTGCCAAATATGAATGTTGATTTCCCCAAAAAGGTACCCCTCTTTGGAACAAATTAGAGAATTATTATTATTGTAAAAAGTAGAATATCTAGAGCAAATTTGAATCTGGAATTTCACAAAAGGCAACCGTCCCTTTAGGAAGAAGACGATGGATGAACAGAAAACACATGGTTCTGAAATAGCCAAACTGCCCCCGTCCCTTGCTGAAAGACGGGCCTGGAATTCCCCAAAAGCACCCGTCCCTATGGGAGTGGCCCGAATACTTGCGGCAATTAAAAGGCATAGAATGATTAGAACACACATGAACCTGCAAGTCCCCAAAAGGCACCCGTCCCTTTGGGAATATCAATTCTATTTAGAAGACTGATGACACGTAGACTAATTAGCGGCAAACACATCTCTTGAATTCCCCAAAAGACACCTGTCCCTTTAAGAGTGGTTCGAGTACTTAGAGCAATTATAAGACACACAATGATTTGCTCAAACATAAATTTGGAATTCCACCAACAGTCACCCGTCCCATTGAAAATAATGATAAACATAAGTTGCTCAACAGCAATCTTCAGTTCCCCAAGGGCACCCGTCCCTTCATGAAAAACAGTTATATAAACAAAAAGGCAGCCGTCCCTTTCGAATACTTAGAGCAAGTCTAAGAAATACAATGGATAGAACAAAACATATTTGGACTTCCCCAAAAGTCACGTCCCTTTGGGAAGAATGATAAGAACGAATTAGAAGAGTTATGATAAGTATAATAAATTACCAAAACAACCAGCAAACATGAGTATTGAATTCCCCAAAGTCATCCCTTTGGAACTCATGAGAAAACCTAGTTGAAAGAGGTATGCTAAGTAGAAGAGTTTGCAAAACCGATCTTCAACTCCCCAAAGACACCCGTCCCTGTAGGAATGACAACTAGATTTAGAACACTGATGTTAAGTAGGGCAATTAGCACAGAGGACTCTTGAATTCCAAAAAAGGCACCCGTCCCTTTGGCAGTGGTTCGAATACTTAGAGCAAGTCTAAGAAATAAAATGATTAGAGCAAAAAATACTTGGACCTCCTCAAAAGTCACCCGTCCCTTTGGGAAGAATGATTAGAATGAATTGGAAGAGTTATGATAAGTATAATAACTTACAAAACCAACCAGCACACATGAATATGGAATTCCCCAAGGTCACCCGTCCCTTAAAACTCAAGAAACAATAGGTAGAAGATGTATGCTAAGTAGTACAAGTTGCAAAAGCAATCTTCAATTCCCCAAGGCACCGTCCCTTTGGGAATAACAATCGTAATTGGAAGACTGATGATAAGTAGAACAATTAGCACATAGGACTATTGAATTTCCAAAAAGGCACCCGTCCCTTTGGGAGTGCTTCGATTACTTAGGGCAAGTCTAAGAAATAAGATGATTAGAACAAACAATATTTGGAATTCCCCAAAAGAAACCCGGCCCTTTGGGAAGAATGATAAGAACGAATTAGAAGAGTTATGATAAGTAGAATAATTTACAAAAACAACCAGCAAACATGAGTATTGACTGCCTCAAAGTCATCCCTTTGGAACTCATGAGAAAACTAGTTAGAAGAGGTATGCTAAGTAGTATAATTTGCAAAGAGAATCTTCAATTCCCCAAAAAACACCCGTCCCTTTAAGAATATCAATTATAATTAGAAGACTGATGTTAAGTAGAACAATTCGCACAGATGACTCTTGAATTGGTTCGAATACTTAGAGCAAGTCTAACAATCACAATCCTTAGAGCAAACAATATTTGGACTTCCCGAAAAGTCACTCGTCCCTTTGGAAAGAATGATAAGAATGAAATAGAAGAGTTATGATAAGTATAATAAATTACAAAAACAACCAGCAAACATGAGTATTGACTGCCTCAAAGTCATCCCTTTGGAACTCATGAGAAAACTAGTTAGAAGAGGTATGCTAAGTAGTATAATTTGCAAAGAGAATCTTCAATTCTCCAAAAAACACCCGTCCCTTTAAGAATAACAATTATAATTAGAAGACTGATGTTAAGTAGAAGAATTAGCACAGATGACTCTTGAATTCCCAAACAGGCACCCGTCCCTTTGGCAGTGGTTCGAATTCTTAGAGCAAGCATAAGACACACAATGTTTAGAACTACAATTAGTGTGGACTTCCCCAAAAGTCACCCGTCCCTTTGGAGAAGGACTAGAAGAGTTATGATGAGCAGACTAGTTAGCAAACATGAATATTCCATCCCCAAAGGCACCGGCCCCTTTAGGAAAAAAAGTATTATTAGAGACGAACACTTAGCAATCAGGACTCTTGAGTTCCCCAGAAGGCACCCGTCCCTTTGAAACTCATGAGAAAACTAATTAGAAGAGGTATGCTAAGTTGTATAATTTGCAAAGCCAATCTTCAAATCCCAAAGGCACCCGTCCCTTTATGAATAACAAAAAAAATTAGAAGACTGATGTTAAGTAGAACAATTCGCACAGATGACTCTTGAATTGGTTCGAATACTTAGAGCAAGTCTAACAAACACAATCCTTAGAGCAAACAATATTTGGACTTCCCGAAAAGTCACTCGTCCCTTTGGGAAGAATGGTAGGAATGAATTAGAAGAGTTATGATAAGTATAAGAATGTACAAAAACAACCAGCAAACATGAATATTGAATTCCCCAAAGTCATCCCTTTGGAACTCATGAGAAAACTAGTTGGAAGAGGTATGCTAAGTAGAATAGTTTGCAAACACAATCTTCAATTCCCTAAAGGCACCCGTCTCTTTGGGAATAACAATTATAGCTAGAAGACTGATGATAAGTAGAACACTTAGCACAGATGACTCTTGAACTCCCCCAAAGGCACCCGTCCCTTTGGGAGTGGTTCGAAAACTTAGAGCAAGTCTAAGAAATAAGGTGATTAGAACAAACAATATTGGAATTCCCAAAAAGACACCCGTCCCTTTGGGAAGAATGATAAGAACGAAGTAGAAGTGTTGTGATAAGCAGAAAAATTTCAAATTCAACCAGAAAACATGAATATTGAATTCCCCAAGGTCACCTGTCCGTTTAGAACTCATGAAAAAGAGTTAGAAGATGTATGCTAAGTAGCATAATTTGCAAAGACAACCTTCAATTCCCCAAAGGCACCGCCCCTTGGGCGCCCGTCTCTTTGGGAGTGGTTCGAATACTTAGGGCAAGTCTAAGAAATACAACCCTTAGAGCAAACAATATTTGGACTTCCCGAAAAGTCACTCGTCCCTTTGGAAAGAATGATAAGAATGAATTAGAAGAGTTATGATAAGTATAAGAATTTACAAAAACAACCAGCAAACATGAGTATTGAATTCCCCAAAGTCATCCCTTTGGAACTCATGAGAAAACTAGTTGGAAGATGTATGCTAAGTAGTATAATTGCAAAAACAATCTTCAATTCCTCAAAGGCACCCGTCCCTTTGGGAATAAGAATTATAGTTAGAAGACTGATGCAGAGGACTCTTGAATTTCCAAAAAGGCACCCGTCCCTTTGGCAGTGGTTCGAATACTGAGGGCAAGTCTAAGAAAAAAAATGATTAGAACAATCATGACTTGGGACTTCCCCAGAAGACACCCGTCCCTTTGGGAAGAATGATAAGAACGAATCAGAAGAGTTATTAAAAATTGGAATAGTTTACAAAAAACAACCAGCAAACATGAAGATTGATTTTATTCAAAGCCACCCGTCCATTTGGAACTCATGAAAAAGTTAGAAGATGTATGCTAAGTAGTATAATTTGCAAAGCCAATTTTCAATTCACCGTCCCTTTGTGAAAAATAATTTTAACCAGAAGACTGATGATACGTAGAACAATCAGCGCAGAGGACGCTTGAATTCCAAAAAGGCACCCGTCCCTTTGGGAGTGGTTCGAACACTTAGAGCAAGTGTAAGAAAAACATGATTAGAACAAAACATATTTGAACTTCCCCATAAGTCACCCGTCCCTTTGGGAAGAATGATAGGAATGAATTAGAAGAGTTATGATAAGTAGAAAAAGTTTTCAATAACAACCAGCAAACATGAGTATTGAATTCCCCTCAAAGTCATCCCCTAGGAACTCATGAGAAAACCTAGTTGGAAGAGGTGTGCTAAGTAGTATAAGTTGCAAAACCAATCTTCAATTCCCCAAAGGCACCCGTCCCGTTGGGAATGACAACTATATTTAGAACACTGATGAGAAGTAGAGCCCCCGGGGCCTGACGTTGCTTCACTGGGTTGGCGTTCTTCGGGGAGGCGAGGACCCCCGGGGGCGGCACTAAGAGAATTCTTCCCGACGAGCACCCCCTCCCCTGCCCTCATTCTCAGCCTTCTGCGGCCTTCTGTGGCCTTGCTTCACCTACTTTGCTTCCTGTCATGGCCCCTGCGTGGCCTTCCGTGGCCCCCCGCGTGGCCTTGCTTCACCTACTTTGCTTCCTGTCGTGGCGCCTGCGTGGCATTCCGTGGCCCCCGCGTGGCCTTGCTTCACCTACCTTGCTTCCTGTCATGGCCCCTGCGTTGCATTCCGTGGCCCCCGCGTGGCCTTGCTTCACCTACTTTTGCCTGCGTGGCATTCCGTGGCCCCCGCGTGGCCTTGCTTCACCTACTTTGCTTTTTGTCATGGCCCCTGCGTGGCCTTGATTCACCTACTTTGCTTCCTGTTATGGCCCCTGCGTGGCTTCCGTGGCCCCCGCATGGCCTTGCTTCACCCACTTCACGTACTTCCTGTCATGGCCCCTGCGTGGCCTTCCGTGGCCTTGCTTCACCTACCTTCACCTACCTTGCTTCCTGTCATGGCCCCTGCGTGGCCCCCCGTGGCCCCCGCGTGGCCTTGCTTCACCCTGTTTGCTTCCCGTGCGTGGCCTTGCGTGGCCTTCCGTGGCCCCCGCGTGGCCTTGCTTCACCCTGTCATGGCTTCCTTCCGTGGCCCCCGCGTGGCCTTGCTTCATACCTTGCTTCCTGTCATGGCCCCTGCGTGCCTTCCGTGGCCCCCGCGTGGCCTTGCTTCACCTACCTTGCTTCCTGTCATGGCCCCTGCGTGGCATTCCGTGGCCGCCGCGTGGCCTTGCTTCACCTACCTTGCTTCCTGTCATGGCCCCTGCGTGGCATTCCGTGGCCCCCGCGTGGCCTTGCTTCACCTACTTTGCTTCCTGTTATGGCCCCTGCGTGGCCTTCCGTGGCCCCCGCGTGGCCTTGCTTCACCTACCTTGCTTCCTGTCGTGGCCCCTGCGTGGCATTCCGTGGCCCCCGCGTGGCCTTGCTTCACCTACTTTCCCCTGCGTGGCCTTGCTTCACCCACTTTGCTTCGTGTCATGACCCCTGCGTGGCATTCCGTGGCCCCCGCGTGGCCTTGCTTCACCTACTTTGTCATGACCCCTGCGTGGCCTTCTGTGGCCCCCGCGTGGCCTTGCTTCGCCTACTTTGCTTCCTGTCATGCGTGGCCTTCCGTGACCGCCGCGTGGCCTTACGTTGCTCACTTTCTATTTTGCTTCCTGTCTTGGCATCTGCGTGGCCTTCCATGGCCGCCGTGTGGCCTTGCTTCGCCTACTTTGCTTCCTGTCATCCCTGCGTGGCCTTTCGTGGCCGCAGCGTGGCCTTACTCTGCCCACTTTGCTTGCTGTCTTGGCCGCCCCGTGTGCCTTGCTTCGCCGAATTTCTTTGCCTCCCGTATGGCCCCTGCGTGGGCTTCCGTGGCCGCCGCGTGGCCTGACTTTGCCGCCGCGTGGACTTACTTTGCTCACTTTTTTGCTTGCTGTCTTGGCCCCTGCGTGGCCCTCTGTGGCCGTGTCCTTGCTTCGCTTACTTTGCTTCCTGTCATGGCCCCTGCGTGGCCTTCCGTGGCCGCCGCGTGGCCTTACTTTGCTCACGTTGCTTCCTGTCTTGGCCCCTGCGTGGCCTTCCGTGGCCGCCGCTTGGCCTTACTTTGCTCACTTCCGTGGCCGCCACGTGGCCTTACTTTGCTCACTTTGCTTCCTGTCTTGGCCCTTGCGTGAGCTTTGTGGCCCCCGTATGGCCTTGCTTCGCCTACTTTGAACCCTGTCTTGGCCCCTGCGTGGCTTTCTGTGGCCCCTGCGTGGCCTTACTTGCTCTCTTTGCTTCCTGTCTTGGCCCTTGCGTGGCCGTGGCCCCCTGCGGGTCTTGCTTACTTTGCTTCCGTCTTTGGCTGCTGGACCCTTGCGGGACTTTTGTCTTGGCCCCTGCATGGCCTTCGCCCCCGTGTGGCCATACTTTGCCTTTCTCTGCTTCCTCTTTTTGCTCCGACCCTCTGTCGCCTTCGCGTGGCCTTTGCTCTCTCTGTCTTGGGCCCTGCGCAACCTTCTGCGGCCCTGCGTGGCATGTTTGGCCCTGCGTGGCCTTACCTTGCTTACCTTGCTTCCTGTCTCGGCCCTGTCATGGCCTTCTGTGCCTTCTCGTGGCCTTCCTGCACTTCCTGTCTTGGCCCTTGCGTGGCCCTCTGCGGCCCCAGCGTGGGCATTACTTGCTTTGCTGTTTTCCACACTTGCGCCACCCTTGGGTTGACCCGCTCGCCCATGGTGTGGCCTGTGTCTTGGCTGCATCTAGTTTCCGGCCGGCTTGAACCCCAAGCTTCGGCCGGGGGGGAAGCGCGGGCCTGGCCTCGCTAACACGCGCTGGCCGCGAACCAACCAACCAACCAACCAACGATGATAAGTAGAGCAATTGGCACAGAGGACTCTTGAATTCCCAAAAAGGCACCCGAATACTTGGAGCAAGTCTAAGAAATAAAATGACTAGGGCAAAAAATACGTGGACTCCCTCAAAAGTCACCCGTCCCTTTGGGAAGAATGATAAGAACGAATTAGAAGAGTTATGATAAGTATATTAACTTACAATCTCAACCAGCACACATGAATAGTGAATTCCCCAGGGTCACCCGTCCCTTTAAAACTCATGAAACAATAGGTAGAAGATGCGTGCTAAGTAGTATAAGTTGCAAAAGCAATCTTCAATTCCCCAAAGGCACCGTCCCTTTGGGAATAACAATCGTAATTGGAAGACTGATGAGAAGTAGAACCATTAGCACAGAGGACTTTTGAATTCCCAAAAAGGCACCCGTCCCTTTGGGAGTGCTTCGATTACTTAGAGCAAGTCTAAGAAATAAGATGATTAGAACAAACAATATTTGGAATTCCCCAAAAGACACCCGTCCCTTTGGGAAGAATGATAAGAACGAATTAGAAGAGTTATGATAAGTAGAATAATTTACAAAAACAACCAGCAAACATGAGTATTGAATGGCCAGTTGTTGGCTTGCCAACCAACACAAACCCTCACATGCCCTGCCCCCTTCTTTTCTAATGTGCCCTCTTGACTTGCTGCAGCATTGTGTGTGTGGGTTAGGTTTGGGATCTAATTTTTGTTAGGCCATTGGTGCCGGGCATTGCGCTGCGCGCGCGTTGGCCATTGGCGCCCCCCTTGTCATTATTTTCCCTTGATGTGGCCATTGGTGCCCGTTTTTTTTCTCCTTCTTTTTTTGTTTTATTTTTTCAGCGGGGTTGCGCTGCGCGAATGGCCCTTGGCCATTCGTGCCCCCCAGTTAGGTTTTTTCTCCTTGTTGCGGCCATTGGCGCCTGCAGCGACATTTAGCGACAGTGTCTTCCGTGCTTTCTGACTTTGCGCCTTCTTTGCTTTTGTTACTCACCATGGCGACCAACGAATGGAAGCAGCAGTTGGCAGGATCGGGGCTCGAAGAAGAAGTTGCGCAGGCCATATTGGCGCTTGGTTTTAAGCGGAGCTCTTCATTCGCGCATGCGTCTGCGTTTACAAATGCAGAGGCGTTGGAAGCTTGGTTGAGCAGGTTGCAGGCCAAGGTGCCTTCCGCGAGCAGTCTGAGCGCGGAAGAATGGCGCACGTCGCCGGCTTGTGGCGACTTGCGCGCTTTCTGGAAGTGCTTGGCCAAGGAGAGTGTTGGTGCTCCCGTCGGGCGCGCACGCACCGCTGGATCCGTTGGTGTGGCTGTCTTCCATGGGGTCTCAAGCTAAGCTAGACCGGGGGTAGTGTTGACTCCTCAGCTCACCCCCTCCCTGCAATTCCTGCAATCCGTCAAGTCCCACTGTGAGAAGGCCGCTTGGGCCTGGATCCCTTGGCGTCGAATCCTATCCGATGCGGCCCTTGTCGATGTGCAGGGTCGGCGGGGCAGCGATCGGCGCAAAGATTTTGCAGAGGTGGTTGCGGAGGCTGCCGGCCTTTGCGACGAGGAGTGGGACTTGGACATCGCTGGCGGCCCGCATCGCGTGTTTCAGCTCCTCTGCACTCGCGCGCATGCTTATGCTCTTTGCTCTGGGGGTGGACACTTGCATAACTGGGTTGCTTACGCGCATTGGTTCTTGGACCACTATGCTCGCCGCCCAGGGTCCGGCTGGCGCTCAGCCTCGGCGCAGGAGGCGGAAGAGGCGGACCGTGAGATCCTTGGCGAGGTGTTCAGGCAGGTACACCGCGACAGCGTGTCGCTGGATGATGCTCTGTCCGCCATTGTCCGGAAAGATTTTTTCCGTCACCACTTGTACCCGCGTCCCAAGCTGGTGCTAAAGCCTGCCTTTGAGGAGCAAATCCCAGCCAAGAAGCGGAAGGGAGCGCCGGACCAAGTTCCGTGCCCGGACAAGCGCATGAAGCTGGGCGAATGTTTCTTGTGGAAGAAGGGTAAGTGCAAGCGTGCGAACTGCCGGTACCTGCGCTGCTGCGGTTTGTGCGGTGACGCGGGCCGCAGCTCAGAGTTTTGCCCCAAAGCTTCGTGACTATCTTTTGTGCCCGAATCGCACGCGCCCAGTGGCATTGTGGTTGACCCCGCCAGGTCGGGCATTGTTGATATTGCTTCCCCAGCCGGCCCGGCTGCGACAGGCTCGGTTCCGCCAGCGGAGGCTCTTCAGTGCACGCCTGCACCTTGCGTGGAGTCTTGTGTTGATTTGCCCTTGTCGGAGAAGGGCCACCATGCCCCTGCGTTGCCAATTCTTGATGGCGGGGGCCTTTGCAGCACGGCCGACTGGCTGTTGCCGCGCGCAGCATCTGACGTCCTGAGACCGCTCCGCCGAAAATTTGCAACCCTAGTTCTCGAGTGGAACGTGGTCCCACGTCTTAGGGCGCGCTTGCAGAGTGATCAGGCAGATCCGTTGTTGTCGGCAGCCGAAGTGGAGACGGTGCACGGGACATGTGTGCAATTTCTTTGCGATATGGGCCACCCTTGCAGCGCTAGTGTTCTCCCTTTTCAGCCCTACACACTTGACATTTGGCGCGCCCTCTCACTTTTCATTGGCGACGCTGATCAGGGCTTACCAAAAACCGTAATGCAGGGAGTACCGACTGGCATCCTTTCCCCCATTGAGCCGTCTGGCGTTTGGGAGTCAGTTTCGTGGGACGCTGACTCGGATATCCATCACGAGCTGCTCGTTCACGATGAGCGCCTCCGAGCACCCTGGCGTGGCCCAAAAATTGTTGGATAAGGATGTTTCTGCAGGCCACTTGTTTGTCGTGCCAGGCGGGGTGGCCGCGGCTCGGGCCCGCTGGGGCAACAACGTTGCGGCAGGAAAGCTAGGGGTAGTCTTGGCGCCGGGGCGTAAGCCCCGTTTGTTCGGGGACGGCTCAGTTTCTGGCGCCAGGTCCTGGAAAAAGTCCGCCTTCCTTCCCTTACTAGCCTGCAGCAGTTCCTTTCTTTGCCTGGCGCTTCCGGCGAAGAATGGTCATGCTTTGCATTTGACATGCGTGGCGCCCACAAGACCATCTTGGCCAACGAAGCCGAACAGGGCCTCAGCTCTTTTGTCTTCAATGACACTTGGTACACATATAGGTCGTGCTTCTTTGTGGCAAAGTGGGCCCCTTACTGGTTTGCCAGATTGGGCGCCCAGTTAGTTCGATTCTTGCATTCCTTCATTTTCTTGAAGCACGCTGTCTTCTTATACGTTGATGACGGGCTGATTCTCATGCCATCAAAAATTGCCCCGCTGGTCTCATGTTGCGTGATTTTATTCTTTGAGGCCCTTGGCGTCCCATTGAGCTGGGAAAAGTTGCACCTTGGAAAAGAAATTCCTTGGCTAGGGTGGGGGTTCAATTTCACTCTGCGTGTTGCTCTCCTTCCTGCCGATAAAGTCTCTCGCATCGTCCAGATGCTGCAGCCTCTGCTGGTAGCGGGCCAGCGAGTAGAGCGGAAGTCGCTTGAGCAAGTGATCGGGTTGCTTCTGTGGTACACGACCGGCGCAAGGATGGTTACAGCCTTTCTACGGTCTGCTGTACAAACCCCACGCCGTGTTTAGGCCCATTGCAGCGCCCCACTTTGCCATTGTAAAAAATCTGCTCGCCTCTGACTTGTCAATGCGACCTTTGTGACATTCGATCCGGCTGGAGGCTCCACTCCGTAGGAAATTCCAAAGTAGATGGTTTGAGCTCCGCTCCCATCCTGAATCCCCGCATCAAGAGGGGCTGTGTTGACTGTGTGTTTTACGACTACACAAAGTCTTGGCGCAAGACGCCCGAAGCCTGTGTTGTGGCCGCAAAGTTTTTCAACAACACCGTGACAGCGCAGGAGGCTACGTCCTTGTGCTTGAAGGAGGCTTCGTCCTTGCCCTGCGCAGCAGACGCCTTTGCTACTGCTGATGCAGCAGGTATCGGCGGTTGGTGGGTGCCTCCTGGAGCCGTGGAGTGGTTCATCTTTGCCTTAACCAGGGACTCGTTACCAGCTTGGTTCAGATGTCCAAGCACTCCCGACTTGCAGAAAACTATTTGCGCGTTGGAGGCTCTTGCCCAGCTTGTGCTCTTAGTGTTGCGCGCGCCTGATGTGTCGGCTGGCGTGCCTCCAGGTTACACTCTAGTGTTGCGACAATTATGCGATGCAAAGCAGCTCTCTCTCAAAGAGCCTTTATGCTTTGTGCTTCAGGCCGTAGGTTTTCACTCATGCCGCCTAGGCCTTGCGCTCTCCACAAGCCACGTCTCAGGTGAGCGCAGCCAGTGGGCAGATAGCCTCAGCAGGGGCACGCTTGAGAGCTTCAACCCCGAGAGGCGCTCCTCGCTTGACATTTGTAAGCTCCTGGAGGAGCCTTGGCAGTGATCTTGCAGAGTGTCCACCCTTCGGTTGGGTGTGTTGCTTCTTTGTGGTACTCTGCAATGGTGGTCACACCCTTTGGATGGGGCTGTGGGGCCTGCCATTGGGTGCCTCCCCATGGCAGGCCACCCCTGTGTTTCCACCATTGCGTGAAAAAGGGGCACAGCATGTGGAGGGTTGGCCAGTTGTTGGCTTGCCAACCAACACAAATCCTCACATGCCCTGCCCCCTTCTTTTCTAATGTGCCCTCTTGACTTGCTGCAGCATTGTGTGTGTGGGTTAGGTTTGGGATCTAATTGTGAGAGCTGCTTTGCTCTTGTCCCACCCGCCCACCCTTTCTTGCTACCAGCCCATGTCCTGCTATGTTGCCCATTTGCTGTCCCCATGGGTTGGCTGGGTTTGTGAGAAGGTTCTTGCCACCAGTGTGGTTTACGGGCTGGCTTGGTTGGTGAGAGGTTAGCCCAAGTGCTCGCTTTTGGGGCTGTGGGCCTGTCATTGGGTTCCTCCCCATGGCAGGCCACCCCTGTATTTCCACCATTGCATGAAAAAAGGGGCGCAGCATGTGGAGGGTTGCCTTAAAGTCATCCCTTTGGAACTCATGAGAAAACTAGTTAGAAGAGGTATGCTAAGTAGTATAATTTGCAAAGAGAATCTTCAATTCCCCAAAAACACCCGTCCCTCTAAGAAAAACAATTATATTTAGAAGACTGATGTTAAGTAGAAGAATTAGCACAGATGACTCTTGAATTCCCAAAAAGGCTGGCAGTGGTTCGAATACTTAGAGCAAGCATAAGACACACAATGTTTAGAACAACAATTAGTGTGGACTTCCCCAAAAGTCACCCGTCCCTTTGGAGAAGGGCTAGAAGAGTTATGATGAGCAGACTAGTTAGCAAACATGAATATTCCATCCCCAAAGGCACCGGTCCCTTTGGGAAAAAAGTATTATTAGAGACGAACACTTAGCAATCAGGACTCTTGAGTTCCCCAGAAGGCACCCGTCCCTTTGGAACTCATGAGAAAACTAATTAGAAGAGGTATGCTAAGTAGTAAAATTTGCAAAGCCAATCTTCAAATCCCCAAAGGCACCCGTCCCTTTAAGAATAACAATTATACTTAGAAGACTGATGTAGTACAACAATTAGCACAGATGACTTTTCAATTGGTTCGAATACTTAGAGCAAGCCTAAGAAATACAATCCTTAGAGCAAACAATATTTGGACTTCCCGAAAAGTCACTCGTCCCTTTGGGAAGAATGGTAGGAATGAATTAGAAGAGTTATGATAAGTATAAGAATTTACAAAAACAACCAGCAAACATGAGTATTGAATTCCCCAAAGTCATCCCCTTGGAACTCATGAGAAACTAGTTGGAAGAGGTGAGCTAAGTAGTATAGTTTGCAAACCAATCTTCAATTCCCCAAAGGCACCCGTCCCTTTGGGAATAAGAATTATAATTAGAAGACTGACGCAGAGGACTCTTGAATTCCCAAAAAGGCACCCGTCCCTTTGGCAGTGGTTCGAATACTGAGGGCAAGTCTAAGAAATAAAATGATTAGAACAATCATGAATTGGGACTTCCCCAGAAGACACCCGTCCCTTTGGGAAGAATGATGAGAACGAATCAGAAGAGTTTTTGAAAAATGGAATAGTTTACAAAAAACAACCAGCAAACATGAAGATTGATTTTATTCAAAGCCACCCGTCCATTTGGAACTCATGAAACAAGTTAGAAGATGTCTGCTAAGTAGCATAATTTGCAAAGCCAATCTTCAATTCACCGTCCCTTTGAAAAAGAATTACAATTAGAAGACTGATGACACGTAGAACAATCAGCACAGAGGACGCTTGAATTTCCAAAAAGGCACCCGTCGCTTTGGGAGTGGTTCGAACACTTAGGGCAAGTCTAAGAAAAGCATGATTAGAACAAAACATATTTGGACTTGCCCAAAAGTCACCCGTCCCTTTGGGAAGAATGGTAGGAATGAATTAGAAGAGTTATGATAAGTATAAGAATGTACAAAAACAACCAGCAAACATGAACATTGAATTCCGCAAAGTCATCCCTTTGGAACTCATGAGAAAACTAGTTGGAAGAGGTATGCTAAGTAGAATAGTTTGCAAACACAATCTTCAATTCCCCTAAGGCGCCAGTCTCTTTGGGAATAACAAGTATAGCTAGAAGACTGATGATAAGTAGAACACTTAGCACAGATGACTCTTGAACTCCCAAAAAGGCACCCGTCCCTTTGGCATTGGTTCGAATACTGAGAGCAAGCCTAAGAAATCAGATGATTAGAGCAAACAATATTTGGAATTCCCCAAAAGACACCCGGCCCTTTGGGAAGAATGATAAGAACGAATTAGAAGAGTTGTGATAAGCAGAAAAATTACAAATTCAACCAGAAAACATGAATATTGAGTTCCCCAAGGTCACCTGTCCGTTTAGAACTCATGAAAAAGAGTTAGAAGATGTATGCTAAGTAGCATAATTTGCAAATACAATCTTCAATTCCCCAAAGGCACCGCCCCTTGACCGCCCGTCCCTTTGGGAGTGGTTCGAATACTTAGAGCAAGCCTAAGAAATACAATCCTTAGAGCAAGCAATATTTGGACTTCCCAAAAAGTCACTCGTCCCTTTGGGAAGAATGGTAGGAATGAATTAGAAGAGTTATGATAAGTATAAGAATTTACAAAAACAACCAGCAAACATGAGTATTGCATTCCCCAAAGTCATCCCCTTGGAACTCATGAGAAACTAGTTGGAAGAGGTGAGCTAAGTAGTATAGTTTGCAAACCAATCTTCAATTCCCCAAAGGTACCCGTCCCTTTGGGAATAAGAATTATAATTAGAAGACTGACGCAGAGGACTCTTGAATTCCCAAAAAGGCACCCGTCCCTTTGGCAGTGGTTCGAATACTGAGGGCAAGTCTAAGAAATAAAATGGTTAGACCAATCATGAACTGGGACTTCCCCAGAAGACACCCGTCCCTTTGGGAAGAATGATAAGAACGAATCAGAAGAGTTATTGAAAAATGGAATAGTTTACAAAAAACAACCAGCAAACATGAAGATTGATTTTATTCAAAGCCACCCGTCCATTTGGAACTCATGAAACAAGTTAGAAGATGTCTGCTAAGTAGCATAATTTGCAAAGCCAATCTTCAATTCACCGTCCCTTTGAAAAAGAATTACAATTAGAAGACTGATGACACGTAGAACAATCAGCACAGAGGACGCTTGAATTTCCAAAAAGGCACCCGTCCCTTTGGGAGTGGTTCGAACACTTAGGGCAAGTCTAAGAAAAGCATGATTAGAACAAAACATATTTGGACTTGCCCAAAAGTCACCCGTCCCTTTGGGAAGAATGGTAGGAATGAATTAGAAGAGTTATGATAAGTATAAGAATGTACAAAAACAACCAGCAAACATGAACATTGAATTCCCCAAAGTCATCCCCTTGGAACTCATGAAAAAACTAGTTGGAAGAGGTGTGCTAAGTAGTATAATTTGCAAAACCAATCTTCAATTCCCCAAAGGCACGCGTCCCTTTGCAAATAACAATTATAATTAGAAGACTGATGATAAGTAGAACAATTAGCACAGAGGCTCGAATACTTAGTAAGAAATAAACTGATCAGAACAAACATGATTCCCCAAAAGTCACCCGTCCCTTTGGGAAGAATGATAAGAATGAACTAGAAGAGTTGTGATAAGTAGAATAATTTGCAAAAACAACCAGCAAACATGAATATTGAGTTCCCCAAAGTCACCCGTCCCTTTGGAACTCATGAAAAAGTTAGAAGATGAATGCTAAGTAGTATAATTTGCAAAAAAACTCCAATTCCCGGAGTAACAATTTCAATTAGAGGACTGGTGAGAAGTAGAACAATTAGCACAGAGGACTCTTGAATTCCCAAAAAGGCACCTGTCCCTTTGGCAGTGGTTCGAATACTTAGAGCAAGTCTAAGAAATAAAATGCTGAGAGCAACAAATGGGTTTGTCTTTTTTTGGTGTGTTGAGTTGCTTCAAAAGGCAGAAGGTGGGACCTCCCCGAATCATACCCCCGAATCATACCCCCGAATCATACCCCCGAATCATACCCCCGAATCATACCCCTTAAATCATACCCCTTAAAACGTATGCTGCAAGATGCTACTGTTCTTCTACCGTTTTGTGTTGTTCACTGCCTCCACAACAACACTACTACTCCAATTACTACTACTACTACTACTACTACTGCTACTACCACTACCACCGCTACTACCGCTGCTACTGCTACTCTACTGTACTTCTGCTTCTGCTACCTTTACTACTAACTACTACTACTACTACTACTACTACTACTAGTACTACTACTACTAGTACTACTACTACTACTACTACTACTACTACTACTGCGACTACTACCTTTATTACTACTACGACTACAACCTTTACTACTACTACTACTACTACTACTATTACTACTACTACTACTACTACTACTACTACTACTACTACTACTACTACTACTACTACTACTACTACTACTACTACTACTACTACTACTACTACTACTACTACTACTACTACTACTACTACTACTACTACTACTACTACTACTACTACTACTACTACTACTACTACTGCTGCTGCTGCTGCTGCTACTACTCACTGCTACATACATCATTCTGAGTCTGTAATCAGTGCCGTTTTGCACCTAGCCGCGAATCATACCCGAATCATACCCGAATCATACCCGGACAATGAGCTTCCCCTGGCAAGGCTAGTGCCAAGTCTTTTTCAAAGCGTCCGCACCACTACAGCCGCTGCTGTAATGCCAAGGCCGGAGCCAAGTCTTTTCAAAGCTTCCGCGCCACTACAGTCGCTGCTTCTACTGTTACTACTACTACTACTACTGCTACTACTACTACTACTGCTAGTACTACTACTACTACGACTACTGCTACTACTATTTACTACTACTACTACTACTACTGCTAGTACTACTACTACTACTACGACTACTGCTACTACTATTTACTACTACAACTACTACTACTGCTGCTGCTGCTACTAGTACTACTATTATTACTACTACTACTACTACTACTATTGTTACTACTACACTACTACTACTACTACTACTGCTGCGGCTGCTGCTGCTGCTGCTTCCGCGAATCATACCCCCGAATCATACCCCGAATCATACCCGCGAATCATACCTGCGAATCATACCCCGTACTCAAACCTTCCTGCCCGGCCACCGTAAATAAATACAAACCCAAATATTTGGAATTCCCCAAAAGTCACCCGGCCCTTTGGGAAGAATGTTAAGAATGAATGAGAAGACTGATGTTAAGTAGAACGATTAGCAAACAGGACTTAGTTGTGCACCTGTGGCCTTTGTCAGTCTCCTGACATCGAACCTAGCTGCACGCCTGTGCCTGTGTTTGGCCACGGGCAATATTACTTAGCTGCGTGCTTGCAATTCCTTTGCTGGGCATGAAATTGAAATTGAAACATGCACGCGCGAAGGAACGCACATGTTTGCACCAAGTGTCTCTTTAATAAGCAGTATCCTTGTGCATGGTAAGTGCATATTATCTCTGTAGCACCATGTGGGGATAGAGTTTTGGTGTGCGTGTGGGTGCATGAACATGCAGCATGAAGAGGTGCTCAAATGCAAAAAAACGCGCGGCGACGCATAGGACTCATTCTTCCCTGCCACGGGGGGGGGCTGGAGGGGAAGATTTGAGGAGGGGTTTTGCATTTTTTGCGGAGGAGAAAAAACGCTTAGCTTTATTGGGTATTTTATTTTTGGGGGGGGGGGGCAGGCTTAGCTTTATTTAGGTGGTTTTTATTTCCGAAAGCACGGCGAAGGGTTCTTCCGCTGGAATCACTTGAGTTGTTCTCATGAGAGTCATTGCAAGGTGTCATTGCAAGGAGTCATTATCATGAGAGTCATTGCAAGGAGTCATCATCAGGAAAGTCATTGCAAGGAGTCATTAAAATGAGAGTCATCATTATGAGAGTCATTGCAAAAGCGCAAGTGGCAAGGTCATGAGAGTCATTGCAAGTGCAAGTCGCAAATGCAAGTAGCAAGCGCAAGTTGCACGCGCAAGTTGCAAGTGCAAGTTGCAAGTGCAAGTTGCAAGTGCAAGTTGCAAGTGCGTGCTCACGAGTGCGTGCTCACGAGATTGACTTGCGAGGAGTTCAAATCTCTTCTTAGGGCGGCGGGGGTGGCGAGGACGACGCTGTACGTGGTCGAGGTTTTTGTGTGCCCGCGCGACCCTCTGCGGGGATCGGCGTGGTCGAGGTGCAGAAACTCAAGGTTTGCGTTTTCTACACTGCCCTGCGTGACCCTCTGCGGGGATCGGCGTGGTCGAGTTGCAAAAACTCGAGGTTTTTTTCGCAACTTTTGCTGTTCGAACTGGTTGTTGGGAGTTGTCTCGTGGTTCGCGCGCCTGCTCCCGGGACCGGCGGGTCGCGGGTTCGATTCTCCCCTGGTTTGCGGGGTAACTTTAAGAACGAAAGTAGTACGCGAAGTCCTCTCCCGCAGCTGGAGCTTGAAAATCGCAAGTTTTAAGTGCGAAAGTAGTACGGGAAGTGCACTCCGACAGCTCCGGCTGGAAAATCGCAACTTGCCCAAAGAAACTTGCGCAGGGCACTCGCGGGTAGCGATGTGGAGACTTGCGCAGACCAACTTGCGCAGAGCACTTGCGCAATGACACTTGCGCAGAGAGACTTGCGCAGAGTAACTTGCACAGAACAACTTGCACAGAGCAACTTGCACAGAGACATTTGCAGAGCTTCTTGCACAGAGCTTCTTGCACAGAGCAACTTGCGCAAAGCAACTTGCGCAGAGCAACTTGCACAGAGCAACTTGCACAGAGCAGCTTGCACAGAGCAACTTGCAGGGAGCAACTTGCAGAGAGCAACTTGCGTGGAGCAACTTGCGCGGAGCAACTTGCACAGAGCAACTTGCGCAGAGCGTCGTCGTCGCGCGAGATAGTTGCAAGGAGTTAGCATCATGCGAAGCATCGCAAGGGGTTTGACGCAAGGAGTTCTCATCATGAAAGATGTTGTGCGAACCGCGTTGGCCCAACCTCGCTTGCGATGTTATGCTTTCGGGCCAACCGTGGTCTAGTTGATCTGGGTCAAGCCAGGATGCGCGCGGACCGCTGACATGGACAGTCTTGACTTTTGACGACACGACTGTGACATGTTCTGTTCTGACATCTTCTATCGACTTCTGACACGAGCAATCTCAAACAGTGACCTACGCGAGATTTCGGGATTACAAGCCCACCTCCCCAAGCCCGAACATGGCCGCCAGGCGGCGGACCGCGCTTGTCCGGATTTGGCGGGTCGCGCGTGCGGCTGCGCGCTGCGGCGCGGCTTTTGCCTCCTCCGGCCTGCTTGACCTCGCACAGCGCCGCCGCAGCTGCAGCCGTGGGCTCTGCGGCCGACTTGCGGCAGTCTGGCACGCACAGCCCGTGCGCCATGCACTCGGTCCTGGCAGTCCGGCGGCGTGTGGCTGCTCGCGTGCGAGGTCGTCTTGTCCGCGTCGCTGCTGCTGCTGCTTGGGCTCGGGCTCGGGCTCGGTTTTGCGCGGACCTTCAGGATGGCTTTTCGGGCCACCCTTCGCTTGACGTGCTGCGGGCCGAAACGGCAGCGGAGCACAGTTGCGTGTGTGTATGTATAAACATCCATATACAAATTTGTACGCGCAGCTCATTTTTTGTGTACGCATGCATGTGTACATATATATGTATGTGTAATATCTATCTACATTAACAATCAGAATTTCTATCGATCTTGAACGCGCAGCCAGATGACCTCACTCGGCGCAAACATTATGTGCCACAGCGGCGCGAATATCCTTGAGCGCCTTGACCTGCTTGCCCTGAAGCACTAGGCCACAGCCGCTTGCAGACGGCCTTGCGGCTGGGCCCATATGATCAAGCAGTATTTTTGGCCCGCTTCGCACGTGCGCGCGGCCCCAATACTTTGCCTGTCGCTGCAGAATGCCTCTGCGCTGCTGTCCTTCAAGCTGAAGCCTGGAAAGGGGATTGTTGCGGAGGCTGGGTCGTGCTGGTCGGCGCCTGTTGGAGTGGCCTCATCGCAGAAGCGTGCGCCGGAGCTCCCAGCTCCTTTGCCTTTCTTCTCAAATCTGTCAGATCGTCTTTCACCTCCACAGCTGGCTCTGACCAGCTTCAAGTTCTCGCGCCACCCTCCCTTATCACCTGCGCTCAGGAGGCGGATCTTCTGCGCGTGCACCAAGTCGTCGGGCCCTGCGCCGCCGCGCCGTGGGACGTTTTCGCGGGCCCTTGTCCGACGTGCTTGTTTTGGCGGACGCGTCCAGCTTGGCAGTCGGGCGCATCCTGCGACGTCAAAAAGTCGGACTTGTCGAGGTTGACCTCGTCATCTTTTTCTGGCTCGCCAGCAGCCTCCGCAACTTCTTCATCCGGGTTTGGCGACGCAGGACGAAATGCTGCGCCTGCCCAGTCCTTAGGCCCTGCGTCGCCTCTCTAAACCTCAGTGGCGTGGGTGAGCGCTGTTAGGAGACTGTTGGTGCAGTCCGAGGCATGGTCGCTCAGGGACTTGTGCGTCGCAAGGAACTCCCACACTTGTGGGCTCTGAGCGCGAAACTTGACACACACACACACAGAGCGTATATGGGGAAAAAAGGTGGCGCAGAAGCTGAAGCAGCCATGCTGCAGCCCACTCGGACGTAGGCAGTTCTGTGTTCAAAAACCAGGCCTCACGTTCTGAGCAAAGAAGAAGGCATTCTGTCGCGAACCCCCTGGTCGAAGTGTTGGATCTTGGATCAAAGGTCTGGTTGTGATGAAGAGGTGGTGGTGCTGTGTCTTCAGTGTCTCATATGTGCAACGTTCTACCTGGAAGTATCTCAAACACATTGCACTTTCCTCTACGGACACTGCCGCAGTACCAGCTGCAGGATGGGGCAGAGCCAAGCCAGCTCTGCTCCCAAGATGGCCTTGCTCACCGAGGAGTTCAGATAGCCGCCACACTGCAGCAGCGCAAGCGCGCCGTGCTGCAGAGCGTTCTGCACGAAAGTGTGCAGCGTGGCCACTTGGTCCAACTCTGCCTTTCTTGCGTTGCGAGGCCCGCCGCGATTGCCTGCCCGCATGGACGCCTTCATGACTGCAGAGGGGCCCGGGGTTGCAAGTGCCTTGGGGCACAGGTGCCGGGGCTCGAGCCAAACGCCGCGAATCCCCAACAACGGACGCGCTCGATCATAAAAAAAAGGTTTCATTTCTACACGCAAAAAGGTTTCTACAATCTGTTCAATCGTATAAATTGCTTTCTCCAGATGTCCGCGTGATGGCTCATCCTGGGCCAGACTCGGGAAAGCAAACTCAACCGCGGGAAAGTCCAAATCCAAACGCGCAAAAGAACCCGGGCTTGTCAAAACCAATCGCGACTTCAAGGGACCGCGGGACCAAATTCAATCGCGAAACTGATGTTGAATTTCAACCGCGAGCTCCACCGTCAAAATTCAATCGCTCTTGAAAGCCGCTTTTGGAGATTGATTTTTTGCAATCGCGGATGCTTTGGAGAGTTGCTTGGAAGTCATCCCAACATGCGTGGCAGTGTGGCTGGGGTTGTGGATTCTTGTTCTTCTCACACTCAAGGATCCAGCGAAGCATGTTTGTAAAAGTTGGGATGTGTGAATTGCGAGGTCCCGCCACCACTACGAGTGTCATTGAGCAAATGCAGCTTGGATTTCAAGCGCTGCTGGTCCAGCATGAACGCTGCTTTGTCGACTTGATGATGCCCCCACGCCACCAGGAAAAGCCGGGCCGCGCTTCGACCGCGATTGACTGGTGTCATTGGGCCAGCGCTTGCCGCAAGTGGATATATACTGTGCAGCTTGTTGGGTTGAACAAGTCATGCGCAGAGCTGTTTGATCAGTTTTCACCAAGCCTTTTCATGCCACGTCTTTCCAACTTGACGCAACGATGGCGCCACAGATCAAGCGCCAACGGAGGAAGGCCCATGAAGCTTTCCGTGCCTTGCCAATCCGAGGAAGCAATCTCCGGCCTACCAGGCCAAGGCTGAGAAGGCTCGCGTCGCAAGCATAAAGCAAGTGAGGCTTAGCCAAGGGTCCGCGCGCAAAGTCCCGTTTCGTTTGGCTTTTTCACTAGAAGCAAAAGCGCGCTAGCCGTGTGAAGCTTTTGCCACCCCGGGGGAGCGAGGCTTTGGTAATCCAAATCAAAACTAGGCCTCCAACAATTTGCCCTTGTCAGAGGGCCAAGTAGCCACCAGCGCGTGATAGCTCCCTTTCTGTTGGTATTGCTGCGTGGCGATGTTTTAAGCGCCAGCAACTGCCCATTTATTGGCAACATTCTTGAGCGATTCAGCTTTTTGCCCCTTGGCCGATTGTCGTAGTTTCATGTCTTATTCTCAAGGAACCCTTCTTCACCCCAGCCGATTTGACAAATTTGAATATATGCGCCCTCAGGACAGAAGATATCATGGCCATGCCTGCGTTCGGGCGTGTGTCAACCTGGGGGCGGCTGTTGTCTTGAATGTTTGTCAAACAGACTTTCTCGTTCTTGTAAACGATGCGCGCTGACTGGCTGCCCGCCTTGGCCAGCCGAGCGCACGACGCCGCTGGGCTGAGACTGGTGGTTTGGGGGCTGGCCAGCAAGGTGGCTGGAATGAGAAGGGGCCGGCTGGGAGCTCAAGCTGGCTGCGGTCAAGGCCAAGAAAGAGGCATGCACGCTGGGCAAGTTTGGCTGAGGTTGGGACTTTGGCAACATTTGGGCTGGGAGTGGCTCTGTGGTGGCAACGCTCTCCTTCCTCTCGGTGTTCCTTTTCGTTCCTTTTCTCTTGCTCTCCCCGCGCTCTCTTTGTCATTCTGGCTCCTTGGCTCTATCGCGCGCTTTTCCTTTTTCCTTCTTTTGTGTTTTTCGTTTCGCTTTTTCTCTCTTCCTTCTTTCTCTCTGTTTCTTTGTCTTTTTGTCTCTCTCTACTCTCTCTCCCTACTCTCTCTCTCTCTCTACTCTCTACTCTCTACTCTCTTTCTTTCTCTCTCTCTCTCTCTCTCTGTCTCTCTGTCTCTTTGTCTCTGTCTCTCTGTCTCTCTCTCTCTCTCTCTCTCTCTCTCTCTCTCTCTCTCTCTCTTTTTCTTGTTCTTTTCCTCCTCGCAGCCCGACCATCCATCCAGGTGCCGGAGAAGGAGAGCTCTTCGCTTTTCCTGACCCAGCCGAGCGGTGCCACGGCAGTGTTTAAGCCGTCCGGGAGGGTGGAATACGCGCAGAGGTTCCCTTTTTGTTTTTCCTTCTTGAGAATAACAAGTAGGCCCGCTTCTCCAACTTATGCGAACAAAGGATCAATGTTCCCGAGCTCAAGCACGAACAAACATGTTTTCAAAAGGGCCAGCTGATCCAACGTCCACTGGCCCACGGGAGGTTCAATCTAGGGATCAGGTTTTGTGTGGTGTAAGGGAACTGGCTGTGCCAAAAAGGACTCGGGAACTTTGGGACGCATGGGTCCCAGTTGGCATGTGAAGGTATCCCACTCTGTTTCGCCAGACTGTCGAATGACAATGTGAGCATCTGCTTAAGTTGGGGGCTTCGCGCTGCCCAGCGGCACGTTGAAGCCGGTGCATCCTGGTCAGCGCGGGCGGTTTGCGTAGCCCACTGCTGTTGCAACGCTGGTCGCCCGAAGGCTGCGAGCATGTGCCTGAAAACGTGACCCATGAGCCAAATTACTGTTTCACACTGGAACAGCAACATGGATGGTTCTCGTCATTCGCACGCCCGCGCAGGCCTTATTGTTGCTGTTGTTGTTGTTGCTGTTGATGATGATGATGTTGATTGAGGTTGAGGTTAATATTAATATTGATGTTGATGGTGGTGGTGATGGGCGCGCGCTTCGCGGCCCTGTGTAAATGACGCTTTTTGTTGAGCGACCCTCCGCAGCAGCGCAAACATGTTGGCCAAATGGTAAGCGCACAGCGGTTCCTCCGCGGCAGTGAGTCCCCCGAACATGGTGGCCAGATGACCAGCGCGTCCGCCACAGCGTTCCCGCGCAGCAGTGCAATCATGCTAGCCAAATTGTAACGAGCCCACGAAGCCCGTCGGGCCCGTCAAGGCCGACAAGAGAGGAGGCCAAGCGGTGTCATGTCAACCCGTCACACCCCCCATCCCCAACACAACACAACAGCAATAGCAATTTTTCGGATTAAAGCCTAGAAGAAAGTCTCAAGCTACACGCGTGGAATCTCGCGCGGCTCTGTCCGCCCCACCCCAGAAGCCAAATCCCATAGGCTGCAACACTCTGCCAAAACTCGGAGTCCAATCATTACCAGCGCGGCGCGCCCGATGAACCGTTCCATTTGGGAAAAAGGCGCTCTAAGAGACGCTTTGAACAGGTTCAAACTTGGAAGCCACGGACCCGCGTGCAGATTACTTGCCCGAAGCTGCCGCTGCGCGCGTGCGTCTCTGCCTACCCATTTGCCTGCCCCGGCGGACCGTGTCATGTTTCTGTTTGTCCATTTGCTTGCCTTTTCATCCATGCATCTCTCTGCGCGTGTGAGCTATTTGTTTGTCCATCTACACATCTGTGCCTTACCTCGCTCAATCAAAGCTACTCTGACCTAGCTTAATCTAGTCCGGTTGTCTGTCTGTCTATCTGTTTGTTTGTTCCACTGCAATCTCTCTATCTCTCGGGAATGTAACCCAATCTGTCTATCTATCCATCCATCTATCTGTTTGCCTCTCTCCTATCCGTCTAAATCTCTATCTAACTGTTTATCACTTATCTAAGTGGTTCTATCATTTTCCTATTTTTCTATCGATCTTTCTTTCCGGTGAAGCCCGTCCTGTCAAGCCTGTCAAGCCCGTTGACCTGTTAGGTTGAAAGCCCGTCACACCCGCGAGGCCCGTCCAGCCCGTCAAATCCGTGAAGCCCGCACCCCGTCAAGCCCGTGATGCCGTTGGGCCCGAACGGCGAGCGGCCGTTTTCTGCAGCAGCGCAAACATGTTAGCCAAATGATAAGCGCGCCCGCCACAGTGATTCCCCCGCCGCAGTGCAAACATGTTAGCCAAATGATAAGCGCGCCCGCCACAGTGATTCCCCCGCCGCAGTGCAAACATGTTAGCCAAATGATAAGCGCGCCCGCCACAGTGATTCCCCCGCCGCAGTGCAAACATGTTAGCCAAATGACAAGGGCGCCCGCCACAGTGATTCCCCCGCCGCAGTGCAAACATGTTAGCCGAATGATAAGCGCGCCCGCCGCAGTGAGTGCCCCGCAGCAGTGCAAACATGGTCGCCAAATGATAAGCGCGCCCGCCATAGTGATTCAGCGGCATGGTCGTCGTCGTTCTCGCTGTTGACATCTTGTTTGTTGTTGTTGCTGTTTGGCCGATGTCATAGTCTTTCATTCTGTTTCTGTGTGTGTTTGCCTGTTATGCGCTTGGGAAGTTTTTGTCGCACTTGCGTGCTTGCATGCTTTCGTGCTTAGCGCCTGCGTGTGGCTACTTGTGTGCTTGTGTGTGCTTGCGCGTGCCCGCATGGACCTTTTCCCACAGTATTCGTAATTCACCACCAACAACCTTCGAAACAGGCGTGAAAACCATAGCGTTGTGGCGCTGAAGTTTATTTTCACAGCCTCTTTGTGTATTAGTGTGCGTGTTTTCCCAGGGCCTCGAAAAACGTCGCCTACCCTGTTGTTGTTGCTGCTGCTGCTGTCGGTGTTGTTCTTGCAGTTGTTGTTGTTGTTGTTGTTGTTGTTGTTGTTGTTGTTGCTGTTGCTGTTGCTGTTGCTGTTGCTGTTGCTGTTGCTGTTGCTGTTGCTGTTGCTGTTGCTGTTGTTCCTGGTGTTGTTGTTGTTGGTGTTGCTGTTGTTGTTGCGGTGTTGTTGTTTGTTTGTGTGTTTGTTTGATTGATTGATTGATTGATTGACTGACTGATTGATTGATTGATTGTTCGTTTTGGTTGTTTTGGTTGTTTGTGTGTCTGTTTGTTTGTTTGTGTGTTTAGTTTTGTCCGGTTTTGTTCGGTTTGGATTGGTTTGGGTTGGTCTGGGTTGGTTTGCTTGTTTGTTTGTGTTTGTTTGTTTGTGCTTTTTTGTTTGTTTGCTGTTGTTTTTGTAGTAGTAGTAGTAGCAGTAGTAGTAGTAGTAGTAGTAGTAGTAGTAGTAGTAGTAGTAGTAGTGGTAGTGGTTGTTGTTGTTGGGGTTGGTGTTGGTGTTGTTGTTGGTGGTGTTGTTGTTGTTGCCGTTGTCGGTGTCGTTGTCGTTGTCGTTGTTGTTGTCGTTGTCGTTGTTGTCGTTGTCGTTGTCGGTGCTGTGGTTGCGGTTGTGGTTGTTGATATGGTTGTGGTTGTTTTTTGGCGGTTGTTGGTTGTGTGTTGTTGGCGGTTGTTGGTTGTTGGTTGTTGGTTGTTTGTTGTTGTTGCGGTTTGTTGTTCTTGTTGGTGTTGCGGTTGTAGGTAGTGGTGGTGGTGGTGCTGTTGTCGTTGTTGTTGCGGTTTTTGTTGCTGCGGTCGTTGTTGTTGGTGGTGGTGGTGGTTTTGATGGTGTTGGTAGTGTCGGTGGTGGTGTCGCTGGTGGTGTTGGTGCTGGTGCTGGTGCTGGTGCCGTTGCTGGCGCCTGTGCTGGTGCTGGTGTCTGCTGGTGTTGGTGATGGTGATGGTGATGGTGTTGGTGTTGGTGTTGGTGTTGTTGGTGGTGTTTGTTTCTTTGTTCGTTCGTTCGCCTGCTTGCTTGCTTGATTGTTTGTTTGTTTGCTGTTGTTGTGATTTGTTTTTGTGTTGTTGTTGTTGTTGTTGTTGTTGTTGTTGTTGTTGTTGTCGCTCTTGCTGTTGGTGTTACTGTTGCTGCTGCTGGCGCTGCGGCGCTGCTGGCGTTGGAGAGGGGGAAATAGTTGCTGTTCTTCTCTAGGCGCTTGCTTCCAGCAAAGGGAGGAACTTGTTTGCAACTACCTTGAGGTTGTTTTTTCTGCTGTCGTGTTTTTTCTGTTTTTGCGCGTTTTCGTGCCAAAGCCCGGCCCCAAACCCCACCCAAGCCGACACCCTGCGGCCAACGCAAACCAACCATAAGCCCACGCTTGACCCCCCAAACCCTCAACCCGCCCCAAACCATTCTAAAAGGCAGCCGAAACCCGCCCGTCGCAAACCCATGCAAACCCCGAGCGTCAAAACACACCAAATCAACCCATTTCAAAGCGCAGCTAGGCCATGCGCTCAGTTACGCACTGTGTATGAATGCTGCTTTCCTGTGTTTTACTTGGGCCTTTGCCGTGCTTTTTGTTTTGTATGCGCGCACCTCCCCCGGCGTCGTGCCAACTTGTGTGGATGTAGCATTTGAGGTGTGACAGCCAGATCCCCAGACAAGGCCAGGGCCGTCAACTCCGACCTCTTGCGCGAGGCTGTTGAGAGCTCTCGAGATCCCACCTGCGTTAGGTACAATCAGAATTGCATTTCTGGAAGGCGCGGCTGTTATCAAAGCATATCAAACCGGAGCAAGCAATTGTGTGCTTGTGTTTTGGCTGGAATCCCTGAAGAATGGTTCCATGTTAGATGAGCAGGCAGGTGTCCCGTTTGAGTGGGAATCCGTTTTACTGTGTTTCGGAAGACTACACTGAGACGTTTGAGATTCGGATTGCAGGGGCCTCGCGCGGCTCCTTTTAGGAAGCTCGCGACGCGCGCTGCTTGATACTAACCATGTTGCGGCAGGTCAAGCATATTGAGTGGCGCATAGCCTGTACGCCGTGCTCTTTGTAATTTGATTCTGGTACCCGCATTTCTTCGCGGACCTGGCCTCAGAAGCTTGTAAAAGTGTCTTACGTTCACTTTTATTGCTTGGTTTTCTTGTGACTTGCTTCCAGCTCATTTGGTTTACTTCGACTTCCATTTGTGTTTGAAGATCCTTTGGTGCCCCCAGCGTCCCATGTCTTGTCCCCGGGGTGACTAGCGCTAGGTGGAAGAGCCCGAGTGGTCAGGCAGCGACACGGACTGCGATGCCCGGCCCTCCATGCAGGTGTGATTTTTCAGGGGAAACCAAAAGAAGAAGTGCCTAGAGAAGCCCGTGATTTCAGCGTGGCAGAGTGCATGCTGGTCTGCGCATATGTTGATCCACAGGACAGGAGTGGTTAAACCCTTCCCATGATTTGGCTTTGGTCTCCTCCGTTCTTTATTTCGGCGGGGAATCGCGGATTCGCCACACGGGTGCCCAGCAGGATCTAAGGGCAACGAACGCTTCTGATAGGAGCCTTAGGTGTTTGTAGAAAGGATTGTCCTCTACACTCCTGGAGCACACCCTTTGAGGGCTCTTGGTCGTGTAGTTGTTCAACTATGTTTAGTGATGTTTAGTTGTTCGTGCTGTTTGGTTATGTTTTTCTATGTTGTTGTGGTAAGCTGTTTGCTTGCTTGGCTGTTTGACTTGGTTGCTTGGTTTGTTGATTGTATGGTTGATGTGTTTTGTGTTGTTACGTTGTTGTTGCGGTTGTGGTTGTTGTTGCTGCTGCTGCTGCTGCTGTTGCTGTTGTTGTTGGTGTTGTTGTTGTTGTTGTTGTTGTTGTTGTTGTTGTTGTTGTTGTTGTCCTTGTCCTTGTCCTTGTCCTTGTCCTTGTCCTTGTCCTTGTCCTTGTCCTTGTCCTTGTCCTTGTCCTTGTCCTTGTCCTTGTCCTTGTCCTTGTCCTTGTCCTTGTCGCGTCGTTGTCGTTGTCGTTGTCGTTGTCGTTGTCGTTGTCGGCGTCGTTGTCGTTCTCGTTGTCGTTGTCGTCGCCGCTGTCGTTGGCGTTGGCATTGCCAAGACAGCTGACCTGCGCCGCTTTGTCGGGGCTCAACGGTTGAGAGGCGTGCTTTTGGAAAGGGCCAAGCATGAAGGGAAGTTTGTCAGGCGAGCAAGAGCCAGAAGCTTCCAAGCTGCAGATTGCGTGTTGTCGGCGGCTAGCAACACACGTTAACTTGAAGCGCTGCAAGGCACCGAAGGAGGCCCTCAAGTGTGTCTGGCCCAGGACAGCTGCGCGACGCTGGCTGCGAGCTGGGTTTCAAGGCAGGTGGCACACTTCTGTTTGTTTAGCCCAAGGTTTCTTTGCGAGCAAGCTGGGCAACGCAGCGTCGCTGCGGCACCGTGCGTGAAAGCTTGCGAATCGCCTTGAGCAGCGCAGACGCCGGGCCACGCTTCAATTTTCAAGGGTGCCAGCGCGCTGGTTCGGGCCGAGAGAACGGCGCTTGCTGCAAACATTTGGCCTGGCTGACAGAGCACGCCCGGCTTTCGAGACTTTGACAAAAAGACGCGGGGCGAGCCTTCCTGAGCCGCTTGTTTGCACACAGCTTTTGCAATGTGTTCTAAGCGGAAGAAGTTGGGCACTGGACCCCATGGCGACGCTCCCCGCAGCGAAAGACGCTGTTGTGCCGCGCCGCTGCCACCGAATCGCCCGAAACCTGCGCGTCTACGCGCTTGTTCTAAATTGCTCTGTCTTCCCGCTTGCTTCCTCCTGGCGAATTACTAAGAGCGATGCTGCTTCCTATTGGCGCTCTCTTCCGTATGGCGGTGCCGCCGCTTGCTGGCTGCCCGTTCCTTTTGGAGAATCGCCTCAACGCCTCTCTTGGACTCTTGGCCCTCTCCGCATCCAAGTTGTAGTTGGGTTTTGTCCCTGTGTCTTGTTCTCATTGTCTCTTGCCCCTACGTTGTCAACTTGCCAAGATAAAGCTGCTCAGTCGTATCTGCTTCGGCGCAGCCGTCGTGTTGGCCGCTCAGGCGAACGTCTGCTACCGCCTTGGCCAGGCCTTGTTCCGAACCACTCGAGCGGACTGGACGCCGCTTCGTTGTTGGTCATGCGCCGGTCTGCGTTACTTGAGCACAACGCTGGGGCAGACAGGCGTGGCTCTGCGACGCTTCAGCTGCCCCACCCCTGGCTCAGACGCCGCGTGATTGAAAGGGCTGTGGCCAGCGCCCGCGTCAGATCTTCAAGTGCGGCGGCGGCATGCTTACAACGCCTCCAAGCGTCAGCTGGACGCGACATTCAGGAGTGAACAGTGTTAGGGCAAGCTGGCGCGCCCTTACGCCAGCTGTCAGATTTGAGGCCTGCCGCACGCCTGCCTTGCGTGTCAACGGGGGGCTGCGTGGAAGCCAACAGCGAGCACGAATGTGCTGTTGTTTTCTGCTTGCAAAATGTTCCTACCTTTCTTCCAATTAGCCATGATTCTCTGGGTCTGCGGGCGCTTTCAAAGCTGCGCGGGGCTTTTCCGCAGGCAGTTGTTTGTTATTTATTAGCGGGCGCTCCAAACCGGACTTTCCAAGTCAAGTGGTTTTACCTTGCCTTTCAACCCTGCGTCCGGGTAAGGCTCTCAATTTCAGGTGGTTGCGACGACCTCGCCTTTTGAACTGCATTTAAGCAAAGCAAGCCGCGCGCCTTTCGGCTTGCAGTTCCGCAAAGCTTCCAATTGGGCAATTCAGTTTGCTGCCTGTACTCAGTCAGCCCTTGAAAACTGCATTGGGGCAAAGGTTTTAGTTTCACCGCCCCATGGCCTGCCTTCAAAACTGCAGTTGGCAACGATGAGTTTTCGGCTTTCTGAATTACTGCGTTCTTGCCTGGAACTGCAGGATTTCAACTTGACTGCGTGGGGACCGAGATTGCAATTTCACATTTGGCTGTTCAGGCGTGCCTTTTAAGACGGCGTTTGAGAAAAGATTTCAACTGGGACTGCCTCTACTTTTCCGTTTGGGCACAGCTTTCAATGCGTCTTCCAATCGGCTGCCTCTACTTCGCCTTTGAAACTGTGCATGAGGGCAGCGCAGACTGACTTTCAACTTGCTTACGCTTACTTCGCCCCTCGAATTGACGTTCGCGTTGGCTACCCGCGCTGCGCCTCAAAACTGCACTTGGGCTACTGAAGCTGGAAGGCTGAAGCTGCAGTTACTGACCAAAGAGAAATAAGAGGGCGAAGCTTTGCTTCCTCACCAAGACAAAGCAAGAAGGAAAGCAAGATTAGCAGCGCAGGTCTGGAGCTCAGGAAAGGCTCTAGTGAAAGAAGCGGTAACGTCATAGCGCAAAGGCGACGAATATGGGAAAGCGTGGGCAAGGCTTACTGTTATTCTTGTTCGCTCAACAGTTACGCTTTTGGCGCAAGAGTAGGGCGGAGGAAGCACATGCTTCGCTAATTCCTGGAGTTCCCGCAAGAAAGTTACACAGTTTGCACAGACAAGGAGAGGTTTGGACTCGAGCCCTGGGTGCCAACTAGACAGTTCTTGGTGCTGCTGGAGCTTCCAGCTCTTGAAGCTTTGCAGACATGCCTTCAGGCCTGTCGCAAGTCGTCGGGCTCAGTTTTGAGTTGGGCTGATTGTTTGGACGCCTGCCTTGCACAACCCGAAAACTCGCTTATCCTCTAACGCTTGGGTCGGGCGGAGGAATCTTTCTATGAACCTAGCGCTCTCAATTAGTCCCAGTGCGCCAGACTGTTGTTTATTGACACATGTTTGCTGGTGCTCTTTGCGAATGCCGGATCCACGTTAATGGCAAAGCAGTATGCGCAAGTCTCCGGCCACAATTTAAGCGTTAGCGCGCCCGCGCGGTTTTGCCTCAACACGCCTGCACGAAGAAAGCCGAGCGGAAGCTTCCCAGAAAACACGTGTTTGGGAATTACACACCCTCGTTGGTTCAGCGCCGGTTCGCGTAGACAGTATTTGTTGGCTCGCAAACAATCACGGGCGTGCAAAGATGACGTGTGCCAAACAGGTCTAAGTCGAACAGTTCGGCGGCTGATTGAAACGTACGGGCCAAAGCCCGTTTGTTTTGGATTTTCCCGGCCTCTCGGGCCTCGCAGTTTGTCTTTTCCCTATGCTTCCAAAACCTATATAAGAATTACATCAGCCTCGACCCCAAACAGCAAAAAAGCATGACAGGTCTGTGTAGCCCAAAAACGGCTTGTCTCCTTCATGCAAGGTGCGAAATTGAGTAGCTCATGTGAGCAACGCATAGCTACAATCAGTCCATGTATTTTTTTGTAGGAAGTCCTCCTTTTTTGGGAAGTGCGCCACAAGATGCAAACCAGTCAGTTACGGCCCGTTACGGCCACTTGGCTGGGCTCTGCTGATGCGCCAGAAGGATGCAAACCTGCACTTGACCAAGAAGCGCGGCGCTGGCTTCCAAAAAGCAGCTCAGTACCCTGAGCAAAGCAAGCAGCCGGATGTCCCAATATATTTGTTTATCGAGAAAACAGACATATTTAAATCTGCAGTTGACCAAGAAGTGCGGCTGGCTTCTAAAAAGCAGCTCAGTTTCCTGAGCAAAGCAATCAGGCGGATGTCGCAGTATTTGTTTATCGAGAACAAAAGTACATATTTAAGGCCTCTGCTGATGCGCCAGAAGGACGCAAACCTGCGCTTGACCAAGAAGTGCGGCGCTGGCTTCCAAAAAGCCTGAGCAAAGCAAGCAGGCAGATGTCACGGTATTTGTTTATCGAGAACAACAGTACATATTTAAGGCTTGGCGGGGCTCTGCTGATGCGCCAGCTTCCAAAAAGCAGCTGCAAAGCAATCAGGCGGATGTCACGGTAATTGTTTATCAAGAACAAAAGTACATATTTAAGGCCTCTGTTGATGCGCCAGAAGGATGCAAACCTGCGCTTGACCAAGAAGTGCGGCACTGGCTTCCACAAAGCAGCTCAGTATCAGCCGGATGTCACGGTGTTTGTTCAGCTGATGCAAACCGGCGCTTGGCCCAGAAGTGCGGCACTGGCTTCCAAAAAGCAGCTCAGTATCAGCCGTATTTGTCTATCGAAACCATTCTACATATTCAAGGCTCGACAGGTCTCTGCTGATGCGCCGCAAGGATGCAAACCTGCGCTTGACCAAGAAGTGCAGCACTGGCTTCCAAAAAGCAATCAGCCGGATGTCACTATATAATTGTTTTTTATCGAGAAGCATAGACATATTAAAGGCTCGACAGGGCCTGCTGGTGCGCCAGAAGGATGCAAACCTGCATTTGACCAAGAAGCGCGGCGCTGGCTTCCAAAAAGCAGCTCAGTACCCTGAGCAAAGCAACCAGCCGGATACGATTTGTTTGTTTATCGAAAAACCATATTTAAAGCTCGACATTGCTTGCTTCTAGGTGCATTGATGCTCCACAAGGATGCAAACCTGCGCTTGACCAAGAGAGAGGCACATCCTTTGCACACAGGCTAACAGCAAAATCTGCGAGATGCCCTTCCCCGTTGCGAAACATTGTTGCAAGTGGCTCCTGCTGACTTGTCGAATCTATGTTTCTAGCTTGATGCTTCTCAATTGCGCTTGCAAGCTGCTGCCACGTGAGCCGAAGGGAGCCGAAGGGGAGCCGAACGCCGGTTGCTGGATGCCAAGCAAGGTCAGCCTCAAAACTGGGCAAGAGGAAACTGGCAGAGTCAGCGCAAGCGGGGGACACAACCCGGAGCCAGCCTTACATCGTCTTGCGTCTGACCGCAGAGACTGGGAGACACGACCCTGGAGCCAGGCATCTGGCGTCTGACCACAGAGACTGGGAGACACGACCAGACACGACCCCGAAGCCTGACAGCATCTATCTGGAATGTGATCGCGGGGACTGGGAGACACTTGTCTTCGTGCCTGTGTCTCCCAGTCTCCGCGGTCAGATGTCAGATGCTGTGACGCTGGCTCCGGGGTCGTGGATTCCCATAGGATACATACGCAGCACAATGCTTCGCAATTTTAAAGGCTAATGTTGGCTTCTATTGGTTTCTGAACATGGCCACGTAACGCGCGAAGGTGAACCTTCTTCTGACCATAATGGTTGTACGGGGAAAAGTTGTTCTACGCCAAAAAAGTGTTTCAACCGTTGTTTCTACGCTTTGTCTACGGTTTGTCTACGCTCACGTCGTTGTTGGATCTGTGTGAAAACTGGAACGGAAAAACAAGCGCAAAATTGCTTGTTGTGTGCCACCTGCGTAAAAATTGAGAGGAACAGCTTATAATTTGCTAGAACAAAGGCTCCGTCTACGCATCAGCAGGTGCATTGCACAAACACAAAGGGGCCCCGAGGACCCTATGAATAAATAGTAATTTACTTAGCTAATATGTGGCTCCCAAGGCTACTTAAGAGGTTGCAATAGCAGGCGTAATTTTTGAGAAACAAAGTAACAACCCAAAAAGGACCCCAAAGGCCAATGTCAAAAATCGGTGTTGTCAATGCAAAAAAAGAGGGTTGAACAACCCCTATTTGAAAAGTAGTCGAGGAAGCGTCCGGTTTTCGCGCAACGCGTTGCAAACCCCAAGCCCAGATCTGACAGGATGCCTTGCGTATTTTCGCTTTTTCTGGCGCCTCGCTTCTGTCCACTTTCTTGCAAAGTTGTGGAGCCGAAGCCCAAGAATTCTCTCGGTTTTTCTTGGGTCTCGGTTTCTCGAGTTGTGTGCCCGGTGTTTTCCGCAAAAAATCTCTTATTGCCCTCTAACGCGCCCCAGTCGTGCCGGCCACAATGTAACTGCCCAGCCCACAGCCTGGGATCCCAAAAACGGAGAAAGCAAGAACACGAGAGTCCGGGGCGCCGAGACGCTGAGACCGAGTACCCCAGAAGACGAAAAAGCGAAAAGCCGAGAAACTGAGAAGCCGAGAGTCCGAGAAACAAAAAACCGAGAAGCCCAGCAACCGAGAAACCGAGAAAGTTAAATCAAGATTTGCGAGAAGCCAGAAAGCCGAGAAACCGAGAAGCCGAGAATCTGACAAGCCGAGAATTCGAAAAAACGAGACTAAGAAACCCGAGAGACCGAGAAGCTGAGCAGGGAAAGCGAGACGCCGAGAAACCAAGAGCCCGAGAAACTGAGAAACCGAGACGAGAGACCAAGAAATCAAATCTCCAAAGCGAAATAGCGAGAAACCAAGACACTGAAGAACCGAGAAACCAAGAGAGCAGGAATAGCAAGAACGCATCAAAACGGACAATTAGAAATAAACGAAGAGAAGCTGTCCGAGAACCACGCTGATCCTTGACGAGCGCAATGCGCCGCAATAATAGACTGCTTTCTGGCTGAGCACCATGCTTGGCACACTGTGACTGCTTAAGCGTGCTGGAAACAAAGTGTTTTTTCCAACCGAAAAGCAGATGGCGCAAAGCGTGTTCAAATTCCGCCAGGCTCCCATCTGCAGCCTTCTGCCTACAGTCCCCTGCGCCTTCACGCTTTGCGAAAACGCAACATTATTACGGGCAGCCAACGCGCAAATCACATTGATAGCTGTGTCTGCGCGGGGGAAAGGCAAGGATGCAGCTTGCAAAGGAAAGTAGAAGAAGCTATCTGGAATGTGAAGATGACGGTTTTGCCCACACGCAGGTTCAAGGTGAAGGCAGACAGTGGAGTAGCCCAATTGAAAGCTTTGCGCAGCGCAGTGGTAAAGGCGAAGCAAGGCCAGCCAATTGAGAAGCTAAAGGCAGACAGTTAGGAAGTCAAGCAAATTGAAAGCATCTCCCACATCAAGATTGAACTAATAAAGTCTGGCTTTAGCGCGACAGTGGGAGCAGCCAGTTGGAAAGCGCTAGACGCAGGGAAAGCGAAAAGAGCTGAAACTTTCACCCGAATGCAGTTCTTAAAGGCAAGTGAAGGCAGCTGCTGGGAAAGTCGTAAATTGTGCCCAACTGCAGGTTCTTGAAAGTCGAAGTAAAGGCAGCCAACTGGAAAGTCAAACTGAAAGTTCCGCCCGCTTGCAACTTCAAAGGCGAAGTGACGCAGCCAACTGGAAGGCTGCAGGCGCGCACTAACATCAACAAGACTTCGTGGGAATAGCCCGCGCTGCGTTTTGCAACTGCGTGCCAGAAACGGCAGGCCTAAACGTGTGCGCACGCGTGCTTGTGTGTGTGTGAACACAAGCAAACTCCGAGGCAGGAGGAGTTACAGAACTCGTGCGTGCGATGACCGGCATCCGGCTAAACCAAACAGACTCCGCCAGCAGGCAACTGGGCAAACCAAGCCATTCCAGATTCCAGACCCCTTTTGCTCAGGGATGTTGCGGCCGCACCTCAGCACTGTTACTGCGCAAGCGCCTAGTCACGGCTTTACAAGGCTCGTGTTGTTCGACATCTTGCTTTCGGAGGCCTCTGCAGAGGATGACTGTGACGCAGTTCCAGCCAAGGCTGAAAGGCTTGCTCGTCCTGGAACATGATTTCAGCGCGCAGTCGGCGCAGTAGCTTAGCTTGATCAAGCGGGCGCGTAAGCAGTGGCAGCTTGCAGCAAGCCAATGATCAAGGCGCGCTCAAACTCCAGTGAGTGTTTCATGGCTGGGTTTGCTTTGCTCCCAGCTGCCTATAGCGCCTTCGCAGGTTGTTCTCTTGTTGCGCAGCGCACAAGTGCCGCCCACGTCAAAGCCCCGCCTGCTGGCGTCAGCACGGAAGCAGCATCCTGCGCAAGGTCAGCCGCGTTGAGCTTGTCTTGTGCTGCTTCACGCCTCTTCAGGGCGAGGAGCTAGCCTGAAACATGGGCTACTGACAAGGAAGACTTGACCACGTCGTTTGTTCGCAACGAGGTAATTCTCAGGAATCAAAGGCGGCTTCAGCTGCACTGTAAATCACCACCGTTGGCCTATAAAGTTAAGCTTGCGGCGAGCGCGCGGCGTTTGTTTCGAGAAACTTGCGACGTTGCCTGCAACCCGCACGCATGTTCAGCGTTAGCCGCGCCAATGGCGCAACCTCCTCGCCCGACAGAGTTGCGCCAGCTAAAGCTCCGCACGCAGTATTGCGCGTGGGCTCGCAGTTGCTTTGCGACCCTGGAACAAACCGCCGATTGCTCCACAGCTCTCGGCGCCCTCATGGCAGCCCGGCAATGTCAATGGCAAGCTTCGGCTTCGCACGTTGCTGAGGCTTGGTAAAGTTGAAGCCACCCGCAAGTGTTCGCGTCTGGTTTCGGTTGAGCTCAAAGAGCTACGGCGCACGACCTGAAAACCGACACACAAAGCCGACGCGCAGCGCGTCCGTAGCTCGCGGGGTGCGAGCCGCTGCGCGCGTGGCGCCTGCGCAGCCCTGCGCGCTCCTTTCGCAAGAGGAAACGACCCGCGTAAAGCAGGTCAAAAGGCTCAGGCCAGCAAGGGCGCAGAAAAAGTGACATTCTCTCTGAGAAACGTGACACAAACTTTTTATTTTGGGCGTAATGCGCAGTAGACTCCCAAAATCAAAGAAAATATCGCGAGAAGGCTCATCTATCCAAGAGTGTTATCTTGCCAAATCGTGCGGGCCAAGACAAGCCTTTTCGTAGGAAGGCTTGTAGGATAGCACTCTCGGCTCTCTAGGTGGGGTTGGTGCTGACGATGTACTCGTCGATATCGTTGTCACGGTTGTTGTTGTTTTGTTGTTGTTGCCGTGGTTGTCGTTATTGTTGTTGTCCTTGTCAGTGTCGTTGTCGTTGGTATTGTTGTTGTCGTGTTGGTTGTTGATGATGCTGTTGCTGTTGTTGTTGCTGTTGTTGTTGTTGTTGTTGTTGCTGCTGCTGCTGCTGTTGTTGTTGCTGTTGCTGTTGTCGTTGTCGTTGTTGTTGTCGTGCTGGTTGGTGATGATGTTGTTGCTGTTCTTATTGTTGTTGCTGTTGCTGTTGCTGTTGCTGTTGTGGTTGTGGTTGTTGTTGTCGATGTTGTCGTTGTTGTTGTTGTGGTTGTTGTGGTTGTTGGTTGTTGTTGGTTGTTGTTGGTTGTTGTTGGTTGTTGTTGGTTGTTGTTGTCTGTTGTTGGGTGTTGCTGGTTGTTGTTGGTTGTTGTTGGTTGTTGTTGGTTGTGGTTGGTTGTTGTTGGTTGTGGTTGTTGTGGTTGTTGTGGTTGTTGTGGTTGTTGTGGTTGTTGTGGTTGTTGTTGTTGTTGTTGTTGTTGTTGTTGTTGTTGTTGTTGTTGTTGTTGTTGTTGTTGTTGTTGTGTTGCTTGTAGTGCTTGTGTGGTGTTGCTTGTGTTGTGTTGTTGGTGTTGTGTTGTTTGTGCCGCGTTGTTTGTCGTTTGTTATTTGTTGTTTGTTTTTTGTTTGTTGTTTGTTGTTTTTGTTGTTTGTTGTTTGTTGTTGGTTGATGGTTGGTGGTTGTTTGTTGTTGTTGCTTGTTGATTGGTTGTTGTTGTTGGTTGTTGTTCTGGTGTTTGTTGTTGTTGTCGTTGTTGCTTGTGTCTGTTATTGTTGTTTGTTGTTTTTGTTGTTGTTGTTGGTGTTGTTGGTGTTGTTGTTGGTGGTGGTGGTGGTGGTTTTGTTGTTGTTGGTTTGTTTGTTTGTTGGTTGGTTTGTTGGTTGCTTTGTTGGTTTGTTGGTTTGTTTGTTGTTTGTTGTTTGTTGTTTGTTGTTTGTTGTTTGTTGTTTGTTGTTGTTGGTTGTTTGTTGTTGGTGGGGTTGTTGTTGGGGTTGTTGTTGTTGTTGTTGGTCGGCGGTTGTTGTTGTTGGTTGTTGTTGTTGTTGGTGGTTGTTGTTGTTGTTGTTGTTGTTGTTGTTGGTGTTGTTGTCGTCGTCGATGTTGTAG
This sequence comes from Effrenium voratum, assembly GCA_963377175.1. NCBI lineage: Eukaryota > Dinophyceae > Suessiales > Symbiodiniaceae > Effrenium > Effrenium voratum. Next base: position 483,568 of record CAUJNA010002702.1, on the reverse strand, counting down.
TAGTAGTTGCTGTTGCTGTTGTTGTTGTTGTTGTTGTTGTGTTTGTTTTTGTGGTTGTTTTTGTGGTTGTGTTTGTTGTTGTGTTTGCGTTTGTTTTTGTGGTTGTTTTTTTGGTTTTTGTGCGGGTGTGGGTGTGGGTGTGGGTGTCGTCGTCGTCGTCATCGTCGTCGTTGGTGTTGTGGTGTTGGTGGTGTTGTTGGTGATGTTGTTGCTGGCGCTGTTGCTGTTGCTGTTGCTGTTGCTGTTGCTGTTGCTGTTGTTGTTGTTGTTGCTGTTGCTGTTGTTGTTGCTGGTGGTGGCGGTTGTTGTTGTTGCTGCTGTGCAAGCTGTCAGCTGTGTTGAGCAACATGTCCTTGCGAGAAACTCACGCGCGTTCCAAGGCTTTTTGTGGCATTACCTTGTTGTTCGTTTTTAGTTTTTTGTGTTTTTTTTGCGTTTTTTTCCGATCCTTTTTGCTCCTCTAGTCATCCTCTAGTGACACTAGTGCTCCTCTAGTGATCTTCTAGTGATCTTCCAGTGCTCCTGTAGCGCTTGCCGGGTACTCTTCCAGCGCTCTCTTGTACTAGTGCTCAGCTAGTCCTCCTGCAGTGCTTGGCGCGCGCTTTGCTAGCGCTCGTGTCTGCGCGTGCTTGCTGCTCCTCTAGCGCGTCGGTTCTCTAGCGCTTCTAGCGCTCTGCCCGTGCTCGTACTTGGTTTTTTGCTCCTCTAGTGTCCTCTCGCGCTCCCGCGTTTTATGGAAGAGTGACGAGTTCTCCTTTCGTGCTGCTACTCTACCCCCTATCAGCTGTTCCAGCGCCTGCTCCTCACCCCTGCCTTTTTTCCTCGCTACAACCTCCGAAAAAAAAACACTACAGCTAGTCCTCCTCAAGAATCCTCCTCTTCTAGTGCTCCTCTACTGCTGTTCCAGCACTTCTGCACGGCTCCTCTAAACGCCTCCCCAACTCTAGTCCTCCTTGCTGCAGCCGCAACTGCAAGTGCTCTAAAGCTCCTCCAGTGATCCTCTCTGCTCAAGTGCTCCTCAACTGCTCGGCCAGTAATCTTCTGTTGCTCCTTTAGTGCTTAACGTCCAGCGATCCTCCACTGCTCCTCAGTGCTAGCTCCTCTCCTACTGTTCAATTGTTCTTCTATTGCTGCTCTGCTCCTCTCTTCTGGTGAACCCCCGACAGTTCTCGCCAGTCATCCAGTGCTCCCCTATTGCTCTTCTAGCGCTGCTACTCTTGCACATCTCCACAAACCCTAAACCATAACTTCCGACCATTTTTCATCCTCCAAAACCGTGTTGGCCGCGGACGTTGCTGACAATGTTGACGACGGCGCCTGCTCCTCTTGGCTCTCCCAGCGGCGGTTGCAAGCGTCCAGCCAAGCCTTTTTCCCCCGCCCACGCCGCAGGCACACATGTGGGCACTGTGGGGACCGCTGCGCACTTCGGTGGGCCAACCCGAAACAACCCGAAACCAAACCCAAACCTGCCCCAAAGCAACCCGCGCCGGCTTGTGAAGAATTGCCAACATAGGTTCTCAAGCCTTTTCCGTCGTGAGCAGCAAACGTTTCAGCCAACCCATGTCTGGCTGAAAAGCCCTGGCGACTCCAAAAGCTAGGTTGGCGGCGCTCTACACTCAATCCTGCTCTGTTGCGTAAACTCATCAAGGAGCTGAGGATTGTCACACCACTCCGTCGGGTCACTCGCTCACTGACTCACTCACTCACGCACGCACGCACGCACTCACTCACTCACCCACCCACCCACTCAGTCACTCGCTTACTGACGAGCACACACTCACCCACTCACTCACTCACTCACTCACTCACTCACTCACTCTCTCACTCTCAGTCCCAGCACACACTCACTCCACTCACTCACTCACTCACTCACTCACTCACTCACTCACTCACTCACTCACTCTCTCACTCTCAGTCCCACTCTCACTCGCACTCACTCACTCACTCACTCACTCACTCACTCACTCACTCACTCACTCACTCACTCACTCACTCACTCACTCACTCACTCACTCACTCACTCACTCACTCACTCACTCACTCACTCACTCACTCACTCACTCACTCATTCGCACTCTGATGTGCTCTCTCACTCACTTTCACACTCACACACACTCACGCTCACTCCCTGGCAGGGTCTCTCGCACGCGTGGGCCCCCAAAGGGAATTCCAATGGGGAAACTCCAAGGAGGAAATACTGCAGGCAAATTCCAAAGGGAGACTTTTATTGGGTGAAACCTAGAGGGCAGAAACTAAGCGGAAAACCACAAAGGGGGAATTCCAGAAGGACACTTCTGGGAAGATTCCAGCGGGAAACTTTCAAAGGGAGACGTCCAATGGGAGAATAACCGGAAGATTCCAAAGGGACACTTCCACTGGGATGATTCCAAAGCAACGAGGAGATTCCAACGCGAAACATTCAAAGGGAGGCTTCCACTGGGGCCGAAAGGGAAACTTATAGCGCGACATGTCCAAATCGCTGCGCCTGCCACGAAACCCTCTGGAATTTATTTTGGGAGGCTCCCTCTAGTTTGTTCCCATCAGAATTCTCCGTTGAAACTTTTTTTGGAGTTTTCCCATTGGACTCTTTCCTTTGAGGCCACTCCTTCGGAACTTGCCCCCTGAAATTCTCCGGTTGGATTTGTTCCCTTCGGGGATGGGATTTTCGTTGACTCCCTTGAGAGTTCTCTCGTTAGTTTTACCGCTTTGGACCTTGCTGACTTCGGCACTGGAAATTCTCCATTGCAAAACCTCGAAATCTTAATGGGCTAAACTTTGAAAAGCCTTAATGGCAAAAGTCTGAAAATATTTGTTGAAATCTGAATAGCTTACAGTCCGAACGTCCTAATGGATGAAACCCTGAAAATCTCCATGGATCAAACTCTAGATCTGCATGACTTACAATCTGAAGATCGTAGTGGCTTACCGCGTTTACAATCTGAAGATCTCAGTGGCTTAACGCGTTAACATCTTTATGGCTTAAGCCCTCAAGCTTTTGTTTGCAAAAACTCTTCAATTCTTAATGGCTTCAATCAATAGAATCTTAATTGAGTAAATCTTAAAATCTTCCTAGCTTGACGTGTTAATATCTCAATGGCTTAAAGTCTTAACATCTCAATGGCTTAAAATCTTCAAACCCCAGTGGCGTCAAAGAACTAAACAACTTCATGGCTTAGCCTCTAAACATCGTAGGGGCTGAATATCTTGGACGCTACAAGACACGATCAGGGACTCTTCATGGTCCTGTTGTCCAGAATGTCAGCCAGTGATGCTGGCGATGTTGCGGAGGTGCTGATGAGGTGCAAAAATGGATCCGGGGGGAGTCGAACACCTCAAGGTGTTTACGCAACCGTGTCCTGCGCAAGAACGTCTTGGAATCACGGTCTTGGGCCTTCTCCCAACTTTGCACCAACCGACAAAGATGCGCCGTTTTTCGATGAGTCTTTTGGCAGCGCCAATGTGGCGCGCACATTGAAAGTGCTGTCAGGTGTAGAAGTCGTTGGTGCCTGATAACCTTTCTTGCCAAGCGGCGTTTGTTGATCTATCCAACAACTCCGCAGACTTGCAAGGCCGCCAATGTCGTCGCCAGACGCTTCGCGGAGATGCCAAGGTGGCCGTAGCGCGTCGTAGGAGGTTGCTTGGGGTTCTATGGGGCCAAACATGAGCGGCCTTTTCTTTGAACATGCTTTGCTACAGTTTGGAGAATACTTGGCACCCATCTTTTGGTTCGCCCCGGTTTCGCCAACCATGGTTTCCGCAACTATGTTCAGCGTCTCGGGAAGGGTGATGGAACGCGAACCAACACAAACTGGTAGAACACCCTGCGCTGGAAGTGGTCGTGATCGCAGCAGGCTACCAGCGTCGGCGCCCAACATGCTGATGCAGGGTGACACGGCGCGCGTCGACGGTTCTCGGTTTCTTGTGTGAGCCAGGTTTGCTTGAAGCTCCCAACAGCCTTTGCGCAGGCTAGCTAGGTTGTGACCCTGAGATTGTTCTGAGAAGTTGGGGATCGAGTCGTTCGGGTTACGCAGAACGTCAAAGGCATGCTCAAGAGTTTAGCAGTAGTTGGTCCACGGCTCATATTCCGCCGTGGATCAAAATGCAATTATTTCGTGTGTGTTTTCCTGTTCCGAGTTCAGCTGCAAATGCTGATATTTCTCGCGACTTTTGACGTTTTCATGGTTCACCCGCTCACACGCACCCGCTCAGCACTGTATTCATGCCAGCGAAATGCTAAGAACACCCTCTCACGCGCGCCCGCTTAGCGCTGTATCCATGCCGGCCAAATGGTAAGAACACCCGCTCCCGCTCAGCACTGTACCCATGAACACCCGCTCACGCGCGCCCGCTCAGCACTGATATCCATGCCTGCCAAATGGTAAGAACATCCGCTCACGCGCACCCGCTCAGCACTGTATCCATGCCTGGTAAGAACACCCGCTCACGCGCACCCGCTCAGCAATGTCCATGCCTGCCAAATGGTAAGAACACCAGCTCACGCGCGCCCGCTCAGCGCTGTATCCACGCCAGGTTTTCCAGTTAGGTGCTCAAAGCCTTAGCGAGTTTTTGCTTGTTAAAGGCTCTCCTCTGACAAGGAGCGCTGTCGGTGTTTGATTGGGAAAAAGCAGTGCGCCGGTTTGAAAGTAGTTCTCGAGGAACAAAACAATTGTTTTCATTTGGAAAAGCCAACGAAAACAGTAGCCCTGCTTGGGGAGGACGTGTGAAAAGCACGGAAACCACTTAAGGCTGCGGTTGTGTGTCTGTGTGTTTGTGTCTTTGTCTGTGTGTCTGTGTGTCTGTGTGTCCGTGTGTCCGTGTGTCTGTATCTGTGTGACTGCGTTGTCTGGGAGTGTGAGAACAAGTCTTAGCAACATTCAGTTTAAAATTTGCAACCTGCTAAATCTGAGAAGAAGTCTTGGCAATGCCAAATCTAGAGTTTCAGTATGTATTAAGTTCATCGCAGGGAATCTGAAAGAACGGCCTGGCAATGTTCCTTTGCAACTGGCAATGCTAAAGTCAGAGGTGGCAATACTAAATAAATGTAGAGTTGTCAAAAACACACAGGTTTTTTAGTTTTCTCAAGATTTTTTGGGGTCCTCGTTTTTTGCAAGCATCTTGTTTTCTGAAGATGCTTCCTTTGTGCGTCTTAGATCAAGTGCAACTGACATGGCTAACCCATGAGAAGACTGCAAGCCTCAAAATGCGCAAGCGGGCGCACTACCTGGCTTTTTTGATGGGCATTTGGAAGCTTTTGCAGTTGAGAAGGTTGGAGGACGCTGGCGACGCAGGGGTGCTGGCCAACAAAGTTTAGCGAGATGAACTAGCCACAACCGCTTGAAACGGCAAAGTGGTCACGTGGCCACCCCAGACAGTTGCCCCAACTTCCTGGCGCTTCGAAGAGGGTGCAATGGCCACTGGCCGAACGGCTGTGTTGGATTGCCCTTTGGAGCAAGGCTCTACAGCAAAGCTGTACAGGGCTGCCGCATACTGCCGCCGACCCGGTAATCTTGCTGATGTATAACGGTTGCTTTGGTTGCTTTCCATCCGGGCACTGTAAAGGCTGGATAAAAAATGTACCTTGCACTGGCTTAATTAATGAAAACTTTACGGTGTAGCAAGTTTAAATGATGTTTTAAAAAACAACGAGACAGGAGTTAGTTACATGTTCACGGGTCAAGGTCGCTCGTTTAATTGGCAATAATTACCTATCATTATTTGAGGACCATCTTTTTAAACACCCAATTCATATAGCCACAAATTTGTTGCCACGCGCATCCATTTTCGGCATGTTGTCGAGTTGAATGTGACTGACGCGCCGCCGCAGCAGTTTTGGCCACCGCTCAGCCAGGCTCAGGTCTGCCGGCCGCTAAGATGTTATGCCCCCGCTGCTCAGTCGTTCAGCCAAAGGCGGCCCGCGCAACGGAGGTCTTCTGACCCCTACATTCATGGCAATTTGGGCTGTAAACAGTGCGGGTGTGCTTCTGACGAGAAGATTGACACGCACGCACCAAGGCTGGCTGGACTCATGGATGGAGCGCTGGTGCAATTTGGGGCGCAACACCATCAAGTGGTTGAGCAATTATGGGACACTGCAGTGCCGACCTGGGGTAGAAGCAGAAGACCCAGGCACCTTGCCACCATTGCATTGTCATTTGTGATTGCACCGTCACACATTCTATTTGATTTGGTTGTTGCGCGGCGTCTTGCTTCGGGCTGTTTCGATTGTAGTTTTTTCGCGTCGCCCCCTGACTGAGGCAATGCCGCTTTGGCGCTGGCACTCCGCCTTCTTTGGCCCACGCACGGAAGGTGTATGACCAATGCGGCGACGACCGGCGACTACATCGAGGCGAGTTTCGGGGTGACGAACATCGTTGGCACTTGGACTGGGTTTTCACGTTTCGTAGCCGTTATGGTGATGAATCTGCGGTTTTGGCCCTACTCTGACCTCTGTGAGATGGTTAAGAGCGTCGACCTTGCGACTCGCCACCGGGCTGCTGCCGCTGGTTGGTGAGTGCGTTGGCTGAGCTGGCGGCGGTGTTTTTTCGGTCAATGTTATTATTAGACAGTCTGGGGGAATTTTATTTAAAGAGGATGACATGTGGGGTAAGCTCGTTGTAGTTTGCCCAGCGTGAAACTTGACCCCATTTCTGGAGTACACCAAACAAACATCTGGCCCACCAAAAGAAACCATACTTGGTCCACCCTCCCTACGCATCTACCAATGAACAAAATAGAAATTGACAAGTAATTGATTGACCGCTTAGCTGCGGAATCCACCGGTCAAAGACTGGTTTCCTTAACATGTCGGAATCGTCAGCTGAGTAACTTGCTCGGCGAGACCATCGGCAACCCTGCGCGACAGCGCCTTGAAAGGGAAAAGTCGGCGGACTTGTCAAACATTTGCAGTTAGACACGCAATTCAGAACCTCCCGCCCATGTAGCAAATTAAAAGAGGGAATGGGCAGAATTGATGGCGCTTTATCAGGCAGTTTCAGGCCCTGCCCTGCCAAATTTTGTCAAATTTTGAAACTAAGGCAATCGTTGAACGCTTCGTGGCAGACTCTGTGCGTGTTTTGGCTTGGCGGGCGCTTCATTTTGCAGGAAGTTGTCCAAGTTGTTGAAGGCGTTGTCGATTTGCGTCTGGACGATTCAAGGCAATTGCCGCGACTTCGGCTTGGCCAGCACTTAGCCGCCCGTCGAGTTCCATCCGGGCGGCTCAAGGCTTGTCAAGACTTGGCATTGGCCAGTCTGGGCGATTCAAGGCTTGCCAAGCCTTGGCCAGCCCTACGTCGCCCGTCGATTTACATCCGGGCGACTCAGGGCTTGCCAAGCCTTGGCAATAAGTTGCCTGTCGGCTGCGCTTGGCCAGCTAAGTCGGTCGAATTGAACTTAGGCGATTCAGGGCTTGTCAAGCCAGCCCTAAGCCACCCGTCGATTTGCATCCGGGCGACTCAGGGCTCAGCTTGTCAAGCCTTGGCCTTAGCCAGCAGTAATCCCGTCGGATTCTTCCGCGTGTGTGCCCTCCATGGCTGCGAGCGATGACTCACCGGGGCGTGGGGAATCACGCAGCCATTTGGCCAACAGTCCCAGCGCAGCAGGTTCACCAGAGGGCGCAGTCAGTTGCCAACGTAACTTAACTTAGATGCAAGCGCACATCTGACACAAATCTCGCGATGGAGCTGGAATGCGACTTGGCATTCGCCAAGGCCGACGAGTTCAGCGTGGAGATCGTCAAGGCGGCTAAGAGTGAGAAGCCAACGGCGAAAAACAATGACATGAAGCTGATCCAGGACGAGGAGGACCCGCGGCAGCGACGCTGCAGTCTTTGCGGCTATATGGCGGAGAAGGCGCGAGACGTGGGAGAGCACTTATCTGGCAGGTAGCTGCTTGCCAAAAGGCATTTCCTTTCCTTCCGCAGCAGCTGCAAAGCTGGCCAAGCAACCCTGGGTACTGCGTCGGCTGGATTGGCTTGGGCAGCGCTTCGGATGAGTGGGCTTTAACTGTGAACAATAAGCAGCCCGACTCAAATTTAACCGTGCCATAGTAGCATGTTTGGGGGCCTCAATCATCTGCGTCGCCCGAAGTTTGTCAGGAAAGAGATGTACGGAGACAAGATGATGGGCGCAGATTCTGCCGAGGACCCAAAGGAGAATGAAGAACAGCAGCAAGACGGTGACTCTTATGAGCCTGCCTTCTTCAACCACTTGCCGGTGACGCTGTGCTCAGACGCCCTGGCCGCGTACGAGATCACAGGCGTGCTGGATTGCACGCCAGGCGCAGGAGATCTGGCCAAGGCGGCCTTGCTGCGGAGGATTCCTTACATGGCCCTGACCATGACAGAGACTCACGCTTCGCTTCTCCAGGGTGAGCTGGTCAAGTTTGTCAAGCAACAGATGCAGACAGAAGGGTCTACGTTCTACGCGCCTGAGTGGGCGGCAGCTGGCAAGAAGGATGCGACTACCGAAGCCGAAAAGGGCAAGAAGACGCCAAAGCGGCCGACGCCCGCCCCCGGAGATCCGGCGCCTGAGCCGGAGCCTAAGAAGCCAAAGAGAAGAAGGAAAAACCGACTGGCAACGCGCCGCCGGCCTCCCAGCTGATTGCCGATTCTGAATCAGACTCGGCCAGTCAGTGAGCATACTAGGCTAGGCCGCAGCAATCCTGGCTGCTTTTTGTTCAAGACGCTTTGCCCAGACTTCCCGCGGCGGATCAACTATTAAATATGTTTTTTTCGGCGGCGCAACGTCGTGGGTGAAACACCGTCCTTGCGCCGGGCCTTACTAGGGTCTTGTCCCTGCGAGGCCCGGCTAGGGGACGGCGGGGGTGGTTTGAACAAGTATTGAAACTTACTGCTGGGTTATGTAGTTAAGCAGAGGCATCAATGTAAATTGGAAGCTGCTGAGCTGAAGACTAGGCGAAAAGGACACCTTTTTTCGGGGCTTCGAGTCACTGGATTGACCTTCAATCTGAATCACAATGACGAGCGACACAAACTTCAGAGCGGTGTAAAATAATTGTGACTGCAGCGCCTAGGTTCTGCAAGTGAGTGGTGACGAGGACATTCAATCCCCCCTGCGAGTGCCTCATTGCTCATGTTTTGTCTTTCTTGCCGGGCGGCTTGTTCTGAAAATTGTTGCAGATCAGTACATGCCCAAGAGTAGCAGCATGTCAAAGTAGGCTTACGAACAGTGACCAAAGGATCCTTGCTTTCAAATTTCAATCAGAGTCTGTCAGCAGTGATGCCTGTCAAGGCTTGACTGAACGAGCTGCGTTTTTGCGAGCTAAGGAAGTTTGCTGAAGCCTTGATTGCGCAGCTTGAGAAGAAAGCCGCAAACAGTTGCCTTGGCCGCGAAACTGGAGAAAGGGCTGCGGCTCCGTCTGTGGTCCGACTTGGGTCTGGCTGCTCGGGTTTGTCCTCCGACTTTGTCAGCTTGAAGCTGGCCTTCGGCCAGTCAATTCGGGTGAGCGCTGCTTTCATTTCGGCCGCCTGCTTGCATTGCGTCACTCCGTTTGAAAAGCTAGCGTAATTGTGATTCTTGCTGGGCTGGAACCTTGAGCCAAGCACATCGACCCCACCAGGAGGAAAATGGCCTTGCAGTTGCACGCGCATTTTGGAGACACGCCAGCTCCTCGTTTAGATTTAGACGAAAGTTTTTGTGGTTTCTGCTTGCTTAAACCCAATAGCAAATTCAAAATTCAGGAAAAGGTGTGCGATGACATCACCTCGCGGGACAACTCCAGCGCTCCGGCCTGTGACCTTTACGTCAGCGGAGCTCCTTGCCCAGCATTTCCAAGCGCTGGTCGCCAGCAGTCGCTACCAGTATGCAGGAAATAACTTACGGGACTTATAAGTTACTTATCTAACTTATAAGTTACTTATGATGCAGTTAACTTATGCCAGTTAAAACGAACTTATAAGTTCACCCTAAGTTACTCGGGCGGCAGCCGCGGCAGTACTTTTTTTCCACAACGCATTCTCGGCACGGGTGTTGAGTTCGCGCTATATACACATGAAGCCACCAAACAGCGGCAAGGTTATAACTAGTGCAGGCAGATCAAATCCTGGTCGCACGTGGACCACATAGCCGGAATTGTAGAGGGGGCGTCCATTCTGGGCCGCGTTAAGATCTCGCGCCCAGTGTGCCGCCAGACGGAGCCGCACGGGTGGTCAGAGACATCTACGACGAGCTTTTGCAGTTTTTCGCGAGGCCTTGGACAGGACTGGGGCCTTCTACATCGGGCTAAAGGCTAGCTGAAAGTCTTTCAGGCAGGCTCGCGTACTGCAAGGGCCGGGGCTCGGTTCAAAGCATGTCACGCAAGCGCAAGAAGCCAACTTTTCTCTGAACATGAGCCAATGTGCGGCCTAGGGTACGAGGCAAAAGGTCATGAGCGACGCCCCAGCAGTTTTTGCTTCCCCGCCGGCGTCGTAGGCGGCACGCCTTGTTTCTAGACTTGAGGAGCCCGTGCTAGAAGAGTCTCGCTTCTTTCAGAACCCTGGTCTGTAGCTGTCTGCGGACGTGCCATGAGGCCTCTGGCCAGGTTTTGCTGCGCGGGGCTTTTTGTAGATAGTAGATTGCGTAGGGTAAAAGAGCGCGTGGCGGGCAGCGGTTCGTGGCTTTTCGCAGAGAAACGCCGTTCCGTAACCGCAAAGGGGCCACATGTTTCTCGTGCTGTCAACAGGTGTAACAGGTGTTGCCAGTCTTCCTTTCACAGCCGCGATGCTAACAAACTACGCTTTTGAGTCAGTTTGCCCCTGTTTTGTTGACCGCTGACACTGCAACCATAACACACGCCCTTTTTTAGCAGCCTGGTTGCCTCGATGCCTTTTTTCAAGCACTTTAAAAACATTTTTATTAAACAGAATATTTGTAAATATTCTTTTTACCCCAAACCAGTTTGGTACTTTAAACCAATGTTCGGGGTCTGGCGGGGACCTCTGGAACCTCACAGCTTTGAAACACCCCCTACACATGTATAGGTGTACAGTGTCAGATATTTACGCACATCTCTACTGTATACTCATACACATACACTCATTCTCACAAGTGGAGAGGCAGTGAGGCGCAGCAAAATGGTTGAAGGATGGCCTGCGTTTTGGCAAACATGAGACATGAGGTTTTGCGCAAGCATCTCGACTAGGTAACACGTGTGAGGAGAACTTGCTGCGCCAATGCCAGGGAGAAGATGTCCACAGCAACCAGGAGGGCTCATAATGTTCAATCTGCATTCACAAGAGAAAGACTCATCCATGTTGTCTAATTGAATGTCCTTGTGAACGCAACATGAGGTTAAACCCGTGATGCTGGCAATGGGATGCAACGCGAAAGCTTCAAAATGAGACACAGAGGCGGAAAGAGCCAAGCGCCGGACGAAGAGATGTTCAACACGTAGGCGTCGTGGTCCTTGTAGGCTGCAGCAGAGGCTCTCCGCAACGCGAAGGATTCTGCCAGAGCGCCAAAGCTGGGAGGGTGTCGGGCGAGGGGCTGAGGTCAGAGAAGGAACCCTATGACTTTGTTTTGTCTACGTACGGGGGCTTTCGCCTGGCCGCAGTTGGCTTCTGCCTTAAGACGCTTGCCCCAGCCAGGATGCCCGTTTCAGGAATTGATTCGGCCCGAGGTTGCAGAAGAGCTTGGGGAGTTCGGTGACGGAGATTCTTTGGCTGCCTGGCTGCAATGTCCCCAAGTTATGGCTATTTCGGCATGTGTCTTTTCAAAGAGCACAAGAACCCGCCAAAACCTGGTTGAACAATGCCGGCGCTCAATCGGAAATGTATACAGCACACCCTACAGAAACACCCATTTGATCCTTAAACGAGGTCTTCATTGCTGACGCCGGGGGCTGGCTCTGGTGCCTGGACATTGTCTTCGGCCCCAGCTGGCGCACTCTCTCCCCCAAGGCAAGTCCTTGAAGTTCTGTTTCTTGGGGCCTTGAGGCAGCAGGCCAAACTAGCGTTCAAAACCCCGATGAAAAATGAGTAAAGGTTGCTAGGAAAGTTGCTGCACGAATGGAAAACACACGCCGTCACAGGGCTGCGAAAGTTTCGTCAAACGGATGCAAGGAACCAGGTTCGCAAAGGGGCCACGAAAGGGCTAATTTTGAACACCGGGTTGCTTGTAGCCGCGAAAGCTCCGCGCAACCTTTTTTGGCGCGATGTGCTCCGCGAAAGGGAAGGCAGACGTGGAATTCAACCACAAAACTAGGCTTAGATTACCTAGGTCCACTTGCTCGATGCTTTCGATCCAAACACATACCAGATTGAAGAAAGTTGGAGGTCTGTTGACGGGGTTGGCTGTTTGGGACACTGGTCAAGATTCGCTGTGTTGAAAAGATGGTATTCACCCGTTTCCACACATGCATTAGATCAAGTGCGGGGTAGGAAGTGTAGTTCCACAGCAGCAGGGCCAAGATGCTTGATGTGCAACTTCCTCTGGACACATGCAGTGACCCCCCGAAACTGCATTGCGTGGATGCCGTGCTGTGTTGATCCCGCACACCCTTCCGTGAATCCTGCGTATCGCAGGGTCAGCTGCTTGTCCAAGCTTCCTTTATTCTATCTCAGCAGCCCCAGGCACACAAACACAACGTGTTCATGAGGTGTGCCCTCCATCCACGACTTGTTTTGTTGGCACAGAGCTTCAGTCGGCACTGGGCTGCCCGGAACGGAGGGGATGTCGGTTGCTTGTTTGCTGTTTGCTGTGTGCTGTTTGTTCTGCACGATCTTGCTCTTGTGTGTCCGCTGACTCGCTCTTATTGTGCTTGATATTGCTGCCCTTTTCGAGGAACTCGTTTTTTAGGTGGACACTACCATCCTGGGTGCCCCTTATTTTGACACACCTGCTCTTGCGCTTGCTTTTCCTGCTTGCACGCACGATTGCTTGCATGCTTGCTTATGTGCTTGCTTGTACGCTTGCTTGCTGCGCTGAAGAGATTCACAGAACTGCGCAGCTCCAGGTGAGCTTTCCCGTTTTCGGGGGACCCAGTTGACTAAGCAGTGTTGGGCCAAGCATGAGGCCGGGACGGTGGCAAGACTGCCCACACAGCCCCTGGCCGCAACCTTGGCCAGGGAATCGACAGATTGTTAGTTTCGTACATGAACCCATGAGGTCAGTGACCCCTCACACAGCCCTGTCAACTACTGAGGCATCAACTTTTCTGGGGGCATGGAAAATTCCTGCTCCTTCAAATTGTGGGCATGACCCGTTGATTGTTGTTCATCTAGGTTAGTGCTGTCATGCTGCTCTCGGAGTTTCGTCTCGGCTCTTGGTGCACTCCTTTCACGCGCGTTGACCGCAGCATTGTTCGGGAAGAGTGCGACGCGAACCCCTGTAAAAATTGTGCACTCCTTTCATGAGCATACCCGTCCGAATCATGTGGCCCGGACCTCCATTTCCAGTTCTGAATCTTTCATGGTGTCGAGGCGTTCTGGTGCGGTTTGGGACCAGAGGGTGTGCTAGTGTGGCTTGGTGGTGCTGGCAGCGTGGAGAAGAGTTCCGGAAAAAGCTTGAGCAGACA